>CAJQUW010010735.1:0-75623 GCA_907163375.1 Prostheceraeus crozeri
TCCCGAGTAAAATTACCGTTGTCAGTTTAACAAATACTTACCAAATACTTGGCATTAAAGTCCTAAACATTTAAGAAATATTTAAGAAATATTTATCAAACCTAGTACATATCCTAAACTTTTACTAAATATTTAGCAAACTTTCCAAACTTCCACAAAATATTTGGCAAATTTTCAGAACTTTTACGAAATGTTTAGTAAATATTTTGTAAATTTTCCAAACTTTTACAAAACATTTAGCAAATTATTTCTAGCTTTTATACTATGTTTAGTAAATAATAAGCAAATTTTATCCTACTTCATAGGCGATTACGAAACATTTGCAAATTTGAATTCATGAAAAATATCCTCTTGTATGAAATGTTTTATATTTATCAAATAGAAAACCAAAACAATCATAATTCGGCAAAAAGATAGCTAGTAAAACGCTCTGCTCGAATTATTCATGCTCAAAATCGTTCAAAATCCGTACGTCATATAAAACTGCATGACTAGAATAAAATGATGATCTTACTAAAATTATGCTTTGTACGATAACATTCATAGAGATTACAAAAACTGAGCCCTGCTCCCCAAAGTAAACAGCAGAAGGAATGGATATCCTTCAAAAATACAATTTTTCATACGTATTTCGAAAATGAACAGAGTTTTATATAGTAGCACACATCGAACGATCCGATACAAATAATTTTTATGAATATCACTTTTATCAACATAAAGGAAATTTCTCTATCCGGATTTGATCATTCTTCATTTGAAAATCCTTCCAACCGGAAAGCATGCCCACAGCCCGAATACGCATTTCACATCATCTGAAACACTGTCATTTCGAGTCAAACACCGTCGCGCCGTTATCAGTTACATTTTTAAGAATAGAGGTGATATCACGAAAAATTTACAGTTCAACGGAGAAACAGTCACTACCAAATGAAGTTTGAAGCGATGATACAAGGTCACTGAAAGAAACATCTTCGCGGTTGGACCACAACACGGTTGTCCGAATCTGATGATGGCTGGGACGTTGCGAGTATGAGAGATTTATGGATAAAGAATAATTCCAGTAGTTTTCGGGGTTAATTAGCTCACAAGACAAGACGGAAAAGCAGCCGAATGTAGGTCAGGTATTGAGTCATCGATGGACAGATACACAGCCTCAGCAATCAACACCTGTAAAAAAGAAGACAAATCTTGTGCTGATGTGCAGAGCAGAATTATCAAACTTAACGGATCTTAATTAACATTCTATGGGTAGGCCTACTCAAAGTTCAGAAGATAAATCATTTATAGTAATTTTAGGTGTTACAGTAAAGACTATTAAGAAAACTGCTTTTGGATTATTTCATCTCTGACAATGTGGGAAGCGATATTTTTAGGAATTTTGATAGCAAATGAAGATATTCAAGAGTGGTTGAATTGTGATCATTAACAATTTATCAATTATTTTTTTAATCAATACTCTTAGTATTTATCAATAATTTTATTTTGATATTCAAGTACCGGTAACTGTTTTTCAAAAAATGCAATCTGCAAATTAAAACAGAGCCTTACCGAGATGTAGCCTATTACCGACTGCTTGTCAACCGTTCATGCGATGAAGATATTCAGGAATGCTTGAATTTTTATTATAGTATTTAATACCGCACATGTAATTTTATTTTAAACAATTTGTTTAAAATCACAATCTGCAAACACATACACACGTAATGTCATCTTGTCTACCGCTTATATGACATCATCTCTGCAGGTAATTCATGGTGGGCCTACAACTAACATGTGACCATAATAGCTAGCCCTACGATGATATTGAAAAGTGCGAAGCATAATTTGTAATAAGTAAACACAAATTGAATAAAAGAGTAGCAATGAGTTTGTACTTTGATTGTTTCATATTTATCGTAAAGCATGAAAAATTATTGATTTTGCAAAACTAAAACCTATTGTTGGACTGCAACGCATGACTGATCTTTATTACAGTGTGCATGTAGCCTACAACGTGCAGTCCGTCGTGTAGCATCTATGCCTTTTGTGTGCTTGATCATTTTTCTTAAACTACTCGAAATGTCAAATTGATACCATTTTCTAAAATGTGGCAATTCTGAAAAAATTAATTGATTAATTAAATTAATCATAGGCGGTAGCTACAGGTTTTCAATTCAACATATATATAATGGAAATAGTGACCTATTTAAACAAGCTTCCTTGATGGATACATCTTTCAGAAAATAGATTAAATTGCATAACTTAGGCAGATATCGAATAGCTCAATAGTTTATCCGCATTGATAAAAACATTGTCCATCTAAAATTTTTGCAGTCCTGAAATAGAACTTTATTTATAGCATGTTTGACTGCTTCAAAAATTTTTTCAATTATTTGTCATCCAAATATTGATACTATTGCACAAGTATACTACATATCTAAATATTGAAGTGCTAAATTAAAATGGTTTTAATGCGCTAATTAAGTTCTTTCGTGCTCATAGTTTCTAAGGTTTTTAGCATGCAACTATTTTGTCTCAACATAACCAGATGTTTGTGCTATTTTCAATGTAAGCAATCAGAAATTACGAATTTGAAAACAATATATTACCATTTCAACATATTCCAATTTGATTATGATTCTTTTGACGACACATTCAGCTTTTGATCGATTTTTCAACGAGAAACGTCGTCGTGAAAACTGATATACATGCACATTCTCATATTAAATTCAAAGTGAATAAGCCTTGGGCATGTGACATCATTTGTGTGATGGAAAACCCAAGTAAAACGACGTGTTTCTTGATAGCTACAAATTTATATATAAATAAATATTATAGCTATCAAGAAACACATCGCTTTACTTGGGTGTTCGATTACACAAATGAATTCAAAGTATTGGTAGGACTCCTAAAATGTGATATGTCTGCTATGAGGAACTAAGAGGAATTGAGATATTTTGTTATCAGTAAATTAAGTATGACGCTAGTAGCTCTTTAGTATTTGTAAAATTAAGAGCAGATATAGCAGTAGTCAATAATAGAAATGTCTCTACGTGTTCATGGTCAATAAACCCAGATCCATGACCAAATCTCTCCTTTGATTTTGTTTTCGGGATTTCCAAATACATGTACCTAGACTTGCAGTTAAATGCTGAAACTAAGTTGACAAAATAAATTCAGAAACATTTAGAAGCTTACCATTTTTCTGTAGTTTGATCCAAGAGGTGCATTTTTAATTCTGATGCAAAAATCAAAGGAACTTGATGGCTTCATTGACTGGAAGAACTCACTGACTACATGCGAGTGTTCATTTTCGAATTGTGCTCCATGTTGTGCATGATAGCTAAACAAGATGATGAAAAAACGTAGACGATCAGAAACCGACGATGAATAAATAAAAGTGTGTAAGTAGAAATATCCTCTTGATGCGCTGACTTTTGTAATATTGAGCAGTTAACGTAAACACGCGTTCGACACGAGAATGAAGAGTGCACAAGCTACTGCGCCTTGCGCAGCTTTCTGTTCCACGTGATGGGCGGATAATAATTATTAAGCAGGGACGCTGAGTCACAGCGCAGCTAGAGAATATTATCGACCGCTCATGGCTCCCAAATGCGGCCACGACCAGGCTGCCAACAATGTGAACGAACTTCCTCAGCTGCGTGCGCGTGGCGAATTTCCTTAATATAGTGACGGAAAGTTATAGAAGCGAGATATGATTACGCAGACTGAGTGAGATGCTTATGTAATTGTTTGGTTCAGTTGCATACTGATTTAATATCATAAGTTTTGCAAATTACTAGCTAAGTAATTTAGCGAACACACGAGCAAACTGATCAAAGTGGACTTGCTGATGGGCACGGTATAGAACTTAGAAACTTCAATAAATGCTTTAATTTGAGAAGCAAAATGTGTGCCGATAGAACTGCCTAGGCTCCCTTAATAATGAAAATATATGACTGATGTTGTTGCTATTGTAGCTACAGTGTACATGTAGTGAATGTGAAAGATGATGAAAAATGAGTAGAAGAAGAAGAAAAGGGGAACGAGTGAGTGAGTGAGAAAGAGAGAGAGAGTCGTGATGAAGTCACCTGAATATTTATTTTATACACACCATTTCATGAAATATAAATAGGCATATATAAAATACTCGAAATAGTAGTAGACATGCACATTTCAGGCCCACATGTTTCATATGTCGATATCCATGGAAATGACATAATGCACTCTCTTTAAGATTTGAAAGAAATTGTTGGTGCCATCATAGAAAAATATCAACAGTTTCCTGACAATTATTCCATTATTCAATCATTTAATTAAGTTTGATGGCAAAAAAATCAGCCAGTTATCAACGACGCAAAGCTGTGATATAGTACAGACTTTATTATTGGGTATTTCCTGTGACGTTGCATTTCTATTTTATTGAGAGATGATTGTAATCAGAGTTTATGAGAGCTGATGATCATCCTTGTGATATGCATGAGTTCAAAAAAAATTGTACGGGTGAAGTTTCCGCACATTGAAATCACCATGCAATTAAAACCGCTTTTTACGACAGTTACTCATAAGCGGATCCTGCCTATTGCAAGATTTTTCTTTCATCAAACTTAGTAAATGCAAAAAAATCATTTGTTTGGATAACCAAACAAATATTACCTAGGCATTTGATAAACGTTTTCTAAATTTCGCAAAATTCGTTAATATCGACTTACAAACAAAATGTAGCAAATATTTGTTAGGCAATTGTTACACATTTCCTAAATTTGTTAAATTTCCAAAACGTTTGTTGAACTATTAAAATCTCATAAATTTTCCAAGTAAATACCAAATATTTGGTAAACTTGATAAGTTTTTTTTTGTAGGGATATCTTCAGGTCATGAAGTCATGTAATCATCTACCTTTGCCTACCAAAACCAAACAAATTTGGATTCAACAAGCATCTTAGGAAGGTAAACATGAACTTTTGATTAAATTCAGCTCAAACCTTAAGCATCTATAACCACTCTTGCAAATAATGCATATAGAATTTGTTCTTTGCACGGGATTAGAACGCAATAGAAGAAATATCATACCGCAAATTCGCATAGTCGGAGCAAGCATACCAAGCAGACATATTGGTCGAAAATGTTCCTTCAGCTTACATGTCTATTTCCTTGATCTTGTCTGTAGATCAAAGGAACACGTTAGAACTCGGAAGGCGCGCATTTTCGTAGTAGTCATAGGGTATACATCATTCTGTGTCTCGTTCCATGCAGAGGCTCGTCCTGGCGGGACTATAAATATATTTCCATGTTTCCATATAGTATTTGTTGCAATCATTCAATTTTTATAATGGGCATATAACGAAATTTGCATACAAGATTCTTTTGTCCAAAGTTAGCATCTATTAAGATTGAACGGGAGGCCTCATGCCATTAGATGATTTCAATGAATTTTGTGACTATTTGCAAAATTGTTTTGTAACGATTTTATGTCATGCATTGAATAACGCTTTGAGCGTGTCCGTTAAAAATTGTCATCTTTTTATCTGCAATTGTTAGTATAAAGCAAATTTATGTTTTCACACAAGCATACCAAGATGTAGCAATTAACCAATTAAAACTATCATAGATAATAATCAGATTTTCAATGAGCTGACACAATGTGATCAGTAACTTGATAAACACAAATGTCTTTGTTTTCCTTTCATTCAAGTGCCTGGTGCCAAAGTCAATCAAAGTTATGTAACTTATATCGAGAACAACCTCGACCTCGATTAAAATCTAATCGAAGTCACGTAACTGATTTTTACCCATTTTACCAAGTGTGCTCGTCAAAAGGGGAAACTCGTACAGGAAGCTACACTTGGTCCAAATTTTGAATAGTGTCTGGTATCACTGTGCTAAATTTTTGGAAGAGCTTGATACAGAATCAAGTATAGTATCTACCATGCGTTCAAAAAGTATTCCATACTTCATTGCTGATTTATATAAAAATGCATCATTGAAGAGTTGGAATGATAATTAAGTGATTTTACAATGACAGTCATGTGGATAACAATGAGATTTCTTTCATTAACTCAATTTAAATTGCTGCTACTTTTGAATTTGTTTTTATGCTGCAGATTTATATATAATTGCAACTTATAGGCACCATGTTTCACCATCATTAAGTTACCCCTACTTGTATTTTGCTTTACGGTATGATGTTTGACAAAAAGATATTGCTTACATCTCTTTCAATTACTAGACCGAATCGACATGAAAGAATTGAGCAGAAAGTATATCCTACATCCAAGATTGCTTCAGAATTCAGTAAATTTTTTAAACCTCAATGAATGTGTATCATTTCAAATAATCAATTGATGATCTTAATTATTTTTGAAATTGCCTCTAGCTTTCACAGGAATAAAACAAATTAAGAGATTTTTGAATCAACGTTTCGAGATTCTTTAATGAGAGAGACAAAAAATCACTAATACATTGCAGTCAAACAATATATGAAAAAGCGAATAAAGGCCTACACTAGGATTGTATGAAATCCTTAACTCAATTAAGTTTAAACCGAATAGCAAATGAAAAGCTTTATCAAGTTATTTCATAATAAAAAGTTATATAAACAATAAAGAATGCCGGCATGCATCTCTAGCTTGCATGTTATGACAGAAATACATGTACTACAAAATACTTCATAATTGCAATTGAAGAGAAATGATACAACATTATGAAAACACTATTCAATTGTAGAGTAAAGATGGTTGATTGAGGGTCTTATGCATCATCACTTCCTTCGCACACTTGAAGCCCACTTTATGTATGCCTACCTATCATTGAATAATAATGCAAAATCATTGAATGATCCAGAAGAAAGGGTGGACAAAGGCTAATATTATACTTGAAATTCAAGTTACGAAAATCATGATTTTGTGCATGTCCACGATGGTCCACAATGAGTGAAATTCGTTAATTCAATGTTTACTTCATGCTCATGCATGTGCGCTATGGTAGAAGATCGCAAAATGTGAATATTTTGTTTTCTGTTATATATGTTTTCTGTTGAATATTTTGTTTTCTGTTTGTTTATATTCTGTTACGGGTTATTATTTTATTAATATTCCCAAAACATATGATTGAAAAATGTAAATGAAAAATGTGGATAAATTATATTGTGAAAATAAATAAATGGTGCAAACAGTCCTTACAAGGACAGATGGTACGTTCACAGTTATAAGACAGTCACAGCACCAACAGAGTCTCCAGATTCTTCCAGGACCACAAGCCGTGGTGATCACGTCCGCAGCAGTTCGATGATAGTTCGCACACAGAAGATAGGCTGTAACACCGTCAACGGCTCTCGCCGACAACTTCGCTTGGAGAGACCAGAATGCGTGCGCGGGCGTTGTTCATGCCGTGTTAAATACGTCTGTGAAGATTCGCTCACGGTCAGCTACCAATTGTTTGGTCATCCATTGTCTGATGACATGTCATGTCTGTTGTCAGTCATGTACCGTAGATAGCTGACAAGTTGGACTTTTGTATGACATTGGAACTTGAAATGCATGCCGCGGAAAAGTTATTGCTCTAACAATGGAATGGAGATTGCTCTCACAAAACAATAAAATGCATAATGAATGCAGAAAATACAGAATTGATTGTTGTATTTCTATTAAAATTCATTGAAATAAACGAATTTTCGAATATTCTGAATATAATTGACCACACATAAATGATACATGTGTACATACATCAAAGCATTTAGAACTTTGCATTGAATCCTAAACTTGATATGCTAATTCAATTAACCCTTCAAATGCGTGCATCTACTATTTTTCTACCTTCGTTCGGAAACCTTATTGGACACGCCACTTATAACAGATGAGTACTTTGCGCAGTTTCTATGAGTGCGCATTTGCTTCTCAGAGGCTTCACCGAGCACAGATAACGCGAATGAATGCATGAAATTGACAAATACAATGTGTGCCTACCTCGAAAATTTACAGCTTTTTGAAATTTATAATTTCCATTATTCGCAAGAATTAATTTAGTCCCGTTATGAAAAGTGGCATTTAAACTACAGAAGTCGCAGACTCGATTTAAATTAGTGCTATACAGCATGCATGCATTACAGCTCTTTCGAATAGGCTATCAGAGCAACAGGAAACTCACCTAATTTTTCAGAGCTGACGTTAATTGATGAACCAGATTGATCAGTATATCTGTCACGATTGACTATCACGAGAAAATGTAGAATGCAGATTTTTGACCATTTGTTTTCAAGTCATTATATTTCTTTTCCATTTATCCAGCATTTCGATCGACGTTGATGGGAAAGATAGTATGATATCATGATACCCATATATTTGCAATTTACTGCTGCACAACTTCAACAGATAATTTCAATGAACAATTTAATTGCAATATCACTGATGGAAAGTCAACTTGCCACTCGAAGTCAAAGCCAGCTACATAACCTCGATGAGATGAAGCGGAGAATGATTCACGTATACATACAGCAACGTGAACTTATGATGTCCTCAATAGCAGCTATTGTTATGCGACAGCGTTCCTGCTGTCTGGCAAGCAGTGACTCACGCTCTCTTCTATGCAGATGCTTACGTCTAAGGGTTATTGTTCTCTTCAGTATGCTAGCCTACTAATTCAACTTAGCCTTCTGAAATTTTAGTGTGTGGCGCTTTAGGATGCAGATTTCTTCCGCTTTAGGAGGTGCCAGATTACAGTGTAAAGGTCCAACACAATCAATAATGATATTTCTGAATGGTTCTTCGCACGCAGGGATTGGAATTAACGGCGCTTTCGGAGGATCTAACTGATGTTTACCAACTATCTGACATGTATGACAAGTTCGACAGAAGTTAGCTACATCTTTGTACATTTTCGGCCAGTAAAAATGCTTCAATATTCGATAGTGAGTTTTGCGTACACCGAGATGACCACTTAATACGTTTTCGTGTGCAACGCTTGAGACTTTTTGTCGATATGACTTAGGTATTACAATTTGATGTACTTCTTGCCATGTTTCTTCAGGAGTGGCTTCTCTTGGTTTCCAACAACGAAATAGGATACCATTTTGCTTGTAAAAGTAAATGCACTCATTCTTATCACTCTCGTTCAGTTCTGCGGAGATGTTTTGTAATTCTTCATCGCTTTCTTGTTCTTTTATTAGTTGACACCGATCTATATTCGTTTCGAATGTTATTTCTTTCTCTTCAATATTTTCATCAATTTCATTCTCTTTTTCTGATTTCTCTTTCTTACTCATGGATCTTGTGACGGCACATACTGTTGTTTGTTCACTTTCTTTCGCTAGTTCAATCTCTTTCAGTTCATTCTCTTTCGCTTCATGATCTTTTATTTCTCCTTCGTTTGCTTCAATTTCTTTCATGTCTGTTATCATACGTGGTACCTGAACTTTGCATCCGGCTAAGTCGTTCCCAACAATCAAATCGATCCCTTCAATAGGAATTTCTTCTCGATCGACTAAACCAATTATGAAGGTACCTTCCACTATCTCGGTTTTTACGTACAACTTATGCAGTGGAGCTGAGATACATCCTCCGACGCCGCGGAGTGGAACACATAATCCCGTGTATGTAGCATGTGACACTGGAACTACGAGTATGTCTTTCACTATTAATGATTGAAATGCTCCGGTATCTCGCCATACTGTAACTGGATATAAATCATCTTTATCATTACCAGCTAGACCGTCTTTCGTGAAAGCTTGCTTCCCTTCTTCAATTAGTTGTTCACTTTCGTCGACTGAAGTATACCTATCATGCTCATTGACCTGAACACCATAAAAACTAGTAGGAAAGGATTTTTCCTGCTCAGTCTCAAGATGGCAGTTCGTTTCACGAACAAGCGTTACGGGCTTTCTATCGTACTTTTCTGGTCGTCCATTCAATTGCCAACATTCTGTTTTTGTATGTCCCTTTCTCTTACAGTGTTCACATTCTATTTTCCATCTTGGCGTTTCTCGTTTTCTCATATCTTCTGGCTGTTTGTTTTTATTGTCATATTGTCTGTTGTCTTCATAATTTTTTTCCTGTCTTTTGTCTTCATGATATTTTTCTGCACTTCTTGTGTAATAGTTTCTTGGCTTTTCATAATGGTAATACGACCGTGACTTTTTATGCGTCAATTCGTATTGATCGGCGATTCTTGCTGCTTCGGTTATGTTTTGTGGCATTCTCTCATCTAAATATACTTTGATTTGTGGGCTCAAACAGTTCTTAAATTCTTCGATGAGGATGACATTTCGTAGTTTCTCAAACGTATCGGCGTTTTCGACTTTCGTCCACTTATCAAATAAGACTTCTTTATCTTTGGCAAATTGTAAATGATTTTGCTCTTTCATTCTTTGCCATGAGCGGAATTTCTGCCGGTAGGCTTCTGGCACCAACTCATATGCTTCAAAGATTACTTGTTTTGCCTTTTCATAATCTTTGGCATCGCCATTAGGTAAGGCTGCATACGCCTTTTGTGCTTTACCAGTTAAAACTGTCTGCATCAGAAAGGTCCATTTTTCTTTTGGCCAGTTTGCCGTTTCAGCAACCCTCTCAAAACACAGGAAAAATTGTTCTACGTCTCTTTCGGAAAACTTTGGAACTATAGATGCATTTTCTTTTAATGATGATTCTGATTTTCTTTTTTCAGTTTCTGCTTTTGTTCTTATTCTCTCTAGTTCAATTTCTCTTTGCATACTCATCTCTTTTTCTCTGAGTTCTCTTTCGGCCTCCCTTTGTTCTCTTCGTTCTTCTGGTTCTAATCGCTTTTCTTCTCGTTCTCGTTCTAATCGCTTTTCTTCCAATTCTATTTTTTTTAATTCTAACAACACATTGGAATTTTCCGGCAACTCTCCTTGGACATCCTTTTCTATCTTGCCTTCTTCGATGAAATGCCCTTTGATTCTCTGGAGTATTTGCTCCTTTCGCATAGTCATCTTAACTGGCAATTGCAACTGGATTCCAACATCGAATAGTTCCGCTTTCTTCAATTCCTTCAGCTGTTGCACATTTGGGGCTTCATTGAATTGTTTAAGGAATTCTTTAGCATCGAAGTCCATTTCTTACGTTCTTAGCTAATTCCTAACAATCCTTATTAGATAACCCGAGAAAATTTTATTTTATTTAGGAAGATCAAAAAACGCGATAAAAAATCGAGAAATATATAGCTCAAAACTTGCCCACGGTTAGTTTTAGCCTTATGCTTAGGGCTACAGTTATTAAGCCTTAAGACTTAACTTAAAAAGAGTGGACCGAGGAAGCGCAAAAAGAAAAAGTTCAGAACCTTAACTGGGAAGAAGTGGTAGTTCGAAGAACCGACGGCTCTCAGCCGAGCTGTGCGTCAGTGAAAACAAACCTGGGTCCTGGCGTGGTCGCCAAATATGTTACGGGTTATTATTTTCTTAATATTCCCAAAACATATGATTGAAAAATGTAAATGAAAAATGTGGATAAATTATATTGTGAAAATAAATAAATGGTGCAAACAGTCCTTACAAGGACAGGTGGTACGTTCACAGTTATAAGACAGTCACAGCACCAACAGAGTCTCCAGATTCTTCCAGGACCACAAGCCGTGGTGATCACGTCCGCAGCAGTTCGATGATAGTTCGCACACAGAAGATAGGCTGTAACACCGTCAACGGCTCTCGCCGACAACTTCGCTTGGAGAGACCAGAGTGGGTGAGCGGGCGTTGTTCATGCCGTGTTAAATACGTCTGTGAAGATTCGCTCACGGTCAGCTACCAATTGTTTGGTCATCCATTGTCTGATGACATGTCATGTCTGTTGTCAGTCATGTACCGTAGATAGCTGACAAGTTGGACTTTTGTATGACATTGGAACTTGAAATGCATGCCGCGGAAAAGTTATTGCTCTAACAATGGAATGGAGATTGCTCTCACAAAACAATAAAATGCATAATGAATGCATAATAAAGCAAGAAGACAAACTGCCTAGCACACAACACCTACCTATCATTGAATAATAATGTAAAATTATTGAATGATCCAGAAGAAAGGGTGGACAAAGGCTAATACAGATTGTTTCATAAAAAATGGATCACCCTTAAACATCGCCTTAACTTCAACTTTGTCTAACTCCGCCAAACTTGAACGAATTTCTCTGAAATTTGGAAGATATGTCAGTTGTGCTTACTAATATCATTGTTGGAAATTTCAAGCATGAATATTGAGTTGTTTTCCTGTTATAGATAAAAAAGTAGTAGATAATTTGATCTTCATTTAGCAATGTTACACAAAATCATACCTCACTCTTATAAAATTACATTTGTTTCCTTTGTTATGTAATATGTTGTTCTACAAGCCAAAAGCTATCAAGCAAAACAAAAATAAAGAAAATCGGTCAATCAGAGCCAGTATAGCACCATTATTCATCAACAGTAATGTAAATCTATCTCTTACCGGTTGAAAACAATACAAAGCACAAATGAACAATAACGAGATCGCATTCACAAAAGGCAAAGTGTCAGCCTTGCTAGAACTGGGGTCATGACTAGGGGACTATGAGTCATTGTCACTGGCGAAATCAATGGGATCGGGTTGTCTGGTCTGATGAGGCATCAGTACGTCTGAAGGATAGTGATGGTCGATTGAGATTATGGATAAAATCTGATCAGGAAATTCCGAGACATTTACATCGTCCCCGGGTACAAGGTGGTGCGACTCTACTGATTTGGGCTGGCATTTGGACCAATGGCCGCTCTGAACTTCACATACAGCAAGGAACCATGAATTCTGAACGCTATGTGAATGTTTTACGAATGAACATTGGCCAAATGACAGATCAACTTGGTGATCCATCGACTTGGTTATTTATGGATGATGATGCTACGTGTCACAGGAGTAGTAGAGTAGTCAACTTATGCAAGT
Source organism: Prostheceraeus crozeri (assembly GCA_907163375.1). Taxonomy (NCBI): domain Eukaryota; kingdom Metazoa; phylum Platyhelminthes; order Polycladida; family Euryleptidae; genus Prostheceraeus; species Prostheceraeus crozeri. The sequence continues at coordinate 12,875 of CAJQUW010010735.1, forward strand.
CTCAATTAGGGCTTAGGACATTATCTTGGCCAGCTCGTTCTGCTGATCTGAATCCCATAGAAAATGTATTGAGTATTCTAAAACGTAACGTTCGTCGTTCACTGCTACCTACAGATGGCGTATCACAACTTACGTCACTGTTAAAAAGAGAGTGGAGAAAATTAGATCAGTCAAAAATCAACGATATCATCGAATCAATGCCTAGACGAATTGGTAATGTCATTGACAACAGGGGTAGGGCCACAAAATATTAGCTTCTTAAGAACCGTTACTGTATCATAGCTTATCAGATTATATAAGGACATTTAAATATATAAGGGACATGAAATAACATGAAAAATGCTTTCTGTATCATACTTATGTTTTATTTAGTCAAATTTTAGGATGATCCACTTTTTATGGAACGGACTGTATTATACATGAAATTCAAGTTACAAAAATCATGATTTTGTGCATGTCCACGATGGTCCACAATGAGTGAAATTCGTTAATTCAATGTTTACTTCATGCTCATGCATGTGCGCTATGGTAGAAGATCGCAAAATGTGAATATTTTGTTTTCGCACATGATAATGCAAGACTGGTTGGTCTTCATGAGTCATGTTCAATGTATATATGTACATGTTCAGTATCATAAATCAATGTTCAAACTGAAAGCTATCATCATGTTTTTCAGTTTAACACCAAAAACAGCCTGTCGGCAAAGTTTTCACATCAGCAGTTGATGAGTTTGAGATCTCCACAGCTGTTTTAAGTGTCCAAAAATGCAGCAACTATGGCTCAGTTTAGGCCCATTTCGACTGGTATGGATAAATTTGAAAAAATGGCCAAATGAAGGGTTATGCTGCATGGAATAAATCAATCAATTTCATTAAAATCAACTATCTGAAGTTATATGGCGACATCAAAGATCGTAAAATCGACTCTTACTACAGCTGATGCTGTCCTAAATGTCGCAGAATTTCAAATATACCATATTTTTGCATATGTTTACTGAGAAGGCTGAAAGACAGTCAAAGGGTAGTAAAATCGACAAATATGTTAACATATAGCTACATGTTATCAATCATATGATGGATTATATCATTTCAGCAAATGCTCTACGGCTTGTGCTAAAAAATGTCGATCTCCCTCGTGTCTCTCTTTCTCTCTCCCTCTTGAGTAAATGCAGTAATTCTCTCTTCAGAAAATGCTACATTGATATACCAGGTTACTTCTTAAGTATTCCCTACACAAAAATGTCCCCGCTCTTGAAATGTTTAGAAACCATAACAACATATCCTATTCCACGTTGCATCCATCGATTTAAATGATCGTTAAGAGGAGACAAGTGCTTTGGAAGTGTCAGCGCGTACAATTTTCTGCCATCAAGTTTCACATATCTTCTCTTAAGCTTCAGGGAAGATACTATTAATTGAGAAATACTCCTATTTTCGCTGTTAGAACTTCTCATGCAGCCTCGCTCCGAACGCGCCCTGATGGTTGGGATTGGCGAAATTGACCCCCTGCTGATCTCCCAAATTGTTATGCCAATTTTGCTAAACCACAAGTTAATAGAGAGGGCATTGAAAGTGGATTCAGAAAAACAGCATCAGTTTTATTTCCATGGTCATCCCTGAGCTGAGTTGAAGGTCAAATGTATAAAAAACACCAGTTTTTGACAAATTCCGATTTCTTTGGCCCAGGCCCCAGGCCCAGGCCCACATCTTCTACCAAATATCATGTCCGCGGCCGGCCCAGCCAGGATGAATTTCGCATGTGGGCCCGTCCAGTAAAATTTATCGCTTTATTCATTTCACCATCCCAAATGAAAAACTACGATAGTTGAGTGTAAGAATCATTCTAACAAGCTAATTCTTGATTGTATGATTGCATGCTGCGGCGCCTGCGTGCTTTTTGTACGAAAATTGATTACTGTTGAGGAGCAAACTGAATTTTCAAACATTTGAAAATAGACATTCATTCACAGCAAATGTGACTACTAATACGTACAGAACACAAGGAAAATAATGAAATTAGCAAAAGTTTGAAACTAACGAGGAAGACAAAATATCACCATAGACGTATCAGGAAATGCCACTTTCACGCTGCATGTACAATATAATGGCTTCAAGCACTATAGGCGAACTATGTTTGTATTGTCGTCGATCATCAGGCATCTTACTCCAGAAGCTTGGACCGGCGTATCCCGACTGATTATTTTCTACGGGATTCTTGTACACCAGTTCTTGTAGCATTATGAAACGTTTTGCTAAAGGATTCTTCCTTTTAATCCGGTAGGATTTTCGTTAAGGATTTCAAAGGTCAAGTCTTGCAGGATTTTCTATGGTATTATCCGAATAAAATCCTGCACGATTCTGCATTTCTGGGTCTTTAGGATCAACAAGGATTTATTATGCATTTATTAAATAATTAACTACATTTACACTGCTAGTCCTCATTATCATTGTGCTTGAGGACTGTCATAGAGAATAACCTTCTTCAAAGAATTTTCTACATATTTTCAAAGAAAATGACATTTTGTAATGATATCTATTTCATTAAAGTCAATATTATAATTTTTTGGATTTCCCAAAAACCTAGTTCCAGTGTGCTCTAATGATCGGGATAAATAAAACAGTCAAGTATTCATTTGTCACCAATATATTTTTGATCGGAAGTTATTGACACAGCAGTGTTTTTATTCCTCTTGCAATTTTTTTACAAATTTTACATCTTCACGACTTTGCGCTCCATACGACGTCGTTGTTTGGCAGCGTCTGAAATATAGAAGTGAGACTATTGTAGTACCGTAACTTTTTTTCATAGTTCACATCATGTTCCAGGATGCATGCAAAACCACAGCATGAGCATGCCTAACATGTAAAGCTATAACCTATATAATTTCTTGCATGATATCTTGCACTTCATGAAATCGAACTGAATTTGCTTTTTCTTTAATATGAACATGTTGTCAGCAATGCTGTTAAGGAGATTTACGGCTTAATGCAATCAATTGAAAATGTATAAAAAGATAATAATGTAACCATCAGAAAACATGATACTTTTTATAAGCGAATTCAGAAATAACAAAAATGGCAATGAGGTATCATAGCAGAGAAAGGAATCTATAAAAGCATAAAATTCCATCGGATATAAAAGATTGCTTAGAAACAGCTGATGTCAATTGCATACTACGCTTACTATTTGAATGGAAATGTTATTTCAATTGAATGGATTAGCAGTTCGCCTCATGTCTCTGGCTATTATATCAATTTTAATTTGTCTGGTCACAATTCATTCCTGAAGCCGACAGCAATAGTTTTAAATTACTTGTAAGCCCGAACCAATTACGGAAAACATCGACTTATCTTGAAACTCATAACTGATCATGAGTACTTCTTGACGCTGACCATTCACCATTTCTGAAAGACTTTCTATTTTTCATTTCTAATGAAAAAATGAATATTTTATGGTTTCAGTCAATTCCGACAAGAGTTCGACTGTTTTCCAACTTGTGTCAATACCAAATCAGTTGAGAAAATATTTGTCCGCTTTCAAGTTGCCGCATCACAGCCATTTTCGTAGAAGTGCTTAATTGAATAATTGACAAAGCAGTAAATTTTACATAAAAAAATACATGCATGCGTATATTTCATCATCTGCCCGGCTCCAACTCACAGCCTCAATGTGGAAATGTATTCCGGAACACGACATGAAATAACAATGTGCACGTACATTAATAGAGTCATCTTCACACATGTCGGTGAAGGAAAGGGGGCAAGATGGCAGCAATAAATGGACCACCTTATCTCATCCTCTATTTATTTTCATGACGCGTACATGCCCACATGTGGTTCAAACACTTGCATCAGTATTTGAATGCTAGATGCATGTACAATCAAAGAAATCTAAATCAAAATTCTTTGATGCAATGCACGTATCAAGAATGAATTCCAAACTAATGGGATTGATTGGTTGTGAATAGTACTTGAGTGATGCGATTACTACAATTTCTACTATGCAGTAAAAGTCGGAATGATCAAGTGCTTTTTTGGTCATTTTTTATACTTCCACTTCACCATCATAAGTGTAATTTGTTGACATCGATAGTTTTCGAAGTAGCTTTGATTAAATAAAGTGCGAACATTCTAAACGTTTTCAGCAAAGACAGTTTATTTAGATACTATGCTTGGTCTTCAGAAAGGTGCTAAATCATAGAAAAATTCAAGTTAATAAGGCATCAATAAACAGATGAGTAGACTTGGCTTAGAGTCGGTTAACTTTTTTCCGGTAATTCTAGTGTTAAGTAGTCAGGCCTACGGTCCAGCCAATCCATGTTACATACTTTGACTGTTCAAAGCAAGAATTTTCAGTTTTCTCCTCGGTGTATCCTGTGAGATTTTCAAAACCTGCTGGAAATACATCCATCAAAATAGTACATGTAAAGATGGTACTTCAAAAGTTCCGTTAAAAGATGTCAAGAACTTTATTATACGTGCGTGATAGTGGTAATTAACAACAATGAGATTAAATACACGATAGATCAGATTGCCATGCAAAAGATGTGCGGCTGGTAGGATTCGAACCAACGACCAAGGTTAACTAGACCTGTGTTCTAACCAACTGAGCTACGAGCCACTTACGCGACTCTGTCAATTGGAAGGATCAAACCCTCACCACCACAGCAAGTAGTACTCCATAGTAAGGAATACTCCACTTTAAACACAGCGCCTCCCCCCTCTGGAGCACGAGTCGGTGATCTCGTCATGAAAGGTGTGGACCTCCCCCCCCTCGGCAGTGACATCTTACACATCGCTACAATCGACCGCTGGTACCCTCTTAAACCAACTTTTACCGGAACAGGAGACAAAGCAACTTTTTTCTTATTACCGGCCCCAGTACACATATTTGTACTATTATCATTCGCTGATGTATCTGTACCAGGAATTAAATCAGATTCTTTATTCTCGTGAAGACATGTAGGATGTTTGCGTTGGCATACATTACACGTAATTCTTCTCCTACATACTTTTGAATGGTGGCCTTTCTTTAAACAGCCAAAACAAAGTGGATTCTTTTTCACAAACTCTCGCTTATCATTTACCGACAATGTTTTGAATAAAATACATTTGTCAAGATCGTGATCATTAACTTTACAAAATTGACATGCATATTTGGGAAAGTCCTATCTCGATATGCTAGTCTCAACTTGGGAGCGTTTAGTCGATCTTTCTTCAACTCCTGTTGAAAACGCATATGACATTCCGCTACTTTTCGAAGTAACTTTCTGTGTAGCACTAATTTTGTTCATAGACGAATTACGCTCTTCCTTACCAGAGTGACTTAATGTTCCATAAACGGGCATATTTACTAGTTTGGATTGACGTTCCACGAAATCGGATAAGTCTTTAAAAGAATCGTCGAATCCGGATTCTCGAATATTGAGAACATTAGTTCTCCACTTCTCGCGTATCTTATACGGAAGCTTAAATACAATCATCTTCATCTCTTTCGGACTTTCCAATTGGTTAAGAGCGCTGACGTTTTCCATATAATTATTGCAACTTTTTAAGAAGACGCTAAATTTTTCTAGTGCCATTCCATCTTCTTGCTTAATAGCTGGCCACTGTTGCAATTTTTCTAAGTATGTGTTTGAAATTTTGAATTCATCACCATACTTGTCAGTCAGCATGTTCCATGCTGTTTGGTAACCTCTCGTCGGTTGCATATGACAACAACTTCGAACTAATTCCTGAGGCATACCAGAAGTGTACTGTTCCAAGTAGTATAGCTTATCGGAATCGTCGTCTATCTTATTTTCGATAATTTTGGAGAAAGCATTTTGAATAACTTGAACTTGGTGAGATCGCTACCGTCAAAAATTTCCACTTTTCTTTGAGGAAGTGTAGATTGATTCTGCATTTTCGCAAGAGAAATTGATGCTTCATTCTGCTTCCTTAAGACTTTAGCAAGCTGACTAAGATCTCCTTCTCGTACATTCGAAGTATTTTTACTAATTTGAGATTTCTTATTCAGACATTGACGCAGTGAATTTATCATTTCTTCAACTTTAATTTCGTAATCTAACGCTACCTCAATTTCTTCATCGACATCGTTATCTGCTATAAGTTCAAGAACTTGTTGATTTTGATCGGTTAGGGTGGTCAAAATATTTTGTAATGTACTTATCAGAGCAGACATTTCGTTAATTTTATCAGCTTCGATTGCTGCATCGGCTTTAGACAGTGACTTTTTTAATTTTGCCCTAGTAAAACCTCTAAGTCGTGTTATACGGATCAATTCAGACATTTTACAACAAAATATTGACGATAATATGATACGAGTCACAATGCACTTCACAATCCGAAAATGGTTCGACTGCTCGGTTTACGACTTATCAAGCAATAATTACAAAATAATAATGGCACAGATTTAATCACTGTGATATACTGTTTCTGTACAAAATATATACTGTGACGTGATCAAAATGACACTTCAAAAATTTGAAGACAAGTTCTTATATCGAGTTATCAATTACACCTGATACTCTCAGTACATTAAATAATCAAGTCTATATCAAGTATGATTATCACGTAGAAAGTAAATGTTCTTGGACTTCTGATACTTCTAATCACTTAGTCACTTGTAAATCAGAAATAATTTAACTTACTGGAGATCTTGAGATATTCACAAATTGATTCAACTGCGTTTGCACTTTTAATAGTTTTGCTTGTACTTACAACAATAAGACCATACCATTTCTTGGAAAATTGAGACTTGAAGCTTTGACTTGGAACATGATTGGGGAACGACGACTATTGAGATGCTTCGACGATTGATTCAGCTGGTCGTAGATCTTGTGACTTCATGGAGCAGGACATATTGGCAAGTAGTCGAAACTGTAAAACGCGTCTATAAAACTATCCAGGTGCTTTTACAAGGTATTTATTTTCACCAAAGAAAGCCTTAATGAGACGGTTTCTGCAAAATACAAGGGCGTATTACAAAAAAGTTAAAAAAATAACGTGCATACAAAAATGACAAATAACTCATCGACTAGTTGGCAGTCCAGTCACGAAAGACAACTCTAAACGTGTGTACTTCACTAAGTTACCAAATGAAGTGAGTATATAACGGCAGTTTGAAAAAAGGACTTAGTCATTTACATGAGCAATCTATAAATTTTGCGTTACCATTGGGCCATAGACATCAATCAACGAGAAGACCAATAAAATGCATCAACGATATCAAAGAGCAATGATATCAAGAGAACGTAGAAATCTTGCGTAAAGTCTGCTAAACATAGCAATATAACGAAGCACATCAATCTTTACAACAGATGATGATAAAACTATTAACGCTTCACGTTATGAAGACTTGATTCAGCATGCAACGCGTAGAAAGCGTCGACAAGGTCCCACATGGTTGGTCATATTTTCTTCAACTATTGAAAAAGCATAATGTTCCAAAGTTTGCATTGAATAATGAAACACTGAAAGAACTTGATTCTATTTCAGAAGTTGATGCTACTTCAAAGGTTAATTCTGTTTCTAAGATTTGGAGTGTTCAAATACCAAGAAATTGGTTTAAGAGTTCGCCTTCTAAATTCCCTCCCACACTTACTAAGAAAACAAGAGGAAGAGAACGACGTAGATCTACACCCTCTAGGCAAACAAGAGGAAGAGATAGACGTAGAAGATCTCCTCCAAAGAAATATATGTTCTCAGACTATTAATATGAAGCAGATGTGTTGCTTACCATGTAATGAACCGTCGGGGGTGCATGTTGATGTAACATGTACTTGCTGTTCCAGGTCTTACAATGAGATTCCTAAGCAATGTTAACATGAACGTAAATCCGCTAAAGCTTGTGGCTGTTGTAAGTGTAAAAAGGCAAGAAAGCAAAAACATGAGAAGAACGAGAATGAGTCAGTCGTCATCACACGAACTTTTAGTGTCCATATATTATGATGTAAAACATCCAGCAGGATTTGCATCTATAAAGAAATTGTCAAAAGCGAGTTGTCTTCCGCAATCACAAGTTAAAAAATGTTTAAAGGGTCAGGCTACATATACACTCCACAAACAAGCGAAAAAGAAGTACCGTACCCGTCATTACGTTACTCATGACATTGATGAACAGTGGCACGCAGATTTCTGTGACGTTGCCGCTATTTCAAAACATAACTCGGGAAATAATTTTATTTTATCAGTAATTGATATTTTCTCGCGGTATGCGTGAGCTCAACATTTAAAAACTAAAGAAGGTAAACGGGTAGCAAAGGCATTCCAGTCAATTTTTCAAGGGGGTCGCATTCCAAAGAGAATTCAGAGTGATCAAGGGAAAGAGTTCGAAAATCAGCGTGTGGGAAGATTGTTTGAGAGATATGACATTGAGTTGTTTAGTGTAAAGAGTGCTTATAAGGCTGCACTAGTTGAACGTTTTAATCGCACATTGAAAAATCGCTTGTGGCGACATTTTATTGCCAACTGTTGCATATGAATTAAAGAGCCAAGTTCGTAAGACCAGCTTGTATTGCAGCAGAAATTGTTGTGTCATCTACATGGCATGATCACGGACATCGCAGCGCAGTAATGACAGCTCATCAGCCGATAGCTGACAAAACTGGCAAACAATAGAATGCAATGAACAATACAATCCCAACATTTCCATCCCACTTTAAAAAGGCCAGTACAACTAAACATAAAAATAATTCAAATTTTAAAAAATTACATTTTTTTTAATTATAAACATGAAGAATGATGACTGAATTAAAAGTTTTGAATTAAACTAACAGTCAAGCGGTCCGGCCTGCGAAGTGTTTCACGAGGCCGCAAATTGTATCTGACAGAAGCTGGTACATGCTCAGTAGCCAGAAGCTCAGGATCATGGTGAGTGCAGTCTTGTCCATAAGCATGATCATGGACAGGATCTGGGTCCACATAGCGCGGTAAAATATTGCGTTGGTTATAAATGCGAAATCCAGAATCTGTATTAACCCTCCACGCTCCCTTTCCAACCGCTTTCACAATGACTGCTGGAACATCAAATTGTCTCGTCTTTCCCTTTCTTAGCCAAACTCTCTGATTTGGTAGATGGGAAATCGATTTCGCTCGAGAATTTCTGTTTCGTTGGTGATATTGCTTATCCACAGACTTGGGCTTTGACTCAGGGCTTCGATCAGACAAATTGCTGAACTTTGTATTCATAGTGCGCGAGAAGAACACTTGAAATGGAGTTGTCCCAGTTGTTTCGCAAACTGTTCCACGAATGTCATATAAAACGCGGTGTAAGGCGATAGAAAATGGTAAGTCCGACTCATGACGAATACGTTTAATTCGTGATTTAATAGTACCATGCAAACGCTCCACTCTTCCATTACTGGAAGGAAAGTAATTGGAGGATTTGTAATGCTTTATCCCATTGCATCCCAGAAAAGACTCGAACTCATCTGATACAAATTGTCGGCCATTGTCCGAAATCAGGCTCCTCGGCAGTCCACAGATAGAGAACAATTGAACTAGACATTCAATAACTGATCTGGTGTCCATCCGATTCAAAATAAAGGCAAAGGGGAAATGTGACTTGTAATCCATAACTGTCAGTAATATATTACCATCCAGACTGCTCGACGGACCACACAAATCAATAGAAATTTTCTCCCAAACAGACGTCGATTCACATTCAGAAATTGGAGCTGGAGCCGCAGTCTTTCTGTGAACAGTACAAGCAGTGCATTTTCTGACAAAATCTTCAACGTTCTTGGAGATTCCTGGCCACCACACGCATGTTCGCATTGTAGATTTCAGTTTTAGGACACCAAGATGACCTTCATGCAGCTGCAGAAGCATGTCAGATCTCAGAGTGGATGGCAAGACAATGCGATCATCTCGGCAAACAACAAAGCGATCAGAGCATTCTTTGGTAGACAACTCACGACGGATGAAGGCAACAGCTCTGAAGATTCAGGACGTTTTCTCCAACCAGTCAGTACATTGTCACGCACATTCCTTAGAGTAGGATCTTCAGTTGTGGCACATGCAGCGCGTTTGAGATCAATAGGCACAGTTTTCAAAATAAAGCAGACAGAGCGTTCCACATGATCTTGGGATTCGCCATAAATTGGGTTTCTAGATAATGCATCCGCCAAAACATTGCGCTTGCCAGGAATATGAGTGATTTCCATATCAAATCCACTAAGCCATGTTATCCATCTCTGTAACCTCGTCGACAATTGATCAATTGTTTTTTTTCCATATGGCAACAAGAGGAAGGTGGTCAGTAGCAACAATAAATTTGGAAGCAGTAACATAAAGTCGAAATCGGCGAACAGCGAATACGATTGCCAACATTTCAAGTTCTATTTGAGAATATCGGGTCTCAGTTTGCGTAAGAGTTCGGCTTGCGAAAAACACTGGCTGTTCGTCCTGTAAAAGTGCACCACCAAGTCCACGATAGCATGCGTCGGTTTGAATAACGATAGGCTTTTCAACGTCAAAATACTTAAGCAGCTGCAGTTGTGAAATTTCTTTCTTCACATTTTCAAAAGCAGATTTCCTTGAATCTGTCCATAAAAACTGAGACTCCAAAGTACACATGTCCCACAGAGGCTTGGTCAACGCACTAAAATGAGGAACATTGCCAGAATCCAGGTAGGTACAAAGACCGAGAAAAGAACGAAGAGTGGGCTTATCCACTGGCAGCGGAGCAGTTGATAATGCCGTCACGTGTCTAGTCTTGGGTTCAATGCCGTACGAATTCCACAAGTGACCCAGAAATTCAATGGATTGTTTGACAAATTCGCATTTCTCTCGATTTAAGCGCAGACCGGCATTCTGAAGTTTAGCACACACCATATCGATTGTCTTGCAATGTTCATCTTCAGTCTTGGAATAAATCAGTACATAATCAAGGTAGCACATAACACCAGTGATACCATCCAATAACATCGCGAGCACTCGCTGATAGACTTCTGGTGCACTCTTGATCCCGAATGGCAATCTGCGGTACAAGTATCGACCAAAGGGTGTTGAGAAACATAGCAGTTTTTGAGTGTCCGAAGACAGAGGAATTTGCCAATAGGAAGATTTACAATTCAATTTTGAAAAGATCGTAGCGCCAGCAACACGAGTAGAAAGTTCTTGAAATGATGGTAACTGGTAGGCCTCGCGCAATATGAAGCGATTAATGTGTCTAAAATCTGCACATATGCGTAAGGAGGAGTCCTTTTTGAAGGCGATGACTGTTGGCGCACACCATGGGGTAGGCTCTACAATGGGTTCGATTACACCGATATCTTGAATTTTAGTAATTTCTTGTTTGAACTGATCAATAAGATGAGGAGGTACTCTTCGAGTAGCAGGAGCAGACGGCACAGCATTGGGAGTCAGTGATATAGAGTATTCATAACCATTGTTCAGCAATCCAATACCATCAAAAAGAGGACCATACTTAGCGAAGACACGGTCTCCAAGCATCTCATTGGTGGTATTATTGACCAGTTGTATCATACCGAGTTGATTCGCAAGTCTGTAACTGAACAATGTCTTACAACCATGCACATTTCCAGGGTCCACAAAAATGAAGTTGGCTTCGAAATGTTTATCATTGTAGGACACTTCACATAGTGATTCACCAACCACTTTCAATGAGAAAATGCTATAAGCACAAACCGACACAGCCGTTGAATTCAAATGGGTATTCGGCAGTACACTTCGCGGAATTAGATTAACCTCACTATCAGAGTTGATCAAACAACGAACCGGAACACCATTAATCAGAACAGTTCGCATTAACTCATCCAAACAATTTACCAAAACGGAGGAGGTAGTTGTAAATATGTCAAACTGATTTTCAGCATTCACTTGAGAAGTACTTGTAGAGCTTGAATTTATTGAATTGTCCATTTCCATCATGCTTATTCCCATCTTGGAGCGACATACTTTCTTGAAATTTCCCTTCGTGCCGCACCGAGAACAGACCTCGTTTCTCGCAGGGCATTTAGGGTCATTAGCCAGGTGTTTTGAAGAGCCACAACGAAAACAAGCACGAGTTGATTTTCGAGGCACATATGATGCTGTATTGTATGTAACAGCATCTGGCGGCGTAGCAATTGCAGTTCGTTCACTTCTAGCCCTCTCAAAAGCCTCAGCTTTAATTACAGCTGCTTCAAATGTCAGTTTATTAGCATCCTCGCTGAGCAATCTCTCACCAAGAGCATCATTACGGACATTCATGACAAAGATATCGCGTAGAAGAAATGAAGTATCAGGAAATTCACACTCCTGGGCTAAACGACGCAAGCGGACTGCGAACATTGATGCAGGCTCATTTTGTTCTTGTCTAGCCATATAGAACTTCCTTCTCCGTGGTAGAAGAGACGAGGATGTGCCAAAATTCTCCTCAAGTCTCGATATAGCCTCCGAATACTTGGATTTGGGCGTAGGCAGACCGTTAAAAACATCTATGCCATCCCTGCCAAGACAGTTCTGCAACATCTGTAACTTCAAATCATCGTCCAAATTTATAATTTGACAAAAATTCTCAAATTAACGCTTGAAATATGAAAAATCAGTATGTGTCGGATTAGAAGGCAACTGGGGCTGACGAATAGGAAGATTGGCCATTTGCGTAAAGTTCAATTAACACAGTAGAGCAGATTCGATAGCTTCGTGGCGCCAAAATGTTGCATATGAATTAAAGAGCCAAGTTCTTAAGACCAGCTTGTATTGCAGCAGAAATTGTTGTGTCATCTACATGGCATGATCACGGACATCGCAGCGCAGTAATGACAGCTCATCAGCCGAAAGCTGACAAGACTGGCAAACATTCTGTTCATCGCTCTATTGGACTCAGACCAGCAGATGTGAATGCTGGCAATGTAGATGAAGTGCATAAAACATTCCAACGTAAGCGTACTAATGTAAAAAGTGATGTAAAACTAGGTGACAAAGTTCGCATATCAAAAGTGAAGAGTGCTTTTGGCAAAAGTTGTCTCCCAAATTGGACAGAAGAAATATTTACAGTTTCAAGCATCAATAAAAAAGACTCTCCCACAACTTACAAGTTAAAAGATTACGATAATGAAGAAATTGATGGTAGCTTTTACCGTGATGAGATTGAGGTAGTCATTGAAAGTGAAACATATTTAGTAGAGAAAATCATCCGATGCGATAAACGACAAGGTGAAGAATGGTGTCTTGTTAAAAGGGTCGGTTATCCTTCAAGCATGAACTCTTGGATGCGTCGTGCACACATTTCTCATCAAAGCGATCGTAAGTGATTTATGCAAAGCTATAACTTGTGAGTTCAAGGTTTAAGTAATGAATCCGACTGCATCATTTTATTCACGTCCTTCCTATGTAAGTGGCGCGGGTACAATTTACAGCGGTGCGCGCCGTCAACGTGGAGGTAGTACATTTGGTGCGCTGAAATCTGTTGTTACTCTTCTCTTATCTACTGTCGGAAGATCTTTAAAACGAACTGTTTTAAATAATGCTGTTGGCTTTACTGGTGATGTTGTTAATGATATTGCCAGTGGTAAAAATATAAAGAGTACTTTACTAAATCGCGAGAAGGAATTTGGTTTAAAAACATTACAGCAAACCTTAACTCATAATCGACAAAAGAAAGCACCTAAACGAATGAATGTTAGAAGAAAAAGAAAACAGCGCTGAGCTGGTAAGAAGCGAACTTCACGCAAATCTATGAAAATGCATTCACGCAAATGCCGTGCGCGCTGTAATCCTTCATCAAGTGCTAAACGACGACGCTGTTATATTTCTTAATCATGGAATGTAAAACTTCAGGTTTTTGTTTGTTTGATCAACAAGCGATACAGACAGATATTCTTAGTTCAAATATTGTAGATTATCATCCTCGAACTGCTGAGAATACTGGCTCAATTGAATTTGTCATTCCTGGCGCTGGTGATGGCTACATTGAATTAAGTTATGCGATGGTTGATGTGAGGTTCAGAATTCAGCAATCAAGTAAGTAAGTAAGTAAGGCGTTTATTGAGAAAATGAAAATCAAAAATTACATCATTTATACAAAGTCATGCAAAAACTCAGGCAAAAACATGAACGGCAGCCTCAGTGAACTAACCACGAGATCATAAAAAATAAAAAAAAAACAGATAGAACTAACATCGATGCTGCACATAAAGTTGGTCTGAACAATTTACCGCTGGCAACACTATTTCGCGATGTTTCTCTAACTATTGGAGAGCAACAGGTGGTAGGTAGACAAAGCGATTATCCCTATAAAGCATATTTCAATGCTCTATCACAGTTTCATCCGGCAGCACAAAAGAGTCATATGGAAGCAATGGGATGGTATAGAAATCAAGGAACGCAATTTGATAGTGAGACAAACACTGGTTTTTTTAAAACGATCTGCTTTGATTAAAGATAGTAAAGTATGTCAGCTACATGGTCCACTGAATCTCGACTTCTTCAGACAGTCAACTTTTCTACTCTGTTATACCAGCATGCGAGTCAAACTTACATTGAACAAGCCTGAATTTTTGTTGAATGCATATGCTAAAGTTGCCAATTTTAAAATCCATGTGGAAGATCTTACGCTATACATTCGTCGAGTGGTAGCTAATCCAAGTGTAATTAGAGGTCATGCTGACGGCCTTAACCGTAGCAATGCCATTTATCCCATTCAACATGCAAAGCTTCTCACATTTACTATTCCTAAAGATCAAAAAGTTTTATGAAAGATGGTTTATTTCTATCAGAAGCACCAAAACTACCAAAACTCCTAATGGTGGCGATGGTTGAAAATGATGCATTCAATGGTAATGTCAAGAAGAATCCTTTCAATTTCAAATACAACAATTTGAGCGAAATTGCTTTACGTGTAAATGGTGTCAGTCATCGTGGACCGCCCAATAGACCAGACTTCTCTTCTTATCAATTTTGCGTAGCTATGTTGATTATATGAATGTCTTTGGCTTTTACAACACAGACGATACCAAACGGCTTACAATGAAAGAGTTTGAGAATGGGTATACTATTTATGCATTTGATTTGACTGCCGACAGTGATATTAGTGCACCTTATCGTCAAGCTAACGTTCCTCATAATATTCGCTTGGAACAGGAGTTTAAAACAACGCTACCTGTGACGATCAATGTATTGATTTATGCAGTTTTTGATTCAAATATTGAAATGACCAAGTATCGTGACGTGATTCTTCACTATAATCGTTAATGAGTTGGTTGAATGCTGACGATATTAAAGCTAAAGTACAGCGTAATGCAGATGAAGCTACGATGAAAGCTTTTGATAATGTCTATTCGCTGGATATCCTACCGACTACAGTAAAACAGTATCCCATCTTTATTGCATTGAACACTCAGTCAAAGAATTTAGAAGGTGAACATTGGAAGCTATCTTTATTGGAAAAGACAGACATGGTGAACTATTTGACTCTCTTGCTCAACCTCCAAATATACCAACACAGCAGTGGTTGAGGAAACATACTCGTCAATATCAACGAAATGAGCGCATACTACAACATCCACTTTCATCAACTTGTGGTGCTTTCGTACTGTTTTTCATTTTAAAACGCTTACATGCACGTCGATTTAAATCTGTTATTCAAAAGTTTTCATGTAACCCATCTTCTAATGAAAAGATGATTTGTAAGTTCTATAATGATTTGAAATATAACATCATGTTGGAATAAAAATTGTTCTTATTTCACAATCCGCTGGTTAAGTACATATTCGATTAAATGGTCTATGATTGTAATCTGCTTGCACTTCTCATTTCAGTCCAGTAATGATAACTTTACTGTTATGAAAGATTGCAACATATACATGATTCCAGCAATTAATGAGAGCTGCAGGAAAAAGTTCTGGTTCATAACAAAAATTGTAGCTGCTGCTATGAATCTTCGAAAACGATACATTTTCAATCAATTGAGCAGAGATAACCATATTTTCCACAGTCAGATTCGACATCACACACTTCTCCCTCTTCCATATCCATCGTAGTAGCTTCTGCAGTTCTAGGCGCATTAACCGCGCCGATGAATGAGAAAGGGCACCGAGAATTTGTACCGTCCCGTTTGGAAAGAGTTGAAGGTTCGGTAAATTGATCATCTTCACCACTAACATTTGCGGACGACCCGGATAATATTTGCTATTTGGAATTGGTTGAAGCAACGTTGCGAAATCGATTTTGGTGTAGAGTCTGATGCGGCGGAGAATGTGACGATGGTGTAACAATGACGTCTTATGATGAAGAAATGAGTAAATAGAGCGATGTATCTTCCTATTATACTTTTCCCAACTACCTTGATGAAATGTGAAGTAGATAGAAAGTTGGGAATGATAGACTTGTATTCGTTGCTTTTTAGATCCCAACCATATGCGATTTCCTATGCGTAAATATCTTTTCATATAGAAGTATTTCAAGTCCTTCATGGTATGATTTAGGCACTGAAAATGACGATATGATAAAGCACATTCCCTTCTCATATTTCTGGTATAGTCTTTGAAATATACGTTTTGATCATAATCAATCTCAATATGTTGTAAGGAATCTAATTTCCAAGTCTTCATGATAGAGCGTGACATTGTGTTGAAGGTGGTGCCTCATTAAGATTTTCATAGCAAAGCTATGAACTCACATAGAATGAATGACATAATGGAGCGATGTATTCATCTTTTATATTTTTGATGATACCATACCAGCCAAAAAGCTGCAGTATTTTATCTGAACATGCTTGTAAGAAAGTGTATTGCACGAAGCTAAAATTAAACGACATCCAACAAATTGATATTGCAATTTATGACGATGCTGGTGCGTTGATTCCTTTTCATAAAGATGCTGTAACAAGAATCACATTCCATTTCCGAATGAAGAATTAATGCAAAGGTATGGTAATATATTTTTCCAATGTGAATAGTATGGAAAGTGAAAATAACGATTCGTTTCTAATTTACTTACCCAGTAATGCTTCTGTGAAAAAATTTCCTAATAATACACCATCAGACTTTCGAGTAGAATTAAATCACTCACTACATCTAGAAGGTGAATGGGAGGTGGGCGTTTCTAGTATTTGCTATGATAGCAATATTCAGAATGTGAATGATGTGGAAGAAATGATATTGACTCCTCGCACCCATGATGGAATATCGATGAATAATACATTCCAGTTTCCATACAATTTGACGCCAGATGGAAATTGGAACTATGAATGGATTCAGATGGAATCAGATTATTATGGTTCATCGGATGATGAGAAAACTATTAAGGCAATTCAATATTGGCAATACTTCCATCCTGAAGAATGAGGATCAGAAAGTTTATACGTTTACTATCCATCAATGGAGCTGGTGACAGTTCCTTCGTTTCATTCTTTTAGTAAAGGTCTTACACTGAAAATGGACAGTCAATTCTATCCACATATTGGTCTTGGACATGGACTACATCTAACGTCAATTGCCACTGCAAATGTTGCAAACGTTTATTCAAATCGAATCAACAATTCTCATTATCAATTTAAAACATATTATGAAGATGTTGTATAACGTGAAGATCGCATCATTTTAAAGAAGCGTGGTGTTGATACTATTATTGGAAACGGTACGATTTATGCTTCTCATATATATTACCCTCATCCTTATTCAGTTAATGATGAATGGTGGTGGATATCTATGGTGATCGCATCAAGAAAATGTACCAGTCATATCAAGAATCTAAAATTAGTATCAATACCATGCCGCGTCTATATCATAAATTGATTATGAGATTTGATTCGATTTGAATAAACTTTTGGGTGATGACATTCAATGTCAATTGAGTAAATATTTTGAAAAAAACTATTTGGTTTTTCAATGCTACAAAATATTTTTACTGCTGCGCATACGATTGGTATAGGAACGCCAATGACACTTGATAAACATGAACAACACCTTTACATTTAAAGTGATTTGATTCTACCTATTTCTGTTGGTGAGAACAAAGAACACATTTTACGTGATTTCATTCATGATAAGGACGCTTTATATGGAATAGTCGAGAAGATGTTTCAACCTATTTTCTACCATCCTGTTATCAAAGAAACTATGCCATCTATTTCTATCAAAATAACAAATGGTCTATATGAGTGCATCCATGTCAAAGATACTAAATCCCTCATAACTTTAGTGTTTCGGAAAACAAAGTGATGTCATTGTAAAATTTTATTGAAATAAAAAGACATGAATGAAAAGTGTTTTGCTCAAGTAAAGTGGGAAAGTCTTTTCACAGATATAGTGGGAATGAACTGACTGTAGGCATATATTCACAAGGAAGTGCAATCTAAAGCGTTACATAAAGCAGCAATGTATATCAACAAAAAGCATCATCAAAATTCTGATTTGAGAATGAATCTATTTACACATCCGAATGTGGTAGTGTGAGTTTAATTCTTTTGGATAGTGATATGTTTGTGTCAGGATGTCCATGTGGAAGAGATATGTTATATCCTATTCAACACCTCTTATCCTCCCACGCTGGAAGTGCTCGCTTTCTAAATGTATGAGTTTTTACCTCATGTGTCTTTAATTTTAAGATGGTCATGTTGACAAAAGTTATGTTCTTTTTTTATAGGCCTTCTTATAGACCATATGTTTCATATTTACAACAATCGATTTAGATATGCCTTTTGCGAGCTTAATGCTGTCACTGGAGTCTTTTGGTTTCATTGAATACATTTTAGGACGAAGAAGAATCATTTCCTTAATTTCCTTTCCTGCCATTTCATCTTTGAAGCATACTAATTTTGCTGTATTTTAGTAGAATATAGTGGGTGATCTGTAGGATAATTTGACGTATCAAAATAATTTTCTAATTAAATAAAACTTTTAATTATTATTCCCTTTTTATTTTAAAAGAGACTGCCGGTATCACCACCCAGCCAACGCACGTCTTTAATTAGAGGGCAAGGTTTTAATATTCTATAGAAGAGTTGATACATTTCAAGCTTGGAATAGTCTAATACAGCTTGTCCAATGTAGATGGGCTTGCTCAAATCTACTTCTTATTTTATCATTTTAACACCAACCAACTCATCATCTATAATATCTCTAGTTTATAGTTTATACGTTTTCTAACGTCCTCCATCGTCTTACCGAAAAGACTATTATTCCTATATCTATAAAAATCCTTTTCAAAATTATTTTGGGCTAGTGCACGTTTCCGGCTATTACTATCAATATAAGGTTTCAGAAAGGCTTTCTGTCTAAATTTGATGATACGATGAACTGTTTTTAAAATCATCCCTATTTCTAAATAAAATTTTATGATGGAAAAGTGGACTAGGTAATTTTAGCGTATGGTAAGCAAAAGTTTACGACAAGGCTTATACTTGGGCTGTCCGCTCCCTTCTAAATCTTTATGAAATTGCATCATAAAGTCCGAAAACATATCTTTAGTCACTTCACCTGATTCGGGTGCAAGTGGAAATCCACAGTTTTATTTTTAATACTATTTGGATGGATAAGATCTATCTCAAAATAATATACCCAATCACCATCATCTGGAATAGCCGGTTTTTTGAAGGGTTGGAGAAAT
Organism: Prostheceraeus crozeri; assembly: GCA_907163375.1. Classification (NCBI taxonomy): domain Eukaryota; kingdom Metazoa; phylum Platyhelminthes; order Polycladida; family Euryleptidae; genus Prostheceraeus; species Prostheceraeus crozeri. The sequence goes on from CAJQUW010010735.1 coordinate 32,434, forward strand.
GCTGAATGTCACTATCACTCAACCAGCTAAAATCAGAGTGAGGTAGAGGTTTGGACAGTGAACTACCATATAAATTATTCTGGTCGTAGTACTTTAGATGAATCTGATCATCATCTACTATTTTTGATTTTGTTTTATGTTTATTTACAAATATGAGGCCACCGCGAATTCCTCATTCAAATAAATTATACATCTCTGGATCTTGCAAAAGATGCATTTAAAAGCAGACTTATTATATTAATCATTTTAAAAGCAGACTGGAATGACATGGCTGGAAGACTGACAAAGTGGACAGGATCTAGTTTATCTTATTCTAATGCCACTCGTCGAAACTCCTGAAATACATCTAATTTTAGATAGGCGATCATATAATCGCTTAAAGTTTGACAGTCAAATTTTGTCCATGCAACTTGAGCATGATTGTAATCTTCCACCTTACATTCTACACCGGTCAAATCATTTTTAAATTTGTCTATTGATGGAAGAGAAGTCTCACTAAGTTTAGAAATGTTATCAAAGTATGCATATGGAAACACTCCTTTGCATGTGATGACTTCATCAGTTAAGTTAGGATATTGTTTCTTCAAGTTTTGAGTAAGTGGAAGAGACTTAAGATTTTGAACGAGAGATGCTAGTGATGAAGCCATGAATTGATAGGAATCTGAAAATTTTATATCAAAATAGACTGCCTTATTTTCTTTAGTTTTATCAACTGCTACTTTTGCTGTCATGGCCATGAACTTTTCTCTCGCTTGAGCTATCACACTTAACTTCCACTCATTCATTTTTCCTAACCCACCTTTATTATCATATGACTGTCATAACCTTTAAAGTTATGAAAAATAACGGGTAGAGTACGCTGTTTCAGTCTCAGTGAAAAATTACATCTTGAACACAGTGCGTTTCTAAATTTACCAGTGATGTGATCATGGCCGCGCACTTTCTTGTTTTTATCTTCATCAAACGTTTTATTACATTTTTGGCAGACTTTACAATTTTTAAATTTTACTTGATCATCTGCTGACATATTCAATCATCTGCGTTGGAATTCAGCATTATATTTTTGCTGAAATTTGACAGCGCTTTTGAGGAATTGTAAGAATCTATGTATACAATCCTTACCTTGCCAGACGTGCATTTAATTATTTTTATTTTTGAAGTAATCATGCCATACCTCATAACATGATATGACTGCCGCCTTATGGGTGTTATCATCAATATAGCATTCGATGTCAGCATAGATGACACGTAGAGGACTTAATTCATCACCGTTCTCTCTATATGAAGAGATTTCATCTTTGGGCATGCGTTCCATTCGCAATTTACCTTGCTTACACCATTCATAATGAGTTTGAAATTTATCTTTTGACCAGAAGGATCGTATACAGCGATCGCAATAAAAATCCTCCCCCCTTTTGGATGTTAAGTGGGAATATAGTCGAGTCACTTTAGGAATACTGCATTATGGCCAATTTTCACAATTATTTTGATATACTAGCAGGAGATTGAACGGTTGTTGTAGCGCACACCCTTCAGCCCCTCTTGCCAGATGTGAACAACTATATTAATTTCATTTAATTTTTCAAATTTCTCTATATCTTTAAATTTTATGTCTTCGCTATTGCAGTCATCAAACTTCAATTTATTTTCCCATTGATGAGATTTGATTTTACGGAAACGGTTGTTCTGCACATCATGATAGTGGGGAATGGATAATACTGCATAATTAAAACACTGTGATTCACAATCTACAGAAATGACTGCTTTCTTATCTCTTAACGTTTTTGGAAGATTGAAAGAGCCTCGTCCATGGTAATTTTCTAATAGCGTGATTTTAAACATTGCAGATTCTATGCGATCAAAAATTAGACCACTATCGCGCTCGTTAAATTTATCAATATTTGATTTTAGTGCTTGAATGTGAAAATTCAACCATGCTTCTTTATCGGCTACCTCTGTAGCAAGAGAGGAGGGTATGTAAAACTCCGACCTCTGCACTATTTCACCAGTATGATGGTCAACCTTAACATATTTTATTTTAAGATAGTTGAGCGCTTTTATTCTAAACTGCTCTAAATTATGAAAGAGCGCATCTATCAATGTTGAATTTTGATGGAACCACTCCGGATAGTCAACAATAGTTTCTGAGGATTCCTTATGGTAATTTCTCACTACATTATTGAGCGACACTTCAGTTAGTCCAATAGAGGAGGTGCTGTTGCTATAACTATCACTGTATGTGCGTGGTGAAGTCTATGTGAAGATAATTCAAAACCTGTTTCAAAAGATTGGAAACAAAAGTCGCAAGTAAAGGAGACATGTTGAATATAATCATCCTCACCTCGGGAGATTGATGATGGCTTGGGTTGACATACACTTTGTCTGATGTGTCGGGCGAGATCACGCTTCCTCGTAAAGATGTGTCCACAATCAGCACATTCTTTCGATGATACTTCCCGCGACTGGCCACTTGAGATGGAACTGTCATCACCTGGAGGAGAAATCATTCTGTCATCTATTGAAGTCATAGTTTATTGTTGCAGTCTACCTTCACTCAACATTTGTGAAGCTTCTTCGAGAAGAGAGCGACTTGCTGAAGAAGCAGATGCCTGAAATTGAGAAAAATGATATTAACCTAGCGTTTAACCCGTTATTTCCCATGTTTTTTATTCATCGATTTCCATTTTTTTCTTGATCAGATAACCTTTTCCACCTTTAAAAAGTCTATAGAAATCCAATTTATGCAAAATCAATCAATTTATTCAAATTTAAATTTTGTCGACTATAGTCGACCTAGGTACACGTTAAAAATTGACAAACTACTAAAAAACATGAAATTATGCGAATCTATTGGCGATGATAAGTCGGAAAGCAGTCAACATGCAGGCCAACGTCACATAGAGCACATTCCCGACGCACTTATTTCTTACAAAGGGCACACCTCCTTTGTCACTTGCCAATTGTAGAAACAAGGTAGTTATTGAGAGTTTGACAGAGAACCTGATCAATGTGTTGAGTCGATGTTGAAAGTCAACCAGGCTGTCTAGGACGCGAGGTTGATTGGACAGTCAAGAGTGATTGAACAACTTTCCTGCGAAATTCCATCGCTGACATGTCTGAACCATTTACAACCCAATAAAGTGACCAAGTATTGACCAACATCATGTCGAATATGTAAGTCACGATTTTGAAGTACCACTTCCTGCCTCCGAGGGAACATCTGTATTTTTCGACATTCCAGTCTGATAGGTCCACTCCGCTCATATATTCGTTGTAAAGAGAAATTGAATGCGGCATGCTCACCCGAATTCGATTCCCATTTTGACGGCGGTGCGAATACTTCTTGGGAGACTCACCAGTTAAGTTTGAGCAAACACAAGCGACTTTGTTGTCTTTCCATGCTGTCACGCCAGTCTTGATAGTCTCGGAGAAGTAGAAATCCGAGTCGCCACGAACCCAATTGCTGACAACTCTTATCATGTCTGCACATTGTCCAAGACGATTTTGTCTCATAGTACCACATGCCTTGATTTTTTGTTCAACATATGGATCGCGGGGAACGAAGTAAAAAAATTATCAAAATAGAGAGAAGATTCCCGTGGGAGGTGTTTGGACAATTGCTTCACCACCAATTTCCCTAAGGGCTCTCGGCTACTCTCATTTTGACCTTGATAAGGGATGAAATTGTAACAATAGCCAGTTTTTGCACAGCACAGTGCCCACATTTTGCAGCGAAAACGTATCGGTTTGCCCTTGATATACTGCTTCAACTTATTTCGTCCAAAATACTGCACCATTTTCTCATCGATTGAAAAAGAATTATCAATAAAACCGATGTTTTTGAAATTCTCTTGACACAGGCTGATCAATGATCGGATCTTTATGTAACGATCTTCACATTCTGAGGCGATAGTTGAATTATCGACGAAATGCATGAAGCGCTTGAGTTCCAAAAAGCGATTTTTGGTGATCACTTTCTTCACTGCATCACCACGAAGATCATCTTCATCGGACTAATATTGAGTCTGCTGAGGAAGGACGTGATAGCCAGACAACAATAGAATACCAACAAAGACGCGATAGTCATCTGAGCTACACGTGAAGTCATGATGATTACACTGTCCAGCATAAAGAAGAGATTGATCAGACATCAGTTCAAACAAGCCGTTCGCCATGAATCGAGGTATTCAATCGGTGAAGATGATTCAAGGTCTCTCTTTAGATTTTCGGTTGCTATTTTGTCGTCTGGGAAATCAGGAAAATCGCGGAATGTAGGGTTGTCAATCTGTTGCCAAGTTAGTGAGCGAATATCAAAGTTTACTTCTTCTTCAGTTAATATTTCCACTTCGCCAGGGATTTCATCCTCTTTATTTTCTTCTTCGCTTGCAGTACTAGCAGTCGGTGGATAACGAGAACGTCGGCAATGTCATCTTGGGTCACCAGTGCTAAATCTGCCATTTCTATCAAGCGAACATATCGCCGAGGATTTGAGATTTCGTCGGAGGTAATCTTTCGCTTAGGTATATTTTCCATTCAAAGCAAATAGTTCAGTGCCGCTGTATTACGATGGTAAGAAATGAAGCTTGTGCAAGGTAACTTTGAGTTTTATAAAAGCCTTTTCTCTTAGAAATGATGAATTTGAAAATCATTCAGTAGACTACAAAAAACTTGTCATTCAGTGAATGTGATGCATTATCTATAAGTACATTATAAAGAGAATCTAATACAATTCTGGCAGAATCACTCCAAAAATTATCAGAAAGTGTGCTAGTATCTTGTGTCTGATCAGTGACTGTGTTATTGCAATCATCACATAGTGCCGCCTCTTTAGCAATAATTGATTATTTGCCAACGGAAGCACTTCACCTATGATAAGAAACATGGAAGAAAGCGTGTTAGACACCCTGTTGAGTACTCCAACCTGTGAGAATCGCCAGACTCCTTCTACAGAGTTTCACCGCATACCTACCTGGGTCGACTGTAGTCGACAAGATGCGTGAAATACTTGATGTACAGATGTCCATCAGCCGACTAAAGGCGCAAAGATATGATTACGTCACAGAAGCGGTCAGGCTACTGATAGGAAGCAATTTTCACAGTTATTAGTGGAGAAATTTTAGTTTTCATGAATAATGCACAAATTGACGTTTGTCTACCATAGTCGACTATAGTCGACGTATAGTTTATTTTGCGATTTTATATACTAATCAATATATTTTTTCCAGACCGCCGATTGTTATGCAAACTGTTTGGTATTAACATTGCATAGCATAAATCAATTGGAGAGATTATTTCAGATTCGAGACAAAACCCTATGGTTCAATATTTCTAGTATAATTATGCAATTGATAGTGTTATATAATCAATACTTCATGGAGAATGAAGAAATGGAACTTTTTCTAATGATGATAATTTTATCGTCTTAGATGCATTCTTCATGAAAAACATCTCAACTGACTCCGAAAATCAATATTTCACCCCACTCTGAGAGGATAATGCATGGTCGACTATAGTCGACTCAGGTAAATAACGGGTTAAGGGAGAGGAGTGATGAAATCTTTAACTTACCATTTCAACGAAACTAAGCCAAAATCTGATACTTTGATAGTCAGAATATAGTAATAGACTCAAACCAAAATAGGATACGTCAGCAACGTTAGAATATATTTGAGTGGAGAGAAAAGTTCACTTGGTGGTAATACGTCTCAAATATCGAATGAAATTTAGTCTATTTTCTCCTTTTATATAATCCCATACTCACCATTCATTGGGTATTCATTTTGATTGGTTGCTTTGGGGAAGGGGAAGATAAAGAGGATTGTTTAAACTGACGAGACGTGGACGCCGAATACAACGCGTATAAGGAGATTGCCGGATGCTCCCATACGTCTAAGACGCCATAAAGTATATAGTGACTTGCAAATTATTCCTCTGAACTTTGAGTGAAAATAAATCTACATACTACATGTCTTCGTTTTGCAATGAATTGATCTAGAAATGGAAATAAAGGGAAGAATTTAGATATGGGGTTAATTGTATACATGGTTGTGAATATCATCACATTTATTATCGGTCTACTTTTCTATCAAAAGAGATCGTATAATTAGTAAAGAGAGAAAATGAATATGTTTGCGTGTGGCGCCAGAGTGCCCTCCCGTTTCATCCCTTCGTCATTTAGCCTGAATGATAGAAGCAGTTCTTAAGTGGACTCATGATTCATTCTCAGATGACGTATGCAATGGAGAATTTAAAAAGCAACCTGTGACAGATAGCTAAATGTCGCCCATGACGTTCAGAGTGCTACTTTGAGGAACAAGACCACAACGTCCGTTGGAGGGTCGGATTACTGAAGTCTCAGTCCCGTGCTACACTTCTCACTACAGGTTTCACCGCTATCTCGAAAGAACGCCCGTCGGCAGGAAGTATCATACCGAATTTCTCCGTGCCATGCAACGTTAAAGTTGTCTGACAACAGATACAACTTTATGATTCTATTTTTTCTATTTGTGTGATAGATTCAATTCAGTCAGACCGAAATCTGACCAGAGCAAACCAGGTAGGGATCGAAAATCAACATTTCGCTCTCAAACCTAAATGAAGGAGCGTGGAGACAAGCCGCTTCGTCCAGTGAATTTGTGTCACTCTTAGCTTTCAAACGAGCTATCGCACGACTTTCTACGATCCCTACAAGCCAAGATTGAAGTCACTGTCCAGAGGGGGTTAGAACTTTATCTCTCCGATTGGCTTGAAAATCACTATACCGATGTAAAATTTCACGAGGATTACAAATCTGGTCTTAGATTTCTCATACGATGCTTCGTTCGCCCGCTAGAGACATTTTTGTAAAATTCTAACTAAGAAAAAAAATTTTAACTTTTTTCTGAGATTCCTAAAATCTTAAAAGCACTCTAAAATCTAAACGAAGGAACGTGAACGTAGAGACAAGCCGTTTTGTCAAGTGAATTTTTCTCATTCTTAGCTTTCAAACGAGCTATTTCAAGACTTTCTACGATCCCTATAAGCCAAGATTGAAGTCGCTGTCCAGAAGGGGGGGGGTCAGAACTTTATCTCTCCGCGTGACCTGGAAATCACCTTCCTAATCCAAAATTTCACGTAGAATCCGAATCTACGCTCAGTTTTCTCGTCCGATGCTTCGTTCGCCATAGACGGCCGACACACGACAGTCAAGAAGATATCACTGCCGAGGGGGGAGGTCCACACCTTTCACGACGAGATCACCGACTCGCGCTCCAGAGGGGGAGGCACTGTGTTTAAAGTGGAGTATTCCTTACTACTCGTGATTAGGCCAGCTTCGGCGAACTGTGCATTTGATGCTTCGATTTAGTATTAGTTGGAGACTTAGTGAACAAGCAATTGAATCTGTTCATGCAGATTATATAGCCAAATTGAAGTCTAATTTCGGGAGTAATTTCCTCGCAGTCACTATTCGTTATAATAGTAGGCATGCATTATTCAAAATTGCATTTATAGATTAAATGGCATGACATGAAAATAAGATAAACATGCCTATAGACTGCTCAAGTACAAGATCAGTATTATTTTGATCAGCATTACTCGATTCAATTTTCAATTGGCTACAATTTATTAATAAGTAGTATGATATGAATATTAGCTTTCAAAGGTATATATAGACTATTTATGAAAATTAATCTTCATGCCAGAGACATCACGAATCAAGGAATGAAGCTTGGAGGTTACATTTTTTAAGACCATTATACGAAGTATTGCCTGAGACATATACTTACAGGAATCAGGTTGATTGGACGGGTCTACTTTTTTATGTCTTGACCACATTTCCGCCGAAGCGTACACGGTTAGGTTTAAAAAAGGAATGAATATTTTGGTGCGTTTTACAATCATTTGTTTGCACTTAGCATGATTGAGTCTCATATTGCTTTCAGTTGTCCAACTTTCTATCGACGATAGGGCATGAGTGTTTGGACAATCTGTGCTACCTGCTTCAATCAGAGTAACGTCATCAGCAAATTTGAGAAATGTGGCGCTCGAAAGATTAATTTTTAAGGAGGTGATAAATAGGGCAAATAGGCAGGGTCCTAAAACGGATCCTTGTGGCACCTCAGACGATGCCGAATGAGTGGATCAGATACACCATTTATATAGATTCTTTGACATCGACCAGTCAGATAAGTCAAATGCACTAAGTCAAATGCTATTGAGAAATCTAGGCAGGTCACTCTGACATGAGAATCTTCCATGAATATTGTAATTTTGTCATGTATGTCAATGATAGTGCTTGTAGTGGAACCAAACGGACGAAACGTGTACTGATTATCACCGAAGTGTATTACGAGCGACGACTTTATCTGAGCAAGGACAGGTTTCTCGGAAACTTTAAATATGATACACAGCAACGAGATAGGACGAAAATCATGAATGGATGGCTGTTTTGCTTTCGGAATCGGTCTTACAAAGGCGTTCTTCCAAAGTTCTGGGAACAATTTACTTTCAATAGATGCTCAAAAATATCCTCCAGTGGTGGTGATATAATCTCCGCACTCCATCGAAACAGTCTGGCATCAATGCTGTCATAATCACGGGATTGCTTTCTTTTGAGCTTTATCAGGAACTGATATATCATCTCTTTAGATATATTAATGTCCAAAACTACATTTTCACATACTAGATCAATATCGACATCAGGTTCATTATTGAAACATGCCGAAAAAGGTTATAGAGTTCCACAATAAAGTGCGACAACTCTAAGATCTCATCAGGAAACGGAGAAGTGGTTGCTTGGTTACCCTGAAGCTCTTTTACATGCAATATTCCATACATTTCTATTCCTTCGTGTTATCCTCTCGCTCCACGATTTTTTGGCTCTATAAATTTTGTACTTCAGATTTTCCTTCAAATGGTTGTATAGAGGCCAGTGTACAGATCTGTAAGCCAACCATCTTTCATTAATCATTCTCTTCAGGACTGGAGTCAACCAAGGTTGATCATGCTGAAACATCTGAACTTCATGGCACGGAATAGCATTCAGAGCATCGTTGAATAGTCTGTAGAATGACAAACACTTTCATCGACTGATAACGACTGATATACTGATTCAAAGTTAGACTCTGACAACAGTTTAAAAAATTGAAATATTGTTTTATCGATAGTCATACACAGATTTCGTCGTGGCACTTTGATATTTGAACGAAGAGGACGATTGAAGAAAAACACTACCATGGTCAGATGTCGACGTGGGTGGTCCTATCATGGCCTCAGTGGGATATTGCTGCTCTAAATGTTCGGATATCCATATTTGGTCCAAACATGAAGCTGCACGAGTTGGTGATTAGACACGATTGACACAGAGGAAATTACTTTTGAAGACAGAGGTGTTAAAGTCGCTAAAATCACCACACAATATAAGGGATGACAGTGGATATTTTTCTAATATAGATTCCAGCATCTCAATCATGTCATTGTCAATTTCTCCATGCATTGCAGATGAAAGCCTTGGAGGAATATAAATACACCACAATATAACATTAATTCGAAGAAGCCTCAAGATCAAGTACTCTACACCGTTTTTACAAGATTCACATAAAAGAGCAGGCTGAAATAGTTTGTGAACATATAGGCAAACACCGCCGCCGACACGGTTTATGCGATCACAGCGAAATAGTATGTAATATCGCATCTCAAGATATATGTCGGGAACATCAGAAGTTAACCAGCGTTCTGTTATGGCTATACACCGCGGGGAAAGATTGTCCACCAGTATACGAAGTTTGTCAAGCTTGCAACAGATGGAAGAAGAAGTGACGGATAGCAACGGTCGGACGATAAAATCACATTTGAAAATTAGTACTCAATGGTTCTTTGGATCGGGCTTGCCCTTTGAAAATAATGACGTATTCAGCGGCGTCTCGCAACTCACGAACGTGCCTCCGTAGCTCATAACGCTCAGTCTGTTGACCTTTTGGTAAGTTATGGGCTAAAAAGACATATTTGAAACCATATGGTATAATGAGGCCATTCCTGGATGAGCAATTGAAAAAAAATTAATTGCCACTGGTTTCGCAGGAATTATTCTTTAATTTGAAACACTGTAATTGAATTGAAACACTGTAATACTGTAATTGACTCTTGACGAAGAAAGCCGAAAGAAATATCGGGTTTTCAAATTAAAGAATAATTCCTGCGAAGCCAATGGCAATCAATTTTTTTTCACTATTTGAAACCGTCATGAGTTCGCAGCTGCTTAGCATTTGTAAGTGCAGAATCTGCCTACACGAAATAAGAACCTAAAATAAAAAGCGTATGTGAAATAAAAATCTTGCCACATACGGCTTCTATGCACGTGATGTATATTTGGAGCACAAACTATATGTAATAGGCCTAACTCTTTCACCCCGGAGTTAAATATTTGGTTTGGACGGACCTATTTTTTGCAAAATACGAAAACAAAGTTCAGGTGATTACTTTAAAAGTCGCATGAAAACTTGACCAAATATATAACGAAGTATTCCAGGACATTTGCGGATATATTTACAAATATACAAGGTATGTGGCAGGAATTGTGTATACAGTATGTACATGTACTTTACTTAGTATGATACTTTCGAGAACAGTCCTTGGGGTGTAAATGAGGATGGTCAACACAATCCCTGCTGATAAAGTTTGTGCGCTCACGGTTACCAGGTGAACTACAGACGACACAGTTGCGATCGTCTTTCACATGCTGCACAAAGTGTTATTTGATTGTGAAGCGTTCGATCGGATCTGATGTCCTTGGTCTGCCAAGTGGCACCTGTTTCAGGACGTCGTCAGTAATGGGCAAAAGACCGTTCCAGGACACCACAAAATTCAAAAAAATAGTATCTTTAAAAACGACATAAATTCATGAATTTGAACCCTTTTTCAGGTTTTTAAGACCTAAATACATGAATTTAGTCGTTTTTAAAGATGCCGATTTTTCAAAAAAATGGTACTTTTTAAATGGTCTAAATTCATGAATTTTGGTCATTTTTCAGGTTATGAAGAAAAAAAACCGTTTTTAAAAGTACCCAATTTTCAAATTTTTCAAAAGCTCAAATTTCAGAATTACAATTTTCTCGCTTAAAATCATGACCGTTCCAGGACACCGAAAATCATAAAAGTTAAGAATCTCAAATTTGTGAATTACAATTTTTACCTTGAAAATCATGACCGTTCCAGGACACCGAAAATCATAAAAGTTGAGAATTTCAAATTTGAGAATTACAATTTTTTCTCTCTCTTAAATCATGTCCTATAATTGATGTGCGGGTCTCCGATGTATTCAAAAATTCTTCTCATATCCAAGTGTAAGAATATTTTACTTTGTGCTTGCAGATGTATGATTTCCCTTGTTAACTTCTGAATTCTTCTCCGCTTTGTCTCCAATCTAACAGATCTTTCAGTAGATCCAACCATTGTGATCATAAGATTTAAACTAAGATTGTAATGTGTCACGTTTTATGAATTGTGCGTGTTTAAATAGCAAGTGAAAATTATGAATGGTGATCTAAGCAAAAGCGGCATTGTAGGTGTATGAAGTTTGCTTGACAAAATACGGGTATGACATGACGCGTATGATTAAATGTACTTGAATGACAATGGTGAAATTGCACTGCATTGTAAATCATTTCATCGGCCAAAACGCGAGCCAGTTCACCGACCAAAACCAGAAAAGTTGCGGTTTTGGTTCGACAGTCGGTCTCGACTATCGATACTGCGATATTGTATTGAATGCTTGCTATAACAACAGAATATTCCCTCAAAGCAGAGAATGAATTAATAGATTGCTTTTATGTTATTAACGCTATGTTATGAATGCACAACCCGTATAATCCCCTAAAACAATCATGTGGTTTGAGAAATGTGGTAACAGATGTTGCTATTGTCTTAATACAGATAAAACAAACAATAACCTCTTAATGAGAGTTCGTAAAAATAAAATGGAACATTGTTAAACAAGACATTTTATTTCATTTAAAATGAGTAACATTTGAGACTTTCTAAAAAATATACGGAAAACAAACCACGTCAAATTTCGGTTTAAATGAGATTGCTAATCAATTGGGAATAAAGAATTTCCATATATTGATGAGAAATGAATTACTACTGATAAAAGATGTGCGAAACACTAACTCTACTAATAAAATGTAACAATGTAACGTTTTAATTTAGATTAAATTAAATCATTTCAAAATCGAATAAGTAGTAAGGAAAGTCATCATTGTGGAACAGTTTTAAATCAATACCCCCCCCCAAGTAGTAAGAAAAGTCATCATTATGAAACAGTTTTAAATCAATACCCCCTTCTTAATAAGTAGTAAGGAAAGTCATCATTGTGGAACAGTTTTAAATCAATACCCCCTCCCTTCTGACTTCTAGGGGTCCCTTAAGAATTTTTTTTATTATAAAATGAGCAACATAAATGAGTTTTTGAAATTATATGGAACACAAACAACAACGAATTTCGATTTAAAGAAAATCGCAAATCAATTGAGAATAAAGAATTTTCATGTTCTAATGAGAGAAGAAATACAATTCCTAAAAAATAAGCCAACAGGAACCTTCAGTTCCCGGAACAAAGTTCCATCAAAAACTATAAATTTCATAACAAATCTTCATACGTCAGATGAAAAAGGTGTACATTGGTCTGCAGGTATGTCTAATAAAAATGGCGATAATTACTATTTTGACCGCCCGGAGGCTGAGAACTATTGGTTCGACTCATACGGACTTCCACCTAAAAATGAAGTCAAAAAATTACTTGGCAATGGAACTTATAATACATTTCAAATTCAAAAACCGGGAACTACTTATTGTGGTCAATTATGTCTTTATGTTTTATTTAAATTACAGGAAGGAGTACCATTTCTAGATATTATGTTAGAATTGAATAAGGGAATTTAATTCCCGAAAAACGTTAGTTCCAATAATAATGATAATGATAATTAAAAATCAGTTCGTTGTAATTCATTTTGATAAAATCGGCCTCTGATATCTTCATCATCTAAATCTTTGATTTCGTAAGTAATCGGATAAGTTTGATTTATTTTACAAACTTCAAATATCTCTTTAGTCCAATAGCCAACGAAGCCTTTTTCAAATTTATTCTTATATTTAAATATTCTAACTCTATCTCCAATTTTAAATTTCGGCTTAAGTTTCTGCAAATTCGGATTACTCTCATTCGAATAATTATTCTCGAACATTTTTTTTCTTATCAAATCAGGGTCGTCAGAAGCATTCTTTGGAGTTTCTTCAATACCAGAATGAACTTTATTATTGTACTCTTCTACAACTCCTGGTAATATCTTCAACCATTTCTGATTTCTTTGCTCAGTAAATTTCTTGAATAATTTATTTTTTAACGTCCGATTGAATCTTTCTATCACTACGGCCTTCCCTGCATTTTCAGTTGAATAAACAGTTTCAAATAATGGCTGAACGTTTCGGTTATAAAATTCCGACCCTTTATGAACAAACAATTTTATTGGCTTTCTCTTACTTTCTTTAAAGATTTCTTCAAACGCATATTTAACTGATAGACCACTTTTATTTTTTAAAGGCTTTACCCAAGCGTATCGTGTATATAAATCTATAACGGTCAATGCGTATTTGTAGTCCCTTTCATTCGGCATATGAATAAGATCAGCACTCCAAATATCATCTTTATTAAATACTTTTACTTTCAATAAATGTTTAGGCCTTCTGTATTCTTTATGAATTTCGGACGCGTAGGTTCGAGCGTTGCTCTCAGACAGCTTTGCTGTCGTTTCATCTATCCCCTGACCGAATAATATTTTAGCTTGTAAAGCTTTCTTAACAAACATTCTTTCAATTTTTTCTCTAAATGTAGGATTTTGAATACTATCTAATTCTTGAATCATCTTCTTATCAGCTGCATGACCAGAACTTAGGTCATGATTTCGATAAGCTAAATCATGCCTGTAAGCTGCGGCATCTACTCTATTTATTGGTTCTTCACCTGGCTTCGGATTATTATTCTCATCTAGTCTTATATCTAATCGAGTTCCTGGACCAGTATATGAATGACCAGGAAGATGTTTTTCTTTCGAATATTTACTCCAAATAAATCCAGGAAAGTTTTCTAATGTTTTTTGTATGTCACCTCCAATATGCTGACAATTTGAATTTTTATTTTTGTTTAATAGATAATTCAATAAATCTAAATTAGAAATTTTTAATTTAATTAAATTTTTGGAATTTTTAGAATTCATTTTAAAAGATAAAATAAATGTTTTACCTAATAGAACCAAAGGTTCTGAGGTTATTACCGAATCATACTAGGACTTAGATATGTTCCAGAACCATCTTTAGTCTCTTTAATTTCAATTAAATCATCAACATTGTGGAGAATATTTTTAAGAACTCGTTTTCCTTCATCAACTAATTTTAATTTACTAATGAAATTATCTACTATTCCGTCACACCTAGCAACTTTCTCTAACTCTCTATTATGACGTTTTTGTTCTTCTAATGCTGCTTTCTCTGATTTATTTTTATTTACTGCTTGGACAATACCAGCTGTCCCACCTGCAACACTTCCTGCTGCTGCTATGCCTCCTATTATTAGTGGAATTAATGGGAGAATCCCGCCATTCTTTTTTTCTTGTAATTGAATATTCTCTATCATTGGTTTACTTATGTAATACTCTTTTTTGTTAATCGTAATAGTTTTAGGGGTATTTTTGTCAACAATATTACGTAATTTTAATTCAACAGTTTTCTTATTATTACTTTTCGCTTGCGACATTTTTAATAAAAAAGTTTTGAGTTACGAAAAATTTTAATCTATTCTAGTTACAAAACAATTTTATTACTAATTACTAAAAAAATTTTAATCTAAGAATTTAATTAACTTATCGGAGCGAAGCTCCTCGAGGCTTTAGCCTATAATAGCCATCTTTCCATTAAGAATTTCAATTGAATATTTTACATCTTCTAGCAATAAACCATAAGCCATCAATGAAGTTGTGGAATCTTTATTTTCAATATTAATTGTTACATCACAACCAGTCTTGATAATATCTTCAGATTGTGCACTTAAATCGAAACAGAAAACAGGATATAAATGTATCCAATCTCCAGGAGTTAATTGTGGTTCAACTCCAAATTCTATACAAAGATTTCGATAAGAATCATATCCTTCCATAAATTGATTATTGGTATCATCGAATCTTAATGGATCAATTTGATATCGGGTTTGATTTAATGAAACTTGTAAACTTCGAATTGTATTAATATGGAAGAGATTATTGTTCTTATCAAAACTTGGAGAATTATTTCTTTGAAAAGTTAGTAATAAATATCTTGGAGTATTCTTCGATTTCATACTTTTTATTATTTTCACCAATTGTTACAAATCTAAGCATTGTATCAATTACACCTGGAGAATCACTTATTGTTTCTATATCTTGAGTTGCAACATCTAAACGCATTTGTGTAAATAGTCTTGGAAAAAAATTATTCTCTTATGCAATATTATCAGTATCTGGTAATGGTGTTGTAAAATTGGCATCTCTATATAAAGAATATTCACAGTGTAAAAATGAATCAGGTAGATATAAATAACTTTGTTGATTATCAACTTCAAAAATTAAATCTCCTCCAGTATTTACTCTACTGGAAGATCCGGGATTCATAGCAATTCTTATATAGTCATTCTTTTTTTGATTATAACTGACGAACGGAGGATCGTCTAATCTAAATTTATTTTCGATAAGCGAAGACATTTTTATAAAAAATAATTTGACTTTTTGTTTTTTCTCACACACAGAAAAAATTTTACTAAAAAAAATTTTACTAAAAAAATTTTACTGAAATAATTTTACTAAAATAATTTTGCTAAAAAATATATTTTAGAATTTTGCTAGACCATTGCCTCTTATTTCTTCAATTGAACGTTTTATGGCTGCGCCTGATTTCTTCTTATGTTTACTATCAGACGGAGCTCCGCTCCTCAAGGTTTCACCCCCTACAGCTATGTTAGCAATTTTATTTTTTGTTTCCTCTGAAAGTTTTTTCAAATTTTTTAGTTCTTCAGAATCATTCCTAAGTTTACGAATAGCTTCTAGTTGTTTTAATTCTTTTTGAGACTTAACAGCATTTGATATTGCACTAGCTGTACTACCTATAGCAGCTGCTCCTTTTGCAGCAGATGTAATCAAATCTTTATTATTTTTAATTAAGTTAACGATACTTCCAATACCAGAAAAGATGCCAGCTCCTTCCGTGTGAACTGTTTCTCTATTATCATAATGATAAACAGGATTCATACGTGGATCATGAGCAATTCTTTGATTTGAAGCAAAATGTTTAAGATTGTGTTTATAAGTTATAGGCATTTTTTAGGAATAAATTTGACTTTTGGGAAAAATATTTACGATTGGTTAGTAACCTGAGGACCTTTGGTCCGATCGGCTAAAGCCTCGAGGAGCTTCGCTCCGATTAAGATTTACGTGTGTGAATGTCCAACAACTTCGTGATAACTTTATTAATATTCCGTTGTACTTTATCTATTGCGTCAAGCAGCGTGTGATGTACTTTAATTTCTTTTCTATTAACTTGCATTTTCTCCTGATTCATCTTCAATGCCGTTTTAAGAGCATTTAACTTAATTTTAAGAACATTTAATTGTCTTTTAACAGAATCTAACTGTTCTTTATTTTCTTTAGAGTTTTCTTGTAAATTTTTCTTTAATTCATTTTCTAAATTGATTTTAAGAGTTTTCATTTTATCAACTTTTTGATTAAGTGAGTTTACTTCATTGATTATTCTATTCATCTTTTTCATTTGTTGAGTAATTTTAGAACTTAATTCATCAACACTTTTTTGGAATGTAGCTTGTAACTGCGTTAAATTTTTTTTAATTCTTTCAGGAAGTTTTTCTATTTCATCTTCTAATTGTTCTTTTAACATTTTTATCTGATGTTTATTTTTAATGACTGGAGATTTTAACTTTATAGAAAGTAATATTAAAATTTTTGATTGTTCAGAAATCTTTTTAAAAAGTTTTGCTATATCTGCTTCTAGCTCTCTATCCTTTTTATCAAGTTTTAATAATTTTTCGTTTAGTGATTTGTCATTAAGTTTAAGCAACTTTAATTCATTCATCAGTGGAACCAAAACATCGTTTATATATTTTTCTTTTAAGTCATTGATCTGTGTATCAACATATTGTTTATTTGTTAACTCTGTATTTTGTTGCGGAAGAATAGAAAGATGCAATGGACCAGATAAAACGTCTCCAGTTTTCATGATAAAATTTTCTATCTCTATTTGTAATTCGCGATTATTCGGGATATATGTACCTCCACCAACATTTGGTATCATCATTTTTAAAACAATAATAAAGTAATTTTTTTATATAATGAGAAAAAAATAAAATGTTTTCTAATAAAAATTAAAAAAAAATTTCTAATAAAAATAAAAAAAATGGAAAAACCAAATTTAAAAAAAATTATATTCTTCCGCATCATCTTGTTCTTCTTATTCGACGAGATCAACGGGATTTGAAAATAAATGTTTTGATAATAATAATAATAATAATCCATGTATAGATGTTAATCTCTTGTTTGAATTACAAGCTGAAATATTTAGAGAACAGACTAGAGGTTTACCTTCTATAGAAACTAATTATTGTTTATTTCCAGGTGATCCATTTATCAAATTTATGGAGATTGTAAGTAAATATAATGATGTTGCTTATGTTGAATTAAATAGAGAAAATATGGTTATAATAGGTCATAATAACGTTTATGGTTTTATTAGAGCAGTGTTACCAATTAGTAATACTGATTGGATAGAAAATAAATTTTTAATTATATCAATATTAGAGAATTAGTTAAAAAATTAAAATCTTTTTCCAAAGAAAAAATTAGATTATTTGTTGATGATCAAAACCAATATATTATTCATATAGAGAGTATTATTATGTCAAGTTTATTATAGAGATACAATTTATAAACAAGAAACATTAGAAATGCCGCAAAGATATGATGATGATACTTATATATGATTATATTCAAACTTAAATATTAATTTGTTAAAATTTTATATAAATGGTTTAGCTCAACAAGAGAAAATTTATATGTGGACAACACCTTATACTATTAACAATGACCATAATCATAATCATAATAAACGAACCGAAGGTTCTAGGGCTTTGCCCGATCTTAAAGAATCTTATGATAATAATGATGATTCTGAAACACCTGAAAGTGGTGTAAATGGTAAAAAAGATTATAAAAAGATTAGTAATTATAAAAATTTAAGTGAAGAAAAATTTATATCTCATACTCATATCTCATACATGATATTAATACTACATATAATCAAAATTTATCTAAATTTCATTTTCTTACAATTGAAAAGAATAATGATGGAATAGTTGAAGATACTGTTAGACAACTATGTGTCGGGTCTACAAAATTTAAATTAGGATTTACATCTAATCAATTTAAAATTTTATCATCTTTAATAAAAACTAAAAGTGATTCAGATTATGGTGGTGTTATTAAATTTTCCAAAAGAGATCAAAGACCAATATTTTTCTCTATTATATTATTATCAGATAAAAAATGTAATTTAGAGTTAGATATTCCAATAAGAGAATGGTATCCTATCAGGGAATGGCATCCTATACCAAAAAGTGCAATTTATGATGATGAAGAATCAATTGATGATGAAGATGAAGAATCAATAGTTAGTGAAAAAAATATTAAATTATCTTTTGATAAAACTTTATATGATTAAACTTAATATGATAAAACTTAATATGAAAAAACTTAATATGATAAAGAAAATAAAATAACTTAGAAACGTGAAATATATAATAATATAAAATAACACTCAAGTCCTTGATATTAGAATGTTTATATCTAAAATTAAAACACAATAAAACACAATTTTTTCTTTAAAAGATAAAAAAATGGAAATACCAAGTTTTATTGTAACTTATGTAAAAAGAAGTTGCAAACAAAAAGAAGTTATCAATCTCATTTAAATAGTAAATTGCATTTACAAAATGTAGATCGAGTTGATGAAGGAAATATATTAAAATTAAATAATTATATAAACTATCTAGAAGCATTACCTACTGATATAAAAGTTAAAAAAATGTTTGATGATTATTCACATTCAGAATATAAAAAAGTTTTTAATAGTGAAGATGAAGCTGTACATGGGACATCGGAGATGTCTTCCAGGGCTTCGACCGTACCAGATGGAAGATATTTATTTAGCGATACTGATGAATTTAACGAAATAGATGAATTAAACGAAATTAAAAAAACAGATGAAGCTGTACACGGGACATCGGAGATGTCTTCCAGGGCTTCGCCCATAACAGATATAAAATATTTATTTAATCAGTCCGTACGAACCGAAGGTTCTAGGGCTTCGCCCGTTGAACATAATGAAACCGATGAAACTTTTTCTGATATTCTAACCAACTTTTATAATATATTTAAGAAATCTTTCAAATGTTATATGAATGTAGAAGTACTTTATACAAAAAATGGACCTGATGGAATTCCTGAAGAAATAATACAAGGACATTTTACAAATTCACAAGAAATTCATAATGTAAATGATATACAACCCATATTTGAATCGATGATACTTAAATTAGAAAATTGTATAATTGAAGCCCAGTTACGTGAATCTGGTTGGAGATTTGTTAAAATACTATCTAAGAAAATAGTAATTGACAAATATAAAAATAATACTGGAGGTAGTTATGTTCCTTTGCCTTTCAGTTCACCACAAATAATCAACATAAAAAATGAAGATGATTATTGTTTTCTGTGGAGTATTATAGCACATTTACATCCTGCAGAATATCACAAAGAAAGACTAAGTCATTACAATAAAGAAGAATACATAAATGAATTTGATCTCTCTGATGGCTTAGATGAATTTCCATATGATTATAATAGGTTAATAAAGTTTCATAAAAAGAATAAAAATTTAATAGAAGTAAATGTTTTTGAATTAAATGTGAATTATGTTTCTATTGGTAAAATTACTCCACTTTACCCAGATTCAAAAAAATTTTATTTGAATAATAAAAATTTATGTCAATCAGAAATAGTATATAATGATAGAGGAAATTACATGCATCATAATATTTTTTACCAAGGAAATATAATATGTACTGAAAAATTTCAAATTGTTAAAACACTATCACCAATAATGATTAATCATAATAATTATAAAGGACGTAATGATGATTATAATTACAAATATTCATCTTTATCTTCAGAATATCAACAAAAATTACAAACTTTAAATGAAATTTTACAAAAATGTAAAACAGATTATCAACAACAAACAAAAATATTAGTACAAGAATATGGCCATAAATATCAAAATAAGATAGAAACAATTCAAAAATTAAATGAAGAAAATAATGAAGAAAATAAAGACAATAAAGAATTAAATGAATGTTTAAAAAAATGTCTACAACAATATAAAGAACAATATGATAAAGAATATAGTTATCAGTTACAAATATTAAATCAAAATTATCAACAGACTGAAAACGATTTACAAAGACAAATTGATTTAACACATGAAATATATAAAGATAAATTTGAAAAATTAAAACAAACAAAACAACCAGCACAAGCGAATATATTATATTATCAGGGTCATTTTATATTGTGTAAAGATGTTTCTATATTTACAAAAACTTCAGATAATAAAAATTTTCCTTGTCTTCAATGTATGACAAGTTTTAGAACTTTAGAAGAAATGAATAGACATTTGGAGAATTGTCAACAAAACGAAGCAGTTGAAAATACTTTTCCTAAAGATGATTATTTAGAATATAATAAATGGTATTTTAAAAATAAAGTACCCTTTACTATTTATTTTGATTTTGAAGCATATAATGTTAATATGATACAAAATCGAACGGAAAGTTCCAGGGCTTCACCCGATTCTGAAAATTATAATTCTGAAAATGGTACGGGCCAAGCCCTAGAACCTTCGGTTTTTAATTATGAAAAAAGTGCACCTGAAAGAAGTGCAGCTGAACAAAGTAAAGAAAAATATTTATTTGAACAAAAACCATTATGTTGGGGAATGTACATTCATTCAAATTATCCTGAATTATTTAAATCAGAATATTATCAATACTATGGTGAAGATAGTTCAGAAATGTTTACAAAGAAAGTAGAAGAATTACAAGGACGTTTTTCACAATTGCTTGAAACAAATATTCCAATGATGCCATTAACAGAGAAGGAAAATTAAATTTTATTAATGAAACAAAATGTTATTACTGTGGAAAAGAATTTACAAAAAATTATAAAAATGGCAGAGGTAGATATATTGATAAGGTAAAAGATCATGATCATCTAAATGGATTATATAGAGGTGCAGCACATAATTCTTGTAATCTTAATGCTAATAAATTTAAATATAACTTTGTTCCTCTATATTTCTACAATGGTTCTAAATATAATTTCCATCTAGTAATGAAAGATTTATTTTCATCTGAAAAATTACAACAACAACAAATAAATGTACTATGTAAAACAGAAGAAGAATATTTTTCAATGCAATTAGGTTGTATTAGAATTTTAGATGCATTTAGATTTTTTACTCCTTATTCATTAGATGTTATGGGAAAAACTTTGAAACCTGAACAATGTAAAATATTAAATAAATATAATTTAAAACCTTTAAAAGGAATATTTCCGTATGAGTACATAACTGGAGATTTTAATTCTGTGAAAAACAACTTCCTCCAATAAATAAATTTAAATCAACATTAAAACAATCACAATTAACTGAAGAAGCTTATGCAGAAGCTGAAAAGAATTGGAGAGAGTTAAATTGTAAAACAATGTATGATTATACAATGAAATATCTTCAGATAGATGTATTAATCCTTACTGATCTTTTTGAAAACTTTCGTGACATGTGTTTAGAATATTGCGGAATAGATCCATGTTATTGTTATTCTACACCAGGTTTAACATGGTTAGCAGGATTAAAACATACAAATGTTAAACTTAAACATTATAAAGAAAATACATATAATAAATTATTATTTTTTGAATCTGGAATTACAGGTGGAGTTTCATCAGTTTTAGGTAATCGTTATGTACAGTGTTACAATAAAAAAGTAAATCCTGATGATTATGGAATAATGAAACCTTTATCTCCAGAAGAAAGTGATCAGTTTATAAAATTGTTTAATCAAAATATAGAAGGACTTATATCAAATGAAGATAGTCAAGCAGCAGTTGATGAAATCATGAGAGAAAACTATTTGTTATATTATGATTTTAATAGCTTATATTCTTCTTGCATGATACAAGAATTACCAACAGGTGAGATGGAATGGTGTAATATTCGTACGACATCAGAGATGTCTACTAGGGCTTCGCCCGTTCTAGATTATCAAAAAACATATGATGGAAATTATAATCATGGTTATATATATGACGTTGATTTAGTATATCCTGATGAAATAAAAGATAAAACAAAATATTTTCCTTTCTGTCCCGAAAACAAAATTCCCAATATAGAAGATTTTTCAGATTATCAAAAATCTATAATTCCTAAGAAATACAGACCAACAAAAAAACTTATGTTAACAAAAAGTAATAAAAGAAAGTATGTTGTTGAAGGAAGAATGCTAGATTGGTATTTAGATCATGGAATGATTCTCACCAAAATACATCGAAAACTATTTTATCAAAAATCTAGGTGGTTAAAAAATTATATAGAGTTCAATATTGAAAAACGTAAAATAGCTAAAAGAAATAAAGATAATTTTGGAAACGTGTTCTTCAAATTAATGAATAATGCATTTTATGGTAAGACTTTAGAAAATGTGCGTAATAGACAAAATATTGAAATAGTTTATGATAAAGATAGGTTTCAAAATTTAACACGGAAACCTACATATAAAAGAACTACTAGATTTAGTGATGAACTGTGTGCTGTACATTTACGTCGAATCAGCGTAAAACATGATAAGTTTAATTTTATAGGATTCACTATATTAGAATTAGCTAAACTATTTATGTATAGATTTATATATGATTATTTAGCACCTGCTTATGGCAAAAACTATAAATTACACTTTACAGATACCGATTCTGTTTTCTTAGAATTAACAATACCGTATAATTCTTCTTCACTTGATGAAGAAATTAATAAAATAAAAGATATCATTCATCCTTCTGATTTATGTAAAGTAAAAGATGAACTAGAAGGAAATGAAGATTTCATAACAGAAGCTATATTTTTAAAATCTAAATGTTACTGTTATGATACAACTAATAATATTAAAACACATAAAACATTAAAAGGAATTTCAAAGGCATCAGTGGCTAATCAAATAACATTTCAAGATTATAAAAATGCATTATTTAATAATGAAATAAAAACAGCATGTAAGTATAGACTTAATTCAAAGAAACATAAAATGTATTTAAAAGAAGAACATAAATTAGCATTAGATCCATTTGATGATAAAAGAAAAATTTTACCTGATGGAATAACTACTTTACCTTTTTAATTTTCTAATTTCTAAGATAGTCAAATTTGATATATACATAAAATAAAAAAAATATTATAACACTATATTTGTATATTTTTATCACTCCGCGAAAATATTTTCTATAACTCTATCATGTATTTTTTTATCAATATTAATTGTAATGAAGCCATAATCTTTTGACCAAGCATTGTTACACGATTGTTTAAATTCATCTTTATTTCTTACGCATAAATCTCTTAACAAATCACTTAAGTTTCTTGCATTTATTTGAAATAGTATAAATATATTTGCATTCTTTCTAATAACACTTCCGTCTAATGAATACATACTTTGTGTTAAATAAAAAACACTACAGTTATTATGTCTACCTCTTGTGAAATAATTTCTCTGAACTGACTGATTTCTATCATTAACACAATCATCAAAAATTACACAATGTTTCATTGTTTTATCTAGTTTACTAGGATCTTGCATATTACCACTATCATCTATTAATTGTATCTTTATATGCTTATTTTTATTGGATTCTACTAACTGACTATTTTTTGCTGCTTCTTCACACCACGAACTTATTTCTTCTTCATCTTCAGATTTTTCATATTCTTTGAATAATGAAGCAATTGCTGTTTTTTCAAGATTATTTTCAAATCCATATTTTAAAAATTGATAGACGGGTTGTTCTGCCGTTGTTGTATAAATTATAAGATTGTTATAATCCAAAAAATTTGGAGTCGTTAAAATTTTAAATAATAGATGCGTTTTTCCACAACCTGATCTTCCGCAAATAACTGACAAAACTTTATTAGATAAATTTGGATGATGATTTTTTTATTTAATGGTAGTACTTCACTCATTTTTTAATAAAAAAATTTTATTTCTAATTTTTTTATTTTTAAAGAAGAAGAAGAAAATTAAACTTCTCTAGCTTCGCGTGGGAGTTTATACCTCTCGAACGGGAGTTTATACCTCCAGAACGGGGGTTTATACCTCCCGAACCAAAAGATCTATCATAATCTCTTCACCTCCAAAATTTATTTCTTGTCCTTTTTCATCAGTGATTCTAATGTTAACCCATTAACGCCCACACGCAGGATTTCCTGCGTACAGAGAAAATGTAGTCCAGTTACTATAATTTATTTCTAAATGTAGTTTTTTCTAGTTGGTGTTGTTGCGATGTCAGTTGGAGGTAATTATATACATCACCTTGTAGATTTCATGATTGTTGTTGATTACATACATCTATTTCAATCCATGCATCCTTGAGGAAAAATATATAGCGCTATAAAACTTTCTATAGAGCACAGTAGTCATCCAATTTGTACATAAACTTTACATCGGTGATTTGTTTGTATGTCCCCTATACGAATAAATTACCTTGCGCATAACTTACAGCCATGGTATTGACACAGGACTAAGTTTAGTACCAAAGCCGGATTTCCTGCGTGTGGGCAGATACGTACATTCACATAGCAAATCAGTAGTCATTGTTCTTCTACAACTGCTGTCTAAAAATATTTGTCAAGTACTCAATTGATAAGAAATGATTCTGAAAAGATATCTTGAGCATAAAAAGGATTCGATCATGGATATTTTCTGCATAGTCTCGTTCATGGAGTAGTGATAACCCTACGCTGATTTGTGAATAAAGTTTTTGTTTTAGTGACAACGAATTTGAATTCATGATATCGAATTCTAACACGTGATATCGATTCATGCGGCAATATTTTGCAATTCGACATGGTATCAAGGCGGAAGAAGAAGTAAGTAAAATTGGTGATGCATTCAAATACATGTAATGCTACTATACATTCTTACATAGTGTAAACTTACTTGGCTTACGGTGCTGCAACTTTCTAGTCGCAACCCTACTTCTGAGAAGGTCCCAAGGAGGAAGCATGACAGAAAATGGTCCCAAGTGCAGAAGCATACTAGATTCTCGCCGGCTTTTATCACTAGCGTCGAAGCAGAGGATCTTACTGAGTATAATGCGATTAGATCAGGAATAAACAGTCCAGTTGATGCCTTCAACGCGTATGTCAAGGATGATTTCTATAAATTGGTAATCCAGGAAAGTAACTTATACGCAACACAGAACCATCGACAGCTTAGCTTGGATTCTGATGAACTCGATGTTTTTCTAGGTACATGTCTATTATCTGGCTACCATAGGCTTCTAGATAGACGAATGTATTGGTCTGAAGACATGGATGTACACTGTGATCTCATTTCTCAAGCAATCTCTCGAAATCGATTTGATGAGATAATGAAAAATCTGCACTTCGCCAATAACATGCAGATAGATGATGACCCTCTCTATAAAGTTCGTCCGATATTTGACATCCTCAATTCCCGCTCACAAATTGCTCCTATCGACACGAATGTTTCGATTGACGAGACCATGATCGAGTATTTTGGTCATCATGGATCCAAACAGCGAATACAAGGAAAGCCGATTCGGTCAGGATATAAAGCATGGAATCTGGCTACCTCAAGTGGTCGTCTAATCCATACCGAACTATATTGTGGCAAGAAGACAAAACTCGATGATTACGGCCTTGGCCATGGAGGAAATGTTGTCATCGGCCCACTCCAGAAATCTCAAGTTCGGTCCGGAGTCAAAGTGCACTTTGACAACTATTTCACGACCTTTTCACTAATGGAGAGGCTGACGGAAATGGGCGTTGGCGCAGTTGGAACAATTCAAGACAAATATCTAGGAAATGAGCCTGTTCCAGATAAAGAGGCCTTCGCAAAAACCGACAGAGGTGAATACCTTTCCTGCAAAACAAAGGATATGCTCCTGGTGCGATGGAATGATAACCGACCAGTCACTACTGTGACTAACTATGTTCCTTTACACCCAGTGACCAAAGTGAGGCGATACTCATCTGTACATCGTCGAGCTGTCCATGTTGAAATGCCCGGTCCACTACAAGCTTACAATCAATACATGGGCGGTGTTGATCTTTTCGATCAAAGTTTCAATAACTACAAAGTTCGCATTCGGTCAAAAAAGTGGTGGTGGCCTTTGTTTGTTTACTTTCTCAACGCTTCAGCGATAAATGCATGGAGACTGTATACATCTCTGAAAGGCCAGATGCATTTGCTTGAATTTCTACGCTCAGTTTCCTCCCAACTGATTCGTTGCCACGGAACAACACATAGAAGAGGGCGCAGTTCCACCATTTCATCTGCTGCCGATGTTGTCAGGCGTGATGGCCGCGATCACTGGCCGATCGACTCAAATAAACTCAATGGTGTCTGCTCAATTTGCAGAAGAAGGAGCAAGATAAGATGTGAAAAATGTGATACTGCCCTGCATATTTCGTGTTTTAAAATTTACCATCGTCGATAGCGACATGATAAACAGAAATTTAACTGTTATGATTTGGTTCAGTGCATAGTTTCATGAAATATTGCATATTGCCTATACGTTGTGCCCACTGTGCATGTACACACACACACAATATACTGCGTATGCACTTGAATAAGATGTTTTTTCTGCCTCCTTGTTTCCTGGGATATCATAGACATACCACACTAGCAGTTTGCTTTTTATAAGTTTCCTTATATGAACTAATAATTTTGAGAGCAATATACATGTATCTGCCCACACGCAGGAAATCCTGCGTGTCGATTTTCAATTCAATGTAATTTTCAATTTTTCAATTTATATTGTATTCACGACATGTGACGTGTCGATACCGGCGAAACTAAAAATGCTATCATATTGAAACTTTAACATGACTTTAGCATAGTCCTTAAAGTAGATTTCTGAGATTTTCAACACAATATGACGAGTAAAAAAATTTGGGCGTTAATGGGTTAATGTTGTTAATAGTTTTTCTTGTAATAGGGAAATATATTAATGTTTGTGGAAATACATTTAGTCTATAACCAATGGGTACAGTAAAAGCTGGAAAACAAAATATTAAATTTGATAATTTACCATTTATATATCCTCCTTCAATAATGTCACAATGTACAACAATTGAATTTATTTCAGTTATTTTTGGAATCTTCTCACCTAAATGATAACCTTGACTATAGGTTTGTTTATTAAATCCTAATAGCTTTGACAATGATCTATCATGATTAAAATCAACTTGATGATTTTCGTCTAAAGTAAGAGAAAATTTATTAACTGCCGGTTCAACTGCAAAATGTAATTGTTTCTTATCTTTAAATGGTATACCTAAATGTCTCTTAATTTCATTTGATATTGATTCAACTTCGTAAGAACCAGGAAGAAAAGTTTGTATTTTCCATGTTTTGCCTTTATCAGTAGAATATCTAAATTGATCATTCACATCTTTGATAACGTTTTGAATAGTGTTAAATGTGAAGAAACTAGTCAATGCAATTTGATAATTTTTATTTTGTTCCAAATGTAGAATGGGTTCTAAATTACAAGTGTGTGATGAAGTAGTTGTTATAATTTTTAACGTCGTACTAAATTTTGATGAACCCAAAATCTCTGTCAAATTTTCTAAATGATTATTAATTTTGTCTAAATCTGCTGAATACATTTTTTAGTTAAAATTTTGAATAAATATTATAGATAAAAATCATAGATAAAAATCATAGATAAAAATCATAAATAAAAATCATAGATAAAAATTAGAAACAAAATATTTCAGCTACATTTTTTTAATCCTCTTCATTTAGAATCTTCTTTTCTAACAGTCTTTTTAATATAGTATGAGTTTCATTGAAACTAGAATTATGTCCTTCTTTTATTGCAGATATTAAAATATTTAATCTATTTAGTAATTCTTGTGGATCATCTGGTAAAAATACAGTTGTTTCTGTTTTCTGTTTTTCAGATAAACCTTTTCCTACTTTAACTCCCGTTGATAATAAATTTTCTAATTGTTTATAACGTCTAAGAGATTTTACTGCACCAACTCTATCTAACATAGCTTTATATTTTATGAGATCTTCTACAGCATAATTATTTAAATCTGCTCCTCTTAAAAGATCAACAAAATTTCTATCTAAATTAAAAGGAGATTTATCTGGTGAAAAAATTAAACCTCGAAAAGGTTGTGGAAATATTTCTTTTTGTCCGAGATAAAATCTAGGTATTGTTTTTCCATCTATAAATGAAATAGAATGTTCAAATTGCATAGATTTTGGTAATTTCTTATTAATGTTTGATTCTAGTAATCCATAGTCATCTAATATAGTTTTGTGCTCTGGATCTGTTATATCAATTTGTTTATCATTATTTGTAAGTTCTTTTTCAAGAGTTTTAAATGGTTTCAAAGTTTTTTCAAAATCAGTTTTTACTTGCTCGGTTTGCTGCATTTTTTCAAACATATCAGATTGAATACCAGCTTTTATCATTCTATGTTGAAGATGATTTTCTTTCATAATATTTCTTTGTTTTATTAACTCTTCTAATTGTTTTATTCTTTTAAAATTATCAGCTCTAATTTTATCCATTTTTAAAATATAATATTTGAATTTTGTGGTAACATTGGAATACAGCAAAAACATTTTACTGAACAAATTATTTTTTTATTGCTTTGTTGTCTGACATCTTTTCGTTTAAAGCTTTCTCGTTTTAAGTTTTGTTTAATAAAGTTTTGTTTAATAAAGTTTTGCTTAAATTTTCGCTTAAAGTTTTTAGCTCTTCTAAAAAAATTTTATCATTTTCTTCATTAGAAATTTTACCATCACTCGAAATTTTGCCATCACTAGAAATTTTGCCATCCTGTTTATTCTTATCATCAACTTTTTCGGACTGTAATTGAAAGGTTTGATTTACTTCATTAGCTATTTGATCAAATTTTTCAATCTCATCTAACGTAATAACATTATCATCACATACTCTTTGAAAGTAGTAGTGTAGTTTATCATAGACTTCTTTAATATGTAAATCCTTAGTTTTTAATGATTTTCGTTTCTTAGTTATTAAAGATTTATCTAACATTGTAACAAGTGAAGTTGCAAAAACACCCGTACCTGTTAAAGCTGTAGCAACTACTGGAATTACTAAAACACCTGAAGATATAACAATTGTTAAAGCACCTAAACTTATTGTTAAGAATATGCCAATTCCTTGTGTTACATTCTTAACTTTAGTCCATCTCTTTCTTAATTTTTTATAATGCTCTAATCTTAATAATAATTGAGATTCCTTATCTTTCATATAACGTACTCTATCTTTGTGTTTTTCTTTATTCATTTTTTCAATGTCCATTAAAGTGGAACTACGTTCATATGATAACGAAGGATATATTCTTGCGGTTTCTTCCATTTTTGTTTCTTCCAATTTTAAGAAATATTATTAGTCACATGATATATTTTAAAAACCTGAAGGATGGATAAAATTCATGAATTTGAAATTCTCAACTTTTATGATTTTCGGTGTCCTGGAACGGTCATGATTTTCAAGGTAAAAATTGTAATTCACAAATTTGAGATTCTTAACTTTTATGATTTTTTCGGTGTCCTGGAACGGTCATGATTTAAGCGAGAAAATGATCATAATCACAAATTTGAGATTCTTAACTTTTCTGATTTTTTCGGTGTCCTGGAACGGTCATGATTTTAAGGGCGGGTGTAAAATTGTAATTCTCAAATTTTGAGATTTTGAAAAATTTGAAAAATTGGGTATTTTTAAAAACGCCTAAATTTGTGAATTTAAGTCTTCATAACCTGAAAAATGACCAAAATTCATGAATTTAGACCATTTAAAAAGTACCATTTTTTGAAAAATCGGTATCTTTAAAAACGACTAAATTCATGAATTTAGGTCTTAAAACCTGAAAAAGGGTCTAAATTCATAAATTTATGTCGTTTTTAAAGATAATATTTTTTGAATTTTATGGTGTCCTGGAACGGTCTTTTGCCCATTACTGTCGTCTGGATGCTGATCTACAACAACTTTTATTATATCCTCAATAAGCAATGTCTTATGATGTTTCAATAAAATGTTTTCTGCGGCAATCGTCGAGATAAACTGTACAAAATGTATAAATTCACCTGTGAAATTTCTAGAAGCTAAAAAACACTCGCTGCCACCATTTATATGTTTTCCTTTCGTATTGATTGTAGCAACCTATCATGTGGACAGCTAAATCGCAACTATTCATGGAAATGTTGTAGTCATTTACTAACGCTGGTATATGCTGTCTCTCTCATGCGGTCTAGCTATCTCTAGAGTGTCACCACGAATGAATAACTTGAAGTCGAGTCCTTCTATTCATTTTCAGAAAAGCGCGCGGATAAATATAACCTGCGTTGCACGGTGATGACGCTTTTTGCAGGCAAGTGTGTATGCGTGCGACCTTGTGTGAGCGACCGCTAGTCTTCCATCGTACAATAGCCGGTGATAATCAATATTAAAAACAGCTTGGAACGCTTTTCTGTTCATTCGATGATGATCCCGAGCCATTCAAGGCAATGAAATTTCGAAGCCCCTGTGAGCGGCTTTCCGTCTATTTGGAAAATACGAGCCGCTGACAGCGGCTCGTCGGGGTGAAAGAGCTAAAACCATTTTGGCGAATTCAGAATCAAACACTATACAGTAAATTTTGAAATGCCCCTTTTGATGGTAATGGGAGAATCAGTTCCTTTTGAGATTCAGACAAAAAAAGCAGCATCAGCTCCTGCAGAAAATATTGCTTTGATATTTCTTATTCTTTGAAAACACACCACAATACTTTGTCCTGTTTTGAATGGTGCGGTACCTACATGTTAAGGAAAGTAAACCGATGTTTTTAATTTCATTTTTCTTTATTTTATAGCTTTCAGACCCATTGTAGCCCACGTGTAATCCAATTAGTTCCGCTGTTCCTAAATGATTTTCATAATTTTCTTTTCAATAAAGTGAGAGATTCCTTCCTGTCTTGTTAATATTTCAGATTGTGGAATCAGAATATCAGCAATAATTTGATGCAGCTCAGAACCCTTCAGAAATATCTCGTAGGCCTATATGCAATTCAACACAAACATATCAGATCGAATTATGTCAACTTATGGCATATAAGCAAATGAAGAATGAGGCTGAAGTTGATTTTTGGATTCGAATATGTAGAAAAACCCGCTTCTCATAATTAGCAGGCCTACTTTCAATTGGAGAGGCCTCAGTAATTGCTTTATCTAATCACGCATCTATATCTGCAGCGATGAAGTCTCTGTCATTGTCATCGACATGCACTGACCTACATTTATCAAAATACTTGTCGAAACATCCCCGATATCGAAGTCTGAGTGACTGTGATTGAGATTCTGGTCATCATTTGGCACAAGTTCTAGAAGTATGGGGCTCAAATCAGACAGAAATCCGACTGGATTTCGTGAAGGACCAGGTGATCGATTATATTTCACTTTAGACATTCAAAGATCTCACGATAAAACGCCTGAAAGAAAATTTATGTTTTAATTTTTATATATTTTTAATTAATTTTCAGAACTCTCTCTCCTAACAGTCCTTCATGTGCATCCTGTTTCCATGTATATGCGTCAAATGCAAACGGAAATTCTTCACTTGATGCTGGAACCCGAACCTTTATTCCAAATTTGAGTGGTTTTCCACGCATGAATTGTTTCAATGTGCTGCGTTTGTAGTAAGATATCATCTCTTCGATGATAAGGTATTCACAATATATACTAAGTTGAAGTAGCAATTTTCGACATATACTCAGATAGTTTCTTAGCTTATAGAGTTTGTCACTTTTGTCGATGTTATTATTGTCGGAGAGATGCAAGTAGCGTCTGATCAATGGGAACTGATTTCTTCACATTTTCCCGTAATTGCTGGAACGCCGACATCCTCATCTGTACACCAGTAAAGCTTTTCTCTTGGTATATGGTGGCATCATTATAACAGTCATATACCAAGAAACACTTTCAGTTCTGATTTAGTCAAATTCAAGTCATGAACACCGTTTTGAAATGGGAAGCAGTTGCTTTTTTGATGATTAAATCTCTCACTTGTCGCCGTCAAAGATTTCATTCGTCGAGAAATTGTCGAACAAGTGTAATTTGAAAACATTTAACTGTATTCAAAACATGCATTATGTAAGTAAAAAAAT
This sequence comes from Prostheceraeus crozeri, assembly GCA_907163375.1. NCBI lineage: Eukaryota > Metazoa > Platyhelminthes > Polycladida > Euryleptidae > Prostheceraeus > Prostheceraeus crozeri. Next base: position 65,035 of record CAJQUW010010735.1, read on the forward strand.
CATAAATAATGAGTACACAGATGCAATGAAGATGAATAGATTTATAGTGTTGTTTGCTAACAATATCCAATGTTCCAAAATTGGAAAAATGGGAACTAATGGAACAAATTTATACCCCTTCATTAGTATCCTATTATTTCGTGTGAAGTATTGGATTTTTCGCAACAAACATGACTTACTATATTTATACAGGTCACATTCTTCAAAATTTAGTAGCATAAGTGTAATGAGACCCTTATTGTAGTCATTTATCACCGCTTAATCAAAATTTACTTCATGAAATATGCTGATAATGAAAATGTACTCATTTTCTGCTAGTGTAATCAAATCAGATCAATTGATTCCTTGAAGCAAACCTGTGCAGATATCAATTTCGCTCTTTTTTTGTCCCAATAAAACACAAGAACCAAAAATAGTGCCATTACATGTAGCATTTCAATGTCACTGAAATGTAGATAGTTGATGGTATAAAATATACTATTAAACTCTAAAGGGTTAAACATTTCTGGAAGAATTTCAAATACAATTTTTCGGATATAGGTGGTTGTTTTCACGCCTGGCATACAGCAAATTCGGAATCAGCATACTCAAAAATCCCCAAATCCACTTAATGCCAAAAATGAACATAAAATGCCTTCAAGGTCACGATTTTTTCAAAATGCGAAGTTTGTTTATTAGATCATTTCACCGAACGCATATAATTTTTATACAGATTGAATTGTACACACATGATTCCATCACCGATGATTATGCACCTGAGAAATTATCAATTCTAATGAAACGCAGATGCTGGGTGATTATACAGTATTTGTTTGATCAAAGATCAAAGTTCTATTCAAATCATGTAAAGATTTTGAACCAATCAGTAAAGCTTTCAATATCAAATCAGATTAACTAATGAATAATTTCTCTGTAAAACAGAGCATATAGGAGAAATAACAATGGAAATACTAGGAACAGAATGATGTGCCGCGCCACCGTTTGCGCAAGTAGACAGTGCTGCTGAAACCTATTATACATTCTGCATTAATCTCACTCAATTTCTGGCAATACATTATTCAAAACAAAAACCTCAGATATGCAATTGTGGATCAGCATTAGAGAATGTAGCGACAAAGGTAGCTGAAGTCAGAAAAATATGTCAGCGCATTTCAACTAAACTTGTCTTCAAAGCTTGCCCTAGAAAATACAATTTTTTTCCGCGCATGTTGCATTTATGTCACGTAGTATTACTCATATAATTTCTGCTACTGCACAGTAAACGACCACAGTTGTCAACATGCGTTCCTCCACTTGCCTTCACATTTGTCTGTTTATCTCATTCTATCGAATTACTCAATCAGCGGAGAAAAACTTGGCATTAGGGAAACCGACAGTGCAAAGCCACGGTAGAACCTCAGACCGTGCTGTAGATGGAAATACAAATGGCGATTATATGGCTGGTTCTTGCGCCAATATAGCCGCACCAAGAAGAGTAGTTTCTACTTGGAGTGTTGATTTGGGAGCGCAATACTATGTCAAAGAAGTCGTCATTTTTAATCGGAAGGATTGCTGTCAACGTGCCCTCAGAGACAGTAGAGTATTTTTGGGTGCAACAAGTCGAGTCAAAAACATTAAACATAAGCTACTTTCTCGAATCAAAAATCAATTCCTATGTGGAGAAATTTATGAATCGACGGAAGGCGTGGATAACATAACCGTAAATTGCTACAACAATCGAGGGCGATATCTAACGATTGTGGATGATGGAACACTTTATCTATGTGAAGTTCAAGTCATGGAAGGAGGTAAGTGAAGACAAATAATTCTGACTGTGTATTGCAAATAACAAGACATTGCACCATCTGACGACATTCATTCTAGAATAAATTGGTTAGTCAATCATTACAACACAAAGAACATGTAAATGCAACATAATTTGAGAGTATCTACAGATACGTCTTGTGACACAGAGATTGCGACCTAACTGTTCTTTGAACAGTTAAAAAATTGATTACTGACAACTTGTGCTGCATGTACGTGTACACTGTAAACCGTACGGGTATATCTATTTGGCCCCTTCGTCCTCTCGGTAATTGCTCTTGCACTTTAGCTACCACTTCCCTCTTTGGCTGAATATCCTACAGAAATAAAAACAATTACATGGATATATATATATATGCTTTCTTGTTATAACTTGAACGACAAAAGCATTTTTGAAGCGGAAACGATTACAATCCTTAATAGGAAATTCGTATTAACTTCTTTCAAGGGCAAACATTGAATTGTACACTGTTCCTCTAGATTTCAGTCAAATTCTTTCCGCTCCTTCTAAAAAACAAGCAATTTTCAAAAGAAAATTATCAGCTTATTTGACATTTTTTCAATGATTACGAAGTAGGTCACCTCGTTAACTTATTTATTGATGGCAACGGAGACATGTAGAGTATATCAATTGGGCATTTAAGTATGATGAATTGACCATTCTTGTAGTCAAATGAAGATCTTTAGAAAAATCTTATTGCATCTAATATTCTAATGTAACCATTTTGTATTGAAAAATAGTCTTCCTCTGTTTTACATAGAACATTTGTTCTTTGTTGCTTTAATATTTTAGATGAGAATAACTCTTTTTTTATTAAATGAAAATCATACTTTGAACCATTGTAGAAATATAGAGGAACAAAGATATCATAAAGATTTCTACAAAGATATTTTCAATTTAGATGATCATAATATTTTACTCTATCTCTGTCTAACTCTTCATTACAGTAATAACAATTTCTTTCTTTTTTGAACTGTGTCTCTCGTTCATCTGTTAAACGAACCATTGGTATGTTTTTTTCAGTAATTAGAAAATTTATTATGTAGTTCTTCTACATTCTTTGTAAATGCTTCAGAACTATCTTCACCATAATAATCAATATATCCTGATTGAAATAATTTGTGACAATTTGAATTAATATAATTATAAAAAAATGTCCCTTTTGATTATAGATAATTTTGCGTTTTGACTTTGAAACATTGTCATCCACTTAATATTAAATGTTTCAATATCACAGTATATTGAAAAATGTACTCTGTTTTTAAAATAGTATTTATCCTATTCGAAATAATCTTATTTAGGGAAAGTGTTTCTCACTGTCTCATTTTCTTGACAATTTGTTAAATGATTACTCAAGGCTTGTTCAGTTCTAAAACTAGTCATACATTGTAGACAGGGAAAATTAACATTATGAGATGATTTTGCAAATATAGAAGCATCTTAACATAATATATAATGGTTTTCATAATACATTATGTCTGCTTGAGCTGGATAATTTGCTTGTGGAGGAGAATGCAGTGAACCTTCACTTCCTTTGTTGTGTATTGATTGTTGTTGTATTATGATGAGTCATCATTGGAGTTAATGATTCTGTAATTTCACGTTTTTCAATACATATAGGTACACCTTGGTAAAATATACTGTGATGTAAGTAATTATTGCGATCATCATGTTGTATTTCTGTTTCACATTTATCCGTATTATTTAAATGAAAGTTTGTCCATTCATTATTTAGATGATTTTATATTATCACTGATGAAGGCATGGTTTTCCCCATTTACAGTTTCATAAAAACACTTCTACAATTACCAGTTGAAATATAAGATGTTATTCTTCTATAAGATGTTTATTTTCATTATGGAACTTTATTAGTTTATTATAATCAGATGAGAATTCATTTAAACCAGTTGAGAGACTAAATTCATTTATATACTCTGCTTTATTATAATTACGTAATCTTTCTTTATGATGAGGTGCAGGATGTAAATGAGCTATAACACTCCAAAGAAAACAGCATTCATCATCATTATTTTGCATGCTAACTATTTGTGAAGAATGGAAAGGTAAAGTAACATAGCTACCACCTGTATTATTTTTTTTATTTGTCAATTACTAATTTCTTAGAAATTATTCTAGCAAATCTCCATCCAGATTCACGTAACTCAGCTTCTAGTATAGAATTAGATAATTAATTTTTCATTATTTCTAATGTATTGTCTATATCTTCTATGTTATGTATTTCAGGTGTTTTAATAGAATGCCCTTCGCATATTTCTTCATTGTTCTTTTGACAAAGTACCTCTTCTTGCATATAACATTCAAAAGACTTTCTAAATATACTAAAAAAGTTTTTTTATTACATCAACGGAAATGATTTCGAACTCATAGTTTGATAAAGAATCATCATCATAATTTGTTTCATGCTCATCTTCCTCTTCGCTATAAAATAAATATCTTATATCTTCTGTCGGATGAAGATGCAGAGTATGAATAGTCATCAAACACGCTTTTAATTTCTATATCAAAAATGCATCATTTAAATGTATACATATAATTGTTATATTCCCTTAATTTTAATATATTAGTTTCATCATATTTTTCTATGTTTTCTTTAGTTGCTTTACTTTTTTACATGTGCAAGATAGCCTCTATTTGTTTCAAAATATTTTTTGCATAAATTACAATGCATGTTTCCGTCCTTTTCCATAATCTATTTTTTTAATAAAAACCTTGTTTTTTTATTCCTACAAATATACAGATAAATTACAGATATACAGGTATATTAGTTTATAAATATATTGGCATATTCAGAAGATGCAATGTTTCTAAATCATAAACTGTTAAACGTTCTGTATTTATTAGCCACCAAAAATTATTGCAATCTGAAAATACTCTGAAACTTCGTAGACAAAGTAGAAAGTCTTTTGTTTTAGTGTAACTTGCTATACCATGTTTTGTTTTATACTCTTTAGCGAACTGCATATATTTACGATGGCAACAAAATTTAACTTCTTGCTTTGGTGTAAGATGTCTTGTAGGACGGTGCGTGTTTTATTTTATACTCTTTACACATATTTTTTGAAAATAGTTATGACTGACGGGGGCTATTAATATTATTAGCCATTTCCACAACCTGATTTACAATAGGTTTTGCAGTTTCAACCGTCTCTGCATTATTTTTTTAATACTGCATTATTATTATTTAGATTATTATTATTGCGAGGAATACCATTATTATGAAGAATATTATTATTATTTAGTTGAATATTTTGTACAAGAGGACGTGAAAACGTTGCAGTTAGATATATTTCACCATTCTGTGTATATTTAATAGCAATTTGTTGTCGGGATTATTTTGTATATGAAACATAAGGCAACTTTCATACGAGAAAGTATATTTCATAAAAAATAAAGTGACAAGGCCTTTCGCCCACGCTCTTCAGGTCTACCGTGGGAAAGTAATACTGTAGGCTACATAAAAGTGATCGTCTTATATATGGTGCACCACGCTACTGCCACGCTAACTTAAGCGTGAACAGGAATTCTTTATGCACGCATAGATCGGGTTTGAACTTCAGTATGTGCGTACTCTCAATAAGCGGCAACAATAGGCGATGACGTGCACGTGTGACGATCTTGAAGTGATTGATCTTCTCTCGTGATCTGTCAAAGCGGTCGCATTCCATTGCATGGCGCGTCACTGCACTGGATGGTGGCTTGGAAGACCGCGGCCGCGTACTTGAGCCCTTCATGAGCCAGCGAGGAAGATGCTCATCAACCCTGCGTTGCAGAGCCCTCTCCGTGCGCCCGAGGTAGCTGCTACCACAGCCACAGTTGAAACTGTATAGAACATTGGATGCACGTGAGAGAGGTATTCTGTCTTTCAGGGAACGAACAGCAATGTTGGAGGTAGAAAACACTACTCGCGGCTCGGCTGCTGGAAATGCTTGAGGTAAGACATACTCCAGACGTTTAACCAGTCGTTTTGCGTGATGATCACCCATAAACGGCACATTCAGGAACACTTGTTTTCTCTTTGGTCCAATAATGGGTTCGGCACTTGTAGATTGCTGACTGAACCTTTCGACAAACCTCTTAGGGTAACCATTGTTCTCAAGAGTTTTGTGGAGGAGGGCACACTCGGCAGCCAAGTGTTCAGGGGAACAAATTTTATGGGCACGATTAAAAAGACAACGAACAAGATTACGTTTATATTTAATAGGGGTGAAGCTAAGGAAATGAATATAAAGACCACTCCAAGTGGGTTTACGATAAATCTTAGTTTGGGGATAACCACTGTCAGTTTTCAACCCGATCTATGCGTGCATAAAGAATTCCTGTTCACGCTTAAGTTAGCGTGGCAGTAGCGTGGTGCACCATATATAAGACGATCACTTTTATGTAGCCTACAGTATTACTTTCCCACGGTAGACCTGAAGAGCGTGGGCGAAAGGCCTTGTCACTTTATTTTTTATGAAATATACTTTCTCGTATGAAAGTTGCCTTATGTTTCATATATTTAATAGGTATATTTTGGTTTTGCTTCATTTTAATCGTATTTATATATTTTTCTCTGTCATTTATATTGGCTGTAATTGGATTTTCCATTTTTAATGAGATAAAATGATAATTGTATTAGGAAGCATTCCGATTGGATTTTCCATTTTTAATGAGATAAAATGATAATTGTATTAGGAAGCATTCCGATGTGTCCGAATCAGGTTCGAAGCACAGGAGCTACCTCTATATATGCCTCGGAATGCCTCGGACTACTTCAGACCTCCGAAAAATACACTCTCGGGATGCCTCGGAATGCTCCGGAATGTTTCGGAACAATAAACTGTTTGTTTGCTTTAAACCATTTAGCGCCAGTGTAACGTTTTCGTTACAGCACTTTACGGAATCTGCTGTCTGCTCCAGCTGGCGAAATATGATGCAATATTTTGATTACCATACATGATTTATCACATATTTTCAGGCAAACTATCACCAATTCAAAAATTAGCACTTTTTAGTGCATTTATTTTATCATGAAATTAGACAAAAAATGGGCTTAAAATCTGCTTATATACTGAGAGACTCAGTGTATGAACATCCACATGTAATTTCCTTCCCATATGATTTGCGTGTTCCCATTATCCATCAAATTCCGAAAATAGCAATCAATACTTCCTCGAATATTCATTCATGACATGGCACGTCATTTTTTGAAACCGTAACGTTTTAGTTACACTGGCGTAATATGATATACAAAATGTCAAAAATAACAACAGTGTAAATGAAGTAAACGGTGGTGAGTACTGTCAATTTTCTTCAAAACTAATGTTTGTTGAATACTGAAAACGACCGACAATTGCATTGGAATATTGCACTCTTAGTGCATTCTATGAGAGTGTAATGCTTGTTGCTATTTATAGTCTATGGATTTCCCGTCACAAAACCAACCGAAGTCCATTGCCATAGCACGTTCCTCAATATTAGACTTGTCGGCTCATGTACGAACGAACGTCAAAGAGAGATCAAATATCAAGCATTTTCTCTTATAGCGTAATCATTAACAATGCAGGGTGCCAGTTCGCCTGGGCATAGAATACAAAGATGTCCTCCGACTCGAGCAATTTCAATACAAAACTTCTTTGACCGTATACCATGCGTCTCTCCCTACAAAGGCACGCCAGCGGCTCGAGATGGCCCAAACTGGTTTAAAATATCTGTAAAGGCTTAGCTTGATTATATCAACCTGTGTAGCTATCTGAAGACAATACCCAAGATGTTGCTAACTATGGATGAAGAAAAAAGTTACTGAAATATGCAATAGGCCTAATGCCGACGATGACGGTACATGACTGTTGCCACAAAAACCTCCAGAAGTAAATGCTTCATCAGAGTTATGAGACGATGATGAGTTCATGTGTTTCAGATGATTGTCTGTCAAACGATGTCTCATCAGTTAGTTATATCGCAGGGCAGTGTGAGATTCCTACAAAAGGTGATTTGAATGATCATTTCAGTAAACAGAAAAAGCAGTCAATAAAATGGCAAATATCGGTAATTTTCATCTCCGCAGATAGGACAAACATTCTCAGGATGCATTTCAAGGCAAGAATCTTTATGAGATGCTTGATGCGCATGCTGATGGTCTTATCGACAGTAGTGGCAGAAACCAATGACTACCCGAGACAAAAGAATTGTTTAGGCCTACATAATGCTAAACAATTTTAAATGCGTTCATTTCTTGGTGTTCTTTATTTATGTGGACATTGCGAATTACCGAGGCGTCTCCAACTCTACCATGAGTTTGGAGTCGACGCAGTAAGAGAATCAATTTCTCGACATGAATTTCGAAATATGAAAACTTGTTCTCATTTCAACGATAACGATTTCACACCAAACAGCAACGACAAGTAGCATAAAGCAGGCATTTTATTAAATTTACTAATTCACAGTTTCGACAATTACCTCTGAAACATGATGGAGAGCTTTCATGCTGAAGCTATGACTCATTACTTCGGCTGGAATTGCTTCGAGCAATTCATAGGCTACATTTGAAAAAACATACTTTTGTATATGTTGACATCATATGCCGCCATCGTAACGAAATCGTTACGGCTCTAATTTCTAAGAAATGGTTATTGCAATGAGCTGGTCATCATATTTTATTCTTAATTATAACATTCTGAAATACCTACCACCGTTTTTATAGAAAATTTGCCGATATTTATATAGGTGGCCTTAAATGGGTTAAATTGACACGATTTCATATAATAAGTAACATTTTTCTTTAATATTACTTTAGAATATATATTACAAACTACTTTTAGTTTCAGACATTTATTATATTGGTATTTACTATCATAAAAACATGAAATATTCCTAACAATTTCAAAATTATGACATTTTCTTGTTCTTTTGCCACATGCATTATGATAATTTTGAAATCCTTGTTTTTCGAAATGATTCACACAGACAATCTTTCGCTACGCTTGAATAATTAGCTTCTTTGTTTAATACAATTATTATGATAATGAAGATTTAAATTTTTGTTAGTACTGTTTACTTATCACAATTAGAACATATTTCTTGTTTATCATAGGTTTGCTGTTTTTCACTGATATACGGATTATCACATGTTTGATGTTCACATTTTTCTGAAGAGATGAATTTGATGTCTCCGATTCCGCTGGAAATTAACTCCCTAACCAAAAATTTCGCGGAGAATCTGAATCTGGCCTCCAATTTCACATCCAAACCCTCCTTCACCCACCTTTCCAACCTAGACGGCCGACCAAAACATACCCGGACAGCCGACCAAGACATCCTTCCCTAGGGGGGGGGGGGGCGCTGTGTTTAAAGTGGAGTGTTCCTTGCTACTTCTGTTCCTCTTAGACTTTCAAAAATTAATCTAGCCAGTTTAGAAAATTTCCTACAAAGGATAACGATTTCATAGCAACAGCAACGACATAAGTAGCAATAGAGCTTTGAATAAATTTGCAGATCACATTTTCGAAGAATGCCACTGAAATATGATGGAGAGCTTTTATGATGAACAAAGACTCATTACTTCGGCAGGAATTGCTTGGAGCAAATTATACAGTTACATTTGAAAAAAACAAGCTTTTGTATATTTTGACATCATATGACGCCACGTAAACGAAATCCGTTACGGCTCTAAGTATAAGCAAAACTCCACTTCTGGACCGCGCAAATGGACGGCCCTCGCTGCACACCGAGGAGACGACCGATGGCGCGAAACTGGCTTCGTTTGAATCCGGTACGCGGACTACAAAAGCGACGTCGCGCGTCCAAAACCGCCGCGAAATCGCATATGGAGGGCCCTGCGCCGATGGGGCACCCCGAAACGGAACCCTGCGCTGGACTCGGTACCGTTCCGACCGTACGAAAAGCCCCATAGTCAGGGGGGTCGCACTATTAGAGCCGATGCAGCACAGCGTCGTACTTACCGGGAAGTAACGAAAACCGAACGGACGATTGCGTAGCGTCAAGGTTGGCGCGGCATAGCGCGTCACCCAGCACACAGGACGGACGGCTCCGTTTGGTCAATCGGTGAATGCGCGGGCGCGCTGCGGCGTCAATATGCGCAAGCGCGCGTGAGAAAGCTCGCTTAAATAGCGCAGCGGGCCGAGGCGGCGGGAACTACAGCGAGGCGCTCGTACGGATGAGTGGGCAATACGGGCGGTGACGGCGCAGTTGCGTGCGCGGCGGTATGAGATGACGATTCACGTGGAACGAAATGGGCGCGCGCAAATAGCGTACATGGTATCGCCAATGTGTGACAAGAGCACGGTGCGCGCGCGATAAAATAGCCACAGGTCGCTGCGCGATTCCCCCCCCCACGGCCCCCCGCCCCTCTGACACGGCAGAGTGTCGTGGTCGGCCGCCGTGGTGCTTCGTGTCTGAGTCCCCCCCCCCTCTGGAACGACAGAGGTTGTGGTCTGTCGTGGTGTGCCGGCCAGGTGGGTCCACGTTCACAACATGTTCGCTGACGTCCCCCCCCCTCTGCAACGACAGAGTGTGAGACTCGGGTGAGTTGGTCCGACCGCCTGGTTGACGTGGGCGACCGTCTAGGTTGACGTGGGCGACCGCCAGGATTAGTCTTGAGGCTATAGTGTGTGATGTTTTTGGTGCAATCTGCTGAATGTTGGGTTGTAAAATGGGTTGTTTCGAGTGGAAGGAGTGGTCGGATGAGAAAACGGAGGTCAGATTCGTATTCAGCGTGAAATTCTGCATCGGTAGGGTGAGTTTCAAGGCAATCGGTGAGAAAAAA
>CAJQUW010010736.1:0-109122 GCA_907163375.1 Prostheceraeus crozeri
TTTATAGAAGTTAACAATTTTATCTTTTTAGTTGTTGTCTGTTTATTTGTTGTCATATTTCTATGGTTTCTGCCACACGTTCGTGCCAACCATTCAGGGGACAGTCTTGTAAAAAAGTGTCGTTGTTGGCCAAGCGGCATTCCAAGGCTTGTTTTTAAAGAACAAGAGGAACAAATCACTATCAAAAAAAGTGGTAAAAAGTTACAGCAAAAAAGGAAAATAATTTTGTGACATATAAATTCGATGCTTCAGAGCACTAAGAGATAAAAGATAGATGGCATCGGACAAAAAGAAACACACGAAGGAATGGGAGAAAACATTAATTTGATGTAGAACTATCGAGTCTCGGGATATGACGAGTCTGATAATACTGCAGGAAAGCACATTTTGTTCTGCTCGAATTAGATTCATTGGCACACAATGTTTTCGGTCTAAGACCTATTCGTCTGGTTTGCAGAAATAGTGCGTGATCATCTGATTATTGCGTACCACCGAACTACCCTATTTTTTCCTGCACATTTCCTGCAAACAGATGCAAAAAATTTTTGTTGCTTGTTGCAGTCGCCGCCAATGATCGACTTCAGTTGTCCTCACCATCCCACAGAGTGCCTAGGAAAATTTGGGGTGGACCTTATACCTCAGCTCGATGCATTCCGAGAGAGTACGGATGAGAATTGATGGGAAATATCAGTGCCAATATTAATGGTAAAAAAACCAAGCAAGACAGGCAGTCGTTGAGGCGCAGTGAGGAGGTCAATGGAAAGAGAACATCATGACTTGATCTATACTCAGAGACATCATGCTCAATGTCTTTCATGTATATGATTGTTGCGTCTTTACAAGTTAAGATTTCCACTTTTTTCTCTTTCGATCCGATAAATTATTTAAACTTTGTTTTCTTTTGATGGAAAAACTTCTTGACTTTTCTGTCAATTGCTGATTGGTTTATCTCCTTTTGTTGGTGACCTTCCTGTCAGCGCTCTGTTATCAAGTGGAACGGGAGCTCATTGTCTAAATATGACATTGTAATAACAAGAATTTTTGTGTGTAAAATTTTTGTTGGTTGGTTTAGTAATTGTAAGGTTTAGCTGACTTTTGACTATATTTGCTACATCGCACATGTAATGTACTAGCTGCTAAGATGAGGATTTCTCGGTAACAAATTGCCAGTTTTATAATTTGGTTGTAGTTTAAGTATCACAAAATGGCTCCTAAGAAATCAGTTTAAAGATGGAGCAGTTAAGTAGAGCTCAAGGGTTTTTCTGAAAATCTCAGATATTTGCGAGAAAAAATCTTTTGTGAGTCATCACTGACGGAACGCAGTTACTTTCGAAAAATCTGGCTTATTACAAGAAAGCACTTAGTTGCGGAGATTGTTTTTTATTTTTTTTTTTTCACAAGACATTTTGAAAAATCAGTTTGTCCCGACAGAGCCATGTATTGGGCGTTGGTCAAGTTTTGATAAGAGCGGTGTTTTACTCTTCATAATCATGAAATATGATACTGTAATTTGCTGGTATTAGTAGGCCTGCGAAAATTTTGTAGAGCTGCAGAAAATAAGAAAAAGAGAAAATTAATGGAAAAATCTCTGGCCGACCACTTGATCTATAGATAAAGTGTAAAAACTTAAGTGCATGTATTTTTTTTCATTGTAATTTTGATTTAATTGTGTAATAGTTGTTCTGTAAATGTAAAACGATTATGTTGATCAGTCTGTAACTTAATCCCTCGACCTCTTTTTAGATGGTTGTTTTCCCATTACACGGATTCTCTCAATTGCATTGGATGTTTGGGCTTTTCTGCAGCTCATTTAAAGTGGTCTCGTTATTCCTGGTAAGTTGCAATTATTATGATCATTTAACAGGCATTTTTGTGTGGATTGACGTTGGATTGTGATAAGGTGGCGTTCTCGTTTTCCGTATACACATGTTCTTCCAATTCCATTGAAAGTCATAATTGGTGCTTCTGAGTTTGGCAGCTCATTTCTAGCTCTACTTGTATATTAAAGTATGTATTTTAAAAGAGGAATCATTTTCAAAATTTGTGGCTGTTTGAAAATGGGTTAGGTCATTCTCTTTTCTCTGCAGCCTCAGAAATTCTAAGTCGTTACTGTTAATGACTTTCATCATTTAGTGTACGATGTAGATGATATAAAGGAGTTTATCGAATATTGATAGATATAAAGCACGTGATTACATAATGAACTAGAAATAAGATGGAAATAAATGAATCACTTTAAGTAATCGAAAATTGCCGATTGGCCGCTGTTGAAATATATTCCCAAACTTTCGTCTGTCTCAGACCACGTCAGGGGACGACCAAAATTTGAGAATATATTTTCAACTCAAACAGCATCGGCTATTTTCGATTTTTTAAAACAGTAGGCTGTTTATGCGGAACAATTAAATGATTATTTGAAAATGAGATTCTACAGCTACAATTTGGTCATCTTAAATCAATAAAGAATGTGTCTAATGATCCGCGCTACAGGCCCGTACACTTGATTTCTTGGTCTCGTGTCCCGAACACGTATTTGAAAGAGACAAGTGTGAATTTTTGGAAAACCTGGTATACAGTTGCTATCATGTATTCATAAAAGGTGACTTAATCAGTAAAAGTCAACCATCAAATGTCCCCCAAAATTTTGAGTAAGCCCCTCCCCCTCCTATTTGACGTCAATTGCAAGCAGCCCCTACAATGTTTTTAAAATAACATGTAATTTTTGTTTCTTTGCAGGTGGTTAATGCTCGTGGTGATCTCCACATTTGATGATTTTAATTCCTTTGTCCTCTATAACTTTCGGTACTCGCTGCTGATCACTGCGTCAATGTGTGCAATTGGATTGATTATCTATGGTTGATCTTTCAATATTTCGTGCGAAGCCCGGCGCTGTATGGGATGGGGGGGGGGGGAATACTGTGAAATAATCTTTTTGTTTTTGGAATCCATTGAGTTTATGCATGTCATACTTGTGTGTCAGAATCTTCGACATCAAACGTAGTTATCATTTTATTACTATACATATAATATATGTATAGTAATAAAATGATAACTACGTTTGATGTCGAAGATTCTGACACACAAGTATGACATGCATAAACTTAGACATGCATATTATGGCCCCTTGAAGTGTCAGTGGCTGTTTATGATGCCAAATTATACCGATGACTTACTGATAATCATTACATCAATCGTGTATATGCATTTTTCAAGTCTTGCGATGTCCTAACGTTATGTCACCATGATTATCGTGAATGCTTCGTGAATTTGTCGTTTATGAATGTTATTGCATTTCATATATATTAGACCCAGTATAGCATGGATTTATACAGTGAGATTATATCCCTGTCCCAACTTCATAATATACACGCATGTGTCTTGGCGTATCTATCATTTCCGTGTGTAATTCCACCAAGCGTTCATAGAATCCTAGAAGTCTACGCCCAGCTAGCAGGTCTGTTAAAGGCGAATTAGATGTAATTTTTCTGTTGGATTACTGAATTTTATTCTGTTTGACTCTTAATTAAGTTATAAATTTTGTTAGAGTAAAACCTCCCCAGCCGCAGCCACAGAACCCCCACCTCTGCCAGACCGTCAGAACTTTGAATTGGCTGCTGCAGCTGTGCCTGTGATAAAAGTATGTAAAACAATTCAATTTTAATTTTTTGAATTGACTCTTTTGTTCTGTTTTTCTTTTATGCAATTTAATTTAGCTTTTATTATCAATTTCAGAAGAATCTCAATGTTTGTAAGAGAAAGACTAGCGAAACAAGTTTCGCGCGTTCCGCGCCGCATATGAAGTGAACTTTTTTCGTTGTGTTTTTTAGCGCAGACTCCATGTTTACACTGATTGTTTTTTTGTTATAGATATAATCTATTCATACCATAATGAGCTATGTATTATTTCCTTAATATGTGAATTTCAGGAATTTCTAGCATGCAAATCAGATATGATTTAACATGCAAATGATGAAAACGTAATGCGACACTCGTCAGGTTGGTGAAATTCATTTTTGAACCGCCATACTCCCATGATCGATCCAGAAATGAATTGAATAGAAATATATGTGAAGAACCCATTTGTAATTACGAACACCCCAGTCGGCAAGTGCAATAAATCATTGCATATTTCTAGCACGAACTGGTCTATTCCACACTCAGTTGGAGAATTCAATTCTGTATCGATCATGCTGTTTAAAAGCGCACTTCACCTTCCTGGGGACCATGGTCAACTTCATCAAGTGCATCGTAAAATCATGCATGATTTTTTTGAGCAACATCAAATGTCACATTGATAAATCATTGATACGTAATGGATCATGGATAATATTCATGCATTCTCATGCATGAATCATGCATTCCCATGCATGATTGATTTCTGATACATGCATGAATCATGCATTCCCATGCATGATTGATTTCTGATACATGCATGAAATCATCCATAAATATCCATGGACGGGCGACTAGGGTTGTTAGTGTATCAGTGTCAGCAAGAGGAGCTCGGGACAGAGCATCGGCGTCGAAATTCTGTTTCCCACTAATCCATTGAGCGGATTAGTTATATCGATTCAAAGCACATCGCATTCTCTGTAGACGTGGATTTTCTATCTGATCAGATGAATATGAGTTGAGAATAGGAATTAGTGGTTTGAGATCAGTTACAATGTCGATATGTTCAAGTCCTTCTAGAAACATGCGGCATTTGCGAAAGGCTCATGTGATTGCTAGCAGCTCAAGCTCAATCATTGCGTACCTGCTTTCGGTGTCGGTTAATGATCGTGAGCCTGCCTGTATGATCCTCCATGTATTGTCATTTTGCTTTTGTCGAAGAATAAAACCGAGTCTATTAAGATGAGACGCTCACGGTCGACATTGAGGACGAGTTTGCTTTTTGAAGTCGTAGTATGCAACGACATCGATTTGTCGGAGCTGTCAACAATGTGTGGCATATGTGATCAAACGCGTTCTGGTGAGTTGAGTCCGCACAAAAATGATGCATCTTCTTCACAGTCTATATAATGGTTGTAGAGGCTTACACATTTCGGTCACTTTGTCGGTGAAGTTCTCGATCTGGTTGATCAGGCCGAAGAACGATCTCACGTCTGTCTGGTTTCCGCTCGCGGAGGTGTCGGGAAATTGCTTATAGCAGTCAGCAGAGACGGGTCAATTGAATATCCGTCTGGTGTGATCTTGAGACCGGCGAATACAACTTCACGGGCAGCGAATGTGAATTTGTTGGGATTCAGTGCAATTCGGCGCTGTTGGCATCTCTGTAGGAACGCGTCGACGTCGCTGACATGTTGTTCGAAGGTTGGGCTGGCTATAAGACAATCATCGACTACATGGTATGTTCTAGGAAGTCCCTCTAGAAGCTCATCCATTAGCAGCTGCGATTGAAATGCTCTAATATTGAGGATAGTGTTTGATACCGAAACGGAGCATTGCGGAAGGGGGTATCTGCCAAACGGAGTTATAAACGTGCTGTGTTAAATGGCAACTCGCTTCATCTAGTGGAATTTGGTGATAACCTTTCAAAGCGTCTTACAAGACTGTAAAAAATTTGCACTGAGATAAGTCGATGCTTGAGTATCAATTCGTAGTTACTGTCGGACTGACGAATCGTTTTGCGCACGATGTGTATTTGTTGTAAGACATTGCGCGAAAAAGTCATATCGCGATAAGTCGAATGTCGGAGGAGTTTTTCTTCGGAGCGACAACAATCGGAGCACACAGTTCTCGTAGGTTCAGTCACTTTTTCAATTACCAGCCTGTATCCCCCCTTATATTTTCTTTCTCGACACGCTGGCTTCATGCAGTTCAGCTTCAGTTCAGGTTTGCTGAGAGGTTGGATCGGCCAAGTGCTATTTGTCGTATGCGAGCTGTCACGCCTTACTGGCTGGGCATCTGATCTCAATTTTATGTGAGTCACACCCCACTTTGGTCCCTGCATTCTGTGATGCGCGGATAGATCCTGTCGAACACAGTAGGGAAAACAGCTATCCATTCATCACTCCTATCTGAGGGCGGTGCAGTCTGCGCTTGTGGCTGTCATACTTTTGGGAAGACGCTTGGCGGCTGGGTATGACGAGTATTCAACACTGAGTTCACTGCAGCCAGATGTGTGACATCTTAGTCCTGGCGTGTGAACTTTGTCGGCTCGGAGTTCGCTGCGGCAGCAGTGGGACTGCGGAATGCCTGCAATGAGCTGCCTTCCGGTTTGATCTGTGCGTGGCGGCGTGCAGGAATATGAGGGAGAAGGAAAATCACAAATGAATGATACTATGAAGAGCTTTACATGTAGACCACATTCAAGATCATGGGTGAGACAGTTCATGCCGCTCTTTGAGGTACATGTATAGTGCGTTAGAATCCTAACTGTATTGTTTTGCCAGAGTTATGTCGCTTGAAACATGCCGTTGCATGCTGAATTGATGTTCGTTGCCTGTCATTCGGTGTGAGTCGTAGTGGCGATGAGGATTTTGAGTGAGATAGTCCGAGTTTGCGTTCGTTCTAAAACATCCGGTCCAAACTGAAATCGATAATTTGCACTCCGTGTCCGGTATCGCACGGACGGCCCGCCATTGACCTTTACATGACTCGTTTGGCGGTGTCTCATCGACAGATGGGAGAGTTATAGCACTAAATAATCGAAGGAGATAAAAACACTGGCTTCTTACTGTTCTTGGGGTGTTGCTTAGTCGATGACATGCTGATGCATGAGCACGAAATTGTCCAACAATTTTGGAGCCATCGACATGCACTTCTTGTCATTTAGCTGTAGGCACTTGTGTTCGATCAGTGCCATGCGAATGAAGCTCTTCCACACATTACACACGGCGATTGAGGCTTGTTCCGTCGTCGGACGAGGACTGATCACGCTTGTTGTGTTGCGAATTTGTATGAGTGTGCTGAGCGACGTTTAGAAAAAGTTGCGTTTCACAACTGATGAATGGTTTGTAGAGGGCACTGTTCATCACGTTTTGAGGAATTCTTCTGCTTCACAGATGTCACGGGCTTTGTGGCAATTTGCTCAGAGACTCGAACTCCACAGCAATTAAGCTTTTGGACCACATCCTGGATCCGCTTGCTCCAAGCACAATTTGATTTACGGATCTGCATATCTTCGCATCTAGCGCAGCATTGTATCGAAAGTTACACTTTCGAGGCTAAGTCCACCGACGCAGAATCGAACAAGCCAGTCGTAAAAGGTTTATTAGTCCCTTTGAGACTCGCTGAAGAAATAATTTCTGATCCATACCACTTCGTTGATGTTGCCTTTGATGTACCGCTCCAATGCGATAAATAACTTTATCCACATTCATCTTGATGAAGGAGCCTCCGTGTGGCAACGATAGGTGCGAACTGACCCGGACTTAAAAGCGATTCGGAATATGAGAAGAAGCACTGACGAAAGTTGCATCGATTTCCGGCGACGATGCGGGATCGCGCTGAGGTGGCGCGATCGTTCGCGGGTATGTTTGCGAAATTCATGATAGGTCTTTCGAATGGCTACCCATTTCAGTTTGCCAGTTCGTCCCGAATATATCACGATCACTGTCAATTATCAAAATGCTCGCGTCCGGTCTTTGCGTAGTTGAAATTTTGTATCTGCGCTGACGCTAACGGTTGTTATTACTTGCTAGCTACGGATCCGCTAAGAGAGTGAGAGACAGACAGCCAAATCGACTATCATCATATCCTTACATTGCTTACGAATTTATCCAGCAAATGACATCCCCCTCACTTCTTTCCCCAAAATTCCCTATTGACCCGTGTTAAACATACTCGCTAACACTTTGAAGACTACTTAATCCTCAAGACCATATACTGATACCTAACGGAAAGCAAGAAATTAAACCCCCTACCTACACTCGTGAGGAATACGTATATACACAAAACCCCATCTATTAAGAACCTAATCAACCTCACTCATGTCGATTTTAAGCGACAACCCACACTAACCTAATATACCCTCACTCCATATTGATGTGTTTGTCAGGTTTAGTTGCGTGTCGAAGCGCGTGTTCTCGGCTAGTGTTTTGTTCTTTGATTTCAAAGCGCGATGCAATCTAGTGTATTATCACTCAATAATAACAACATTAAACCAAGATAGTACTCACATAACTTCATGGTCAGAGAGTACGCTGTATAATGAAGCGTGGAAAGGTAATGAATGTATACAGAAGACTAATTCAGGTACATTAATAAGACACACACATGATCAGTCAATTCCGTCGTTAATTTCTTCAAAACGTTCTATAAGTATGTGCATATTTTCGCAATTGGAAACAATTCCGACTGTTATCTCCTTTGAGTTCATTTAATAAAGATCGATAAGTGTGGGGCGGTTACCCATGGGATTTCAAATAAATGCAGACGTTTACCACTCTACGTATAGTTATACCTACTCTATGGTCGACACTCTACCTACTAGGTCAAACACTCTACCTATCTCTACTCTAGGCTGCCTAAATTTCATATTTCTATTTGATGCAAAGCCGAATAGCAACGGTCATCGAGTTGCCAATTTAACAAGCATTTACCTCCATGGCCCGTCTGACACGTGACCATAGACATGAGAAACAACAACAACTATTTGGTTATTGATTATGTTCGTATTAGATGGTCTATGACACGGACAATCTGTAAAATGATATCATTTATATTCTTGCTTTGCTATCTGTATCTGTATTTTTATTCTGGCTTGAGTTCTTGATCAGTCAAATTTCGTGACATTCTCCTTGATATTTCTTTCAATACTGCATAAATATGCATATCTCACGATTTTGCGAAGCAATTCCCGAGTGTATCTCCTATTAAAGTTAATTTAATAAAAAATCGAAGGTATATAACACATTGGGATTTAAATCAGATGCGTAGTTTCGCGAAGATCTACCTTAACAATCTTTACTTTACTCCATGGAAACATCTCTTCGGAAAAAGAGAAATAACATTACAAATACCGTGAAAATTTTCATGCAAGATGCGATAAAGTTTGATTGTAAAACCATTTTCTCTTTCTTGGATAGGAAGTACAAAAGAATTGTTTGAATATTCTTGATGCTTTATATGATTTTCAATGATATTATCAGACAGGAAAAAACATCTATTCCATAGGATCGTAACGTATATTGGGAGTCGGAACAGTGCAAGAAACCTTGAAAATTTTTACACTGTCCTTGATTCAAGACTCTTATGGATAGTGCTATTATTTTTGTGTCAAAAGTCGTCTCTCTCGCCGCCAATATTGTTGCGATTTGATGCAAAGAAAAGTGCTAGAGTTCTATGTTCATACTTGTTTGTATACAAACGAAACATTTTAAATGTCGGGGTTATGGCGAAGCCGCTTTTTAAATTTGCGAAATACAAGCCTCATCCACAGGCTACAGAACTGGATGCTTAACCCCACCAAAACCCGATCACACGACCGATCAAGCCGAACATATACCGATAAGAAAAATCAGGCGCTTTTGTCAGTAAAAATGGCTTCAGAGCAATAATTGTCGCCTACCATTGCCTGTTGTGCAATACAGATAATAAATCAGTAAAATCACAAAAAGCCATCAGAAATGTTAAAATTTTTTCCTATATTAACTCAATATGCTCAAACCGAAAAATGTCATATTTTTCTTTCGTTGCATGTAGAATATTGTTTCCCTATGTTTAGATTGCAACAAAAGGCAACAGTGAAATGTTATGAAAAATTAAGGAAAACCCTTTCTAATGTAATAATAGCAATTTTTTCATTTTTCATTGGCTCTCGACTTAATTTCATACAAATTTAAACTCCAATTTCCTCAATTAATCCTTTTGATCGGCGGACATTTCTACACTTTGTATCTGGTTAATAGCAATTTAATTTGTGGATTCAGTTCTTCAGTTACAAATGTTTGAAAAAAGCGAGGTTTGCCATTTATATTCCATCATTAGAAAAACCTCATTGTTGAGCTGATTTACCATTCTTTAATTTTACCCGTGAACAGATATATTATTTTCGGCTGCTCAATTTTGTATTCACTATGATTTCCCGCAATGTGAATATCAGCCACTGTAAAAATGGTTTTCGGTTTGTTGCATTTCTTGAATGTTTAATAAGTTTTAAGCTCCATTTGTTGCAATGCAAATGCATGCCGAAATACCTAACGGATGTTGGTATTAGTTAACGTACTTCATGACTACCAGTGATCCACTCCTTATAGACACCGGGCGCCTCGTATATTCAAAATATGAACATATATCAGTGGCTATTAATTACACCGTCTGGGCTGAGCCGGTACAATTTATTTTGATTACTCTCGGATGATACACCGGGCTGAGCCGTTAATGCTGCTTGCCACTTAATTAATCAAAGATTAGAAATTATCCACAGTAAATAAAACATAGCTTTTTAGTTAAATAGAAGTCAAATAAAGCATGGTTTTTTGTTATATTGGCGTGTTAGAGTCGCATGTATGCTAGGAAGTATCAAATTGCTTAGATAAAGAAATATTCAATTCAATTTTTCAAAAAGCGTTGAGGACGAAGCAGGGGGGATGAAGGTGCAGCCAATTACATTCCCTCTTATTCCCCCAGCACATTCTGATGCATTATTTCTTGCCATAGGCCTGTACATTGAGTAATTTAGAGTCTCCTACAGCCAAGGAATATGAAGCGCGTGTTAGCAGCTTACGAAGGATTACTGCACCGGCTCACTTGGTGTTGGTAGCTAGGAGACTATAACAAACTCAGGCTTAGTTTGTGTATGCCTAATAGCCACTGCCGAAAATATTGGTGCATCAGGACTGAGATCATGCAAGAACTCATTTACTTCTGAAAGGAATCCCCACCAAAAAATGAATTGTCGCAACTACGGGGCCGTCGTTATTTTGTAGTGTATACCCGCAGGCCTTTGAAATTTTTATGCGCAACAATGAGACTCAAGAATGGAATTCGCTGTAATATCTTTTGTGACAATTTCAAAGTACGATCCAAAAACTGTTGTTGATTTGTTTAAGTGAGTGTTCTTGCCTGTGCGCCAGTTTGTGATGGGAATAGCACCGACCAAAGCGATAACTGACCTCGAACATTGTTGCGCGGACCGTCAGTTCACCTAAATTAATAATTTATTGAAAGAATAAATTGTCATAGTAAACTCAGACCACTTAAATTTCGTCATTCACTGAATTTCTAAACACAACTCATGTTTCAAATGTGTAGGACATCAACGCGCCATGCACTGTTCATGCTTTAGTTTATTACAATTTAGGCTTTGAATTCAGCCGTTCACATGGCATTTTTATCCTCGAACTTCGTTTTTCTCATAATGAATTATGCCCACGGTGTAGGTCTTTAATATGCTTCCTATTTTCAGTGTTTGATCATATCATAAAGGACAGTCTTCCATAGGTCTACAAATATGCCATAACTTATTTATTGTCAGTAATTTTATTCGTAATTGATTGACATTTGTGGATCTTAGTGGTTAAGCGTTTATTTGTAGCATCTGATTAGTGTGCCAATGATGAATCGTGTTTTAAAATACTTGTATGTTGATATGCTTCAACGCAATATTGGTCCCCCCCCCCCCCCCCCCCCCTTACCCGTAAGTAATGGTAATCAACAGATAGAGTTGAATGGTCATTGGTCTATGGTTCTCACCTACAACTGGTTTCTCTTGAACAGCGACGATTTTCCCATGTACGTTCAAACAGCATGATCATTATTCCTATCTATAATTGAAAATGCCCTAGGCCTCTATATTTCGATTTTTGAATTTATTTTGTTCTTCAAATTTGAAAGACCATTGGCTGAAGAAGAAGGAAATCTTCGATATATAGTAACTAGTCTTTCCACCAGGTTTGAACTATCAAAAAAATGGCAATTTTTTCCAAAACAGTTTTCATGTATAATTAATATTTTTTCTCCCTTATATAGATCAATCATGTCCGTAGTAAACTGACATTACAATTAGAAAAACGGAAACTCGAATCGCAAGCATCGAGAGTCCTTCTCAGCCACTAAAATGTGAAATTTTGTGGCATGTGGCAGATTTTGTGGAATTTTGCTTTTACTTTGAAACTCTCTAAATTTGTCTCATTCTTCAACAAAGGTTACTGTCTTAATTCACTTGAGAAGCCAGGTGTTTTATTCCAACAGCAATATTTTATCCCCTTTTTCGCTGTAATTCTTTTCCTATATGTTCGTAGTGAATGTTGGTTGATAAGTTTGTCGCCGAGAGTTGCTGTCGTCCGGTTTGATCGTTCGGCCGCACTGCTTAACCACTGTTTAGATGCAAATCAATGGTTTTGAAGGCATTCATCGATGAAAGCAATTTTCGATGAGCGCTTGAAAGTTCATTGGTACGATTTTTGTTTGTCAACGTTGAGACATCATTGGTTTACTCGCATAATTTGCTTAGCAAACTCTGCGTGAGCCATTTTTTTTTCAAAAATAAGGCATGATGACGAGCATAATGGAGGAAATGGGAATGTGTTCAATGAATCGCACACTATCATTATCCTTCGTTCATCAAGTTTATGTGAGAGAATTTCTTTTGGTATGGCTAGCTCAAAAGTCATGGTCAAGTCATCCACTTGGCAAGTCTCTTCTTTCTTCCTTCTAAAATTGAGAATTCTCTCTACTGAGAGTCTTATTTCAATGGAGATCAGCTGTGTATTTTAAAATTATAATGATTGTCGTTCGTGACAAGCCAAGTTGATAATGAAAACCTAACGTGAAGCTCATGATAGAGCATTTGACTTATTGTAGACATGATGATTGTTTCACGATAATCCTGCCTTTTCGGCAAGGATTTGTTTTTACTTTCTTTCTGCTACATCTCATGCCCACTTTGAGCGTTACCATCGCCTTCCGAAAGCTATAACTGCTAATACCCAAGCGGATGACAGCTCTATACCTAACTGTTGAACACATTCTACGCAATCATAACCTTGATTTAAGGCATCAAATAAACTTTGTCAGTTTCAGATACTTATGTTGCATTAGGCATGACCTGCTTTGCTGTGAACTGAGTTAGGCCTAAGTTTCATTTTTTTCGAATAAGAAACGACGAGCAAAAATTTAGAATTCATTCATGAGTAACGGATAGAAATTTCTGGCAGCAAGAATGAAATAACGAAACAAGTGATGATGGCCGAGAGTTCCTTACAAGAATCGCATTCCTCACTTTTACTTTTGATTGCTCTGAAATACATTTGATTTTTTCTTTGTAAACTTACGATCAGAATAAGCTATCTGCATCATTGATTTCTGTAAAGTACTAAATCCATGATTATATGAAGAATATCAAATGCAAATGGTTTAAAAAAATATTCTATGCAACTTATAATGATGTGAGGAAAAGAAATTAATGAAATAAATTTTGCATCTCTCCGTAAGTCCTTAAATCAATTGCGACTTTTACCAATTATAAAAGCAACTGAGGGTCCTCCAAAGAAGATGATGCTGAACATCGGAGCTTTTATGACTGCTCAATTCTTCATTCGAAACTTCTTATATCATTTATCGACCGAAAACCAACAAAGCTCGGATTTCAGTCACTTTCATGATAAGCTATCTATTTCTACATTGCGGTTATACAATCATTTTGTGCGGACTAAGACTGTGAGTTGTTAAATTGATTCTCAAAGACGTCTGGTCATTGCATACATTGCCTTCACAACATTTTTTCATGCGTTCATACAATCGGACCGTGTGGAGATCCATATCTTTATTCATGGAAGCTAATTACTTTGCGAATAAAATCCCAGTATTCAGAACATTGTTTTTTTGAATAGCTGAAGATTTAATATCGCACATTTCCGATTTGAATATGTGGATTTTGAAGTGGTCAAGTTTTTGTTGTAGAATTTAAGTTTTCCATTAACTTCTTCTTAAAAAAGTTTTCTTAACTTTTCATCCTGTAGGCCTACAAATGCATTCTGATCCGCTGTCCATCTCCGTTTGAAAAATTGATCGAATAGTAAAGTTAAATGAGTAGAGTGTCATCACGAATTTGAAAGTGCGAGCTCAGCGAAATGAAATCCGTGTTAGCAATACTCTTTTCGACACCCCAATTCTCCTTTTCCCATAACCTTTTATTCACTTCTCTAAAACACCCTGGTTCACTTGTAGCAGGTTTAAAACTCCTATGAAAATTAATTTTTGCAGAAGAATCTGGTAGAATTAAACACTCGCTGAATGTTAGAACGCCTTGTCTAGCGTTGATTGACACAACAAATTTGAGGCATTGCGAAGAATATTCGCTCAGAACTCTTCACATAAACGTAGATAACCAGTAGTTGAATTCTGACAAACTTTATAACTAACATCGAAATCCAATGTAATCCCTTCTTTTCCTTCTAAATTGCATAAATTTAAGCCGGGATGGACGTGACCGTCAAAGTCACGTAGTGGATATTTGATCTATGAAAAACAGTTTTTGGTAAAAGCGTCATCTGACTTTCTGGTCATAATTTTTGTTTTGAAAAGATACAGCGACCCCGTCATCCTGTGGAACAAACGTAAGGAAGAAAGAAGTACAATAGGAAGACCTCACGTGTGTGCGCTGCAATGTTTTAATATAGGTCTTACAGATTGAAATAGGACGACATTAAGCAGATTCAGATCCTATGTCCCACGACGCCTCCTTATTTTTGCATGACGCATACCAATTTTCAATCCGATAAATATTTAGTTTCTACGACGAATAAGCACCTTAAATTAAGCCCCTCCCTAGCTTCCAACGACGCCTCCGCATCTAGAATAATGCTTCCTTAGCTACCACTATACCGCGCGTACCTCAATTGGTGCCCTCCTTAGTATCCCCACGCTTTCGAATTTTCCATCGGGTACTCCTTAGCCCTCCACAGCGCCTCTGCCATCAATGAATTGGTGCTTCATTGCTTCCACAGCGCCATCCAGTCTTCAAATAGACTCCCAATCCGCGTCGCCTGCGTGGCTTTCAATTGATCCCTCTCCACTACTCCATAACTTCCTCAGCGCCTTTCTCACTCAATTGATGTGTCCTCAATTTCGCAGCTGCTGCTATCTTCAATTTTGCCTCTTTAGTTCCCAAGCGCCCCTTATCCTCAATTGCCGCCCTCTTTAAGCTTTTGTCTTATTTAGTACCATGCCTAGAAACACGACGCCTCCACTCTTCAATGTGGCCTCCTAGCTTCACAGAGCATTTGTAGTTTCAGTGGCTTCTTCCCATACTTCCGCACCTCCTGCGTAAACTTCAATCGATGCTCCTTTGCTTTCACGACCGCTTTCCGCAGCTCAACTGGTTATGAGGGATTTGCTTATTCCTCCACGAAAAGCATTCGCTTTCATCGCAGGTACTTTGAGGTTGGAATGTATATAGATTTGTTGCCATATGTGTGTGAAGATATCTTTAATGGTCCGATTGATTCTTTGGATTCGTCTATTACTTAAATATTCTTTAGTTTCAAGAAGTTTCCTTTTCATGCTTGCTTTTCCAACCCTGGTCTGATGTGGCGTGACGAACTCCGACTGATGGGATGATTAGTCATATAATTGAGAATACAATGACTTTCAAAGGCTGGGTGTAATTTGAGACTCCTGTTTAGGTGGAAATTTTGACACATCATAAAAGCATCGAAGGTATAAACCGTACCCGTATGCACTATATAGTGTTAATTTTTGATGCAACCACCATGAATTTCAGAAACACACTTGTCCATAAGATAATGAGGAGCAGATGAAAAGGATGAAAGAGGTAAGGTTTGATAGACGAACTTAAAGGAAAACATGATAAAAGAAGATGCAACTGTGCATATTTCAACTTGTAGGAAAACGCGATGCGGTGAAGGAGGAATTGGTGACATTGAATGTGATTAAGGTGAGACGAACGGAAACGGTACAAAACAACACAATTAGTTGAACATGAGAAGAGTGTAATTTTGTAAGTTATATCCTTCACCTCAAACTACAGCACCTAGGCTTGGACCTTCAGAATCAGGTGTCCACAATCCTCAATTTCGGAAGTCATTCGTGTCTAACTTTTCAAGCAGAACTGGAAATGCGCATGAGTTTGGAACCAGACTCATCTATTGCAAGTTATTAAGCAATAGTTATTTGCAAAATTTATGATAAAGTTATTGCAATAATTTTATGCTGCTTTTCCAAAATGAAATGACATTTTCTTGTGTAACCAACCATTAATTTTACACATTCTTCTCCCTATCCAGTGCAAATATCGGTCGGAACGTTGCAATGACGGACCTGAATGTGAAGATGACGAACGTCGGCAAGATTGAAAGCGAAGAAAAAACGACGAGATATCGAGTAAAACAAAAACTCACAGAGAAGTGAGTAAATGCTTTATATCAATCATGAGTCTTTGATAATGGGACTTCACTCCTCATGCAAAATTATTCGAACAATGTGCATGAGTTTACAAATGATATAAAATCACATGCAGAAATCTCTCAACTCCACAGCATACTTCTGTCAGAATAGAGACCACAATTCGAATCATATGCGGTATGTGGAAAAAACTTAGAACCTGTGTTAGCTTCGGCAATTCATTCGAATGTTGACTATACTGTGGTTAGAATTCAATCAAAAATTGAATAGGCAAGGACAACTCCCTGAAAAATGTTTTCGGAATGATAAAGGCACATTGCAGATGTGTCCAGCGCACGTAATTTCTAACATGATAAATATCCTACACGATGCCTGTAAGGAAGTTACAGAATTGACAAATAAAGTTGGATTTGATCGCTTTGGAAATTTACTCTATCTTTAAGAAACTATAATTTTTTGCCTTAAGTACAATGCAGATTTCATGACAATCTATTGACAAATGAAATGCTAACCTGCGATGCATACTTAGTAGGGCCCAACAGTCATTATAGGCCTTTGTAAAGGCATCAAAAAAAGGCATTATAATTTTGATTACAAATTAGAAGATTTAGTAATCCTCATTTTCAGTGCTATGTTAACATCAGCATTACGAGCTTCTCGATATCTTTGAAGCAGCTTTAACACTGCTGCCACAATAACTCAATTTCTGATTAAGAAGATATCATAGAGATACAATACAAACAAGCAAACATAAATGATATGACTTCATGGTGATTTGGTGGACTTTTGATATTTTATCCATCTCTGACAGTAACAACGCCTTAAGTTGATGTCTAACTGACCACTTCCTTCGTTTATCGAGCTATAGGCCATGATGAATTTAAGGACTAAACAAGCGAGAGGGTTCTGGGAGACCTATCTGCCCCATTCGCACATTGACACGTTGGCTGATCCTATTTCAGCAGAGGAGAGGTGAGAGGCAATGTAGATCGGGTCGAGTACCGGTAGCTTTCACAAAGGTGGACGGATCTGTCCCATGGAGTAGTATCCATCTGTTCAGATGGTCCGAAGCACATTAATAGTTTTCGGCCAAGCTTCTCTTAAATGGACTTCACTAACGACCGAATTTTGGAAGAAACTTTCTTTCCATGGGGCCGAGGACCTTCTTGGACCTCATGAGACGGCATGGCGACTGCAGGATGACATCGCTGCTCCCCATCGTCTCCCGCGTTTGTACAACAGTTACGAGAGAAACTGGAATACGCGGATAGAGTGGCCAGACCGAAGCCTTGATCTGAACCCAATTGAACATTCAAGGATGAAATTGGGCGAAGGAATAGACTTCGCAATCCCCATCATGCAGAATAGGTAAGATCTATACAACAACGATCAAGTGCACAGAGCACTTCTCAGAATCCATTTTGAACATGCCACGAATACTGCTGCGGCAAGTTTTTGCAGGCTAAGGGTGGAACACATACGCATTAATTATTTTCTACATTTTTGTCATACTTGCATTTTAATTACAAAATGAATTTTTCTTGTTGAAATTGTTAAAAAAATATAAAAAGATAAAAAGAATAAAAATTTAAATCAGACAGTAAAATTTAGAAAGAAACCGTGACGTCAAATACACTTTCTATCCCATTATCGCCATATCACACTAATTTTACGCCAACCGATACAAACAACGTCATATACTAACGCTCTCCAATGTCTCTTTCGTCATCAATTGATTTCACGCCGATCACCGACACTTCTTAATAGGACTCACAAATCAGTACTATATAGCTAGCTAAACCACGATGAGGGTGTGTTTTGATGGTAATGATCGTGGAAAACTTTATTCCTCAAATATTTACAGGCAAGAAACAAACAAAGAAATCTAGCCGTCTTAGTGATGGAGACAAATAAAGTCACTTCACAAAGAAGACATTAAAAAATGAGTGCTCATGAAAAAAAATATCAAAAAATATCGGCATGAAAAGCATTTTAGACCGAAATCCTCCATGATAACATTGTGGAACTCATTTTTGAAGAGTACAAGTGAACCTCTGATACACAGATTAACGACTTTACTATTTCTGCAAATATATTTGTTCGGAGCACGTCATCACGGAGAATAGTTCTTCTCATAGATCCCTGTGGCCAGTTTTTAGGGCAAGTAATCTTCAAAAATTGTCGTTACTCTTACCTGACCCCCTCCATTGGGCCAAATACCAATGGAGCAAACGTACCATGTTTCTACATCCAAAACTCTTCATATATATTTCTCTTTTTTTCGTTCTCAAGTTGGATAAAAATTTCAGAGGTAGATTTATTTTAGTTCTGGAGCATTGACGTGTGAACACGCACATCGTAACATTGAGTTACTCCCGCGAACCAAAATCCACCTGCCGTAATATCCAGCCATTGCCTCTGATGAAATATTAGCAGATTTTGACTCAATGAATTCATTACACAGTGGCGAAATGTGCTCGGACTCGACATTTTTGCATATTTGACTATAAACTCGGTCAAGAGAATCACGAAACCTATCATGCCTTTGCGAAATGAAACACCTTTTTTACAGAAAGAGCATGATTCACATTTGAATTTCTCTCCACAATGCAAAACGATGGTAAATTGGGCAGTATTAAACCAAAAACGAACGCAAATCGTAAGAGAATCTCTGAATTTACTTTTAATCAGTGAAAATCCTTGATCCTCTAATGGTATTGTACTGACCCAAGAACTTGCCCATCTATCTTTCTTGTTTAGCGAATCTCAGCATTCAGGGAAATCACTTCTTCAACATTCTTGATTTTTTATTTTAGATAATTCTGATTTCAAATGTTCAGTATCCATTTTTCGTCAATATCACATCATCGTTCTGTCTTATCAGACTGTACTGCGACAGAAATTTGATAATACATGTGATTCTGTAGGCAAATTTTGATTAATGTGTTGGAAAGAGGGTTCTGATGTAAGATCAGGCAACCAACTCCCCCTTGAGAAATGGAAAGCATGAAAATTCTTGCATATCCTCGATAGAGGACCAACACAATAGAGATCAAAGAAGTCGGGAATGATTCATCAGCGAATGGTTTCCTTAATGGTCCAATGAAATCATCCAAAATCGATATAGTTCTCATGAAAAAGGTAAACATCGATTTGACGCATTTACTGAAAGCTGTGAATGCGCTAGAGGCTGTGATTTTCATATTTCAGTCATATTTTCAATTCATTGACCCACTTATTCTCTACTTTTTTCTTTACATTATTTTTCTTGGTGCCTTCTACTTCCCAAAACCGCACCAAATGTCCGCTCTCCTACAACTGAGACTTTGTCTCATTATTGCCAAAATAACATTCTACGTATATCTCATTCTTATATCTCTGATTTTGTAATCAGCAACATTTTTCCCATTTCCAAAATATCCATCTTTTCCCATCTATCACGAGGTTCTTCAACACTCACATAAAACATTCAGCTTTCCTCCTGCAGACGAATCATCCACTAGCTAGACTTGTTTTTGCATTTGGCATTAACCTTTGAAAGAATTAACAATATTGAATATGACAGATACCCAAGGCATAGCAAACTGGTCACATTGTGTTGTTTTCCTTCCTGGGACCATGAACTCTCCACCAACAGAACCATAAATGGGCGACCATCTCTCTGTAGGAGTTGAACAAGTATAAAGAGATCGATGGACAAAGTATTCTAATATTATGTATGCTGCTTTTCTGTTCAACGTGTTAAATACATATCGAGCATCAATGAACAAAACACCATCTGTTGCTTCTTCTGAGTAATCGAGTTCATTGAGTGTTTTGGATGGTTGCTTGTGTTGTATCTCTATGATGTCTTCTTAGTAGAGATAGAGATATTAAGGCTGCAATTTAAAGCTGCTTTCAAAGATATCGAGAAGCACGTAAAGCATATTATAACATCACTTAATGCAAATGATAAATGTTAACAAGCGCTGAAATGTTGACTCTGAATTATCTAATTTGCATCAAAAGATACAAATGCCCAAAATTAGAACTCAAAACATTACTGCAATCAATATGAAAGCGTTCTCCGCCTAGTCATCGCACCAGAACATAGAAATTAATAATACCAAAGAAAGTCTAGAAGGAAATTGCATGAAAATACTGAGCACTACGCCGGGGGATCTTAGTTGGGGCAAATGGCAACTTGAGCGATCTGGCATCCATGTTTTTTGATTGGCACTTATATTTATCAGGCCAATTCTTGATCTGGATTTTGGCCCCTTGTCCAATGACCATTACTCAAAAGCAATAGTGAATTTACAAAAAAGTGCAGCAACAGAAGACAAAGTAAGGAATCCCTTTTAAACTTCTGTACGATCACCACAGCGACCACTGGAAAGAATTCCGCCGCGACGTCAAATTCCGCCGCGCCGGTCTAGTGTCCCATTCCTAGACGAATGTAAGAAACGTTTTTATTAAAGATAGATAAAGCAATGTTGGGGATCGATTTACCAGTCACACGCACGTACATCACGCATTTAAGCCTAAGTAAATATTGAAGGCAAACTAAAATTGAGTAACCATTATTCTTTTTTTCCCATGCCCACCCAACATAGGTAACCATTATCATCATTAATTCAGTAAAATGGATTCCAAAGCAGTGATTTAATGCGCATCACATATGCTACAAATGCAACTCTATACTAAAAAAAAAGCCTACTTCTCTAAAAAAACTAAATAATAAAACTAAAACTATATAAAACAAATCCTAATAAAAAAAAAACTCTAATACTCTAACTAACTAAAAAATACATCTAAAAAACTCTGACTACTAACTCTACAACCTAAAATCTAACTCTTAAACTCTAATCTACACTAACTACTACTAAAAAATTAAAAAAATCACTCTATAATCAATAAACTACCTAAAAAAAACAAAAAAAACTAACTCTAAAAACTAAAAAAAAAATAAATACTATACTACTAAACAAACGCTAAAAAACTAACTAAACTAAACGTCTCTAAAGCAAACTCTACTAATCTAACAAATCTAAAATCTAAACTCTAACTCTAAAACACTAAACTAAACTCTAAAAACTAAACAACAACTAACTAAAATAAACTACTACAACTCTAATAATTAATAAATCTAATAAAAACTAAAATCTAACAAACCTCTAAAAAAACCTACAAAACTAAACTCTACTCTACAAAAAAAAAAATATCTACTAAAACATAACTAAAACCTCTAATACTAAATACTAACTAAAAAATTAACACTCTAAAAACCCATCACTGATCAGTAATTCATTTGAAAAAATACACATAACAGATGCTGAGTTACGTTAGGCCTACTGATGACCCATTCCATTAACAAAGAGAGGCTAGACAACATTAAGAAGATTTGGATTATAGAAGTAATTTCAGAGAGATTGAAATCTAATGGTAAAATCGCTAAATCATGACGAGGTGTGAAGTCGAGTATCCTGAGATGAAACGTTCAATACTGAAGAAACGTCAGCCAATAAGCACGTCATCCAAGACACGGACAAGAAGCTGAAAATCCACATCTGCGTTTGCTACTGTAGGATAATTAAGCATGCCGCCGATGAACAAAAAATGACCGGCGAATTCTCAAATTCCAAAATACCCGCCACCGTACCTCAAAATTTCCGCCAATTCCGCCATGGCGGAAAATTCCGCCGCTTTGGCAACACTGTTCATCATTTTGAAATATCCTCCCCGATAAATGTATCATAGAATAATCAGACTCTTATGCACTTGAAATGTCCGATTACAGAACATGCAGTACTCCAACCTTCGAAATCAGAGGCCAAGAAAATCTTAGAGTATTCAATTTACTTTGAAGGTTCCCTGTGCACTATATTTGAATAATTTTCAAAATCTCTACATGCAATTCGAATCTCAGCATCCAAAATATCACGTGTCAAAATCAATGATCGATTGAAAAGTCCAGCGACATTTTCAATTATTTTGATAAATGATTGTCGTAAAGAAACTTTTCAATTGTGTTTATTGCCAGAAAAGCGCCAGGTTTCATAGCCGCTTTGAAGAAGAGATTTCCAAAAATTAGACTACGATCTGTATCAGATGATCTTTACAAACAGCACAACGACCAGCTTTCAATATGAACTTTGTGAACCAAATTGGTAATTCGCAAAATTTTTAAAATATCTAAAAATTGGAAAAAAAAATTGCTGTCAGTGACTGCAACAAATAGACACAGCAAATTAATCCATGATGAATATAGGCTAAATTTCACATGAAAACAATGCCGCATCTCACTTGCAAATCTCTTCAATGAAAATCCTGTAATTATGTGTCAACACCTTCCACAACCAACTTGGCAAATCAGTTTGACTATGATACAAATTTTAGATCGAAATATGATCTACAACCAAGATTTTTTATCCCTGTGCCATCCATTTGTAACATAGCAAGATATCAAACTTCCATTCTAGTGCAGGTGACCTACTTGGTGCCGAATTTTTCGAACCAGTCCAAATTGGTTCCCGATTTGGTCAGAAATTTCGGGGGGAAAGGTCCGAAATGGTCCGAAAATTGCCCAATTATGTAATTCATGGTTTTTTTTCTTACTACTTAACCCTAAAATAAAAAATGAGCAGCTTATTGGAATTAATTTATTTTGTAATTAACAGAATACATTTTTAATCTGATGTTTGAATGTGTATGTTGAATATACCATTTTATAAATCATTTCAGTTTTCGTTTTTTATCCAACAATTTCAGACTTCGACAAAAATTCAGTTTGCTCATCAAATGAGCGGAAAGTAGATAATGCATAAAATATGCCGCTAAAACAAAAGTTTCTCCTTTTCAGATGACGGACGCAATTATCGCTTCGTATGATCGTTTCTTCACCAGATTGCGCGATGCTCTATAGTGGCCCATTTTTTCTTTTTAATTGATATGAAAACTTTTGTTTGTCGTAATTCCTGCATTATCGGTAAATTGCGAGATTTTCGCTGAGGATCCGCTCAAGGATTGTCTTTGGCATCACTGATATGATTTTTTTGAAATCCCAAGTGAAATAACTTCCTTATACTTTCAACTCAGAAGTCAGAAGTATTGTTTTTTCTTTGTATACATTACATTTGGATAAGTACTACTATAGTCCAAATCATTCAAAATTTAAAATTTAAGTGACGTTCATTGTGGACAAACAATATGGGATCCTGATTTTCGGTCCACACTGAAGTGGTCACCCACCCTGTTAAAGTGTATTATCATTCTACTTCTATTCACCAGAAATGACTTTTACATCTTATGACACAGCTGGGAAATTTCCTTCATATAAAAAAATCATTCTTTGTGTAAACACAGTAAAAGCGAACAAGCAGCTCGTTAAAAAAATGCATAATAATTCACAAAAATTTGGACCCACCAATTCCAAGAAACATTATTTTTAAAAAAGTTGAAGCCTGAAATGATGACAACTTCAGGGCATTATGGCCCATAGGCATGTCAAGATTTCGAGACTGTACTCGAACCAAGTAGTGTCTCTAAATTCAAGAAAGAAGATAGAAAAATACGCGGCCCATGTTTTTATATCGAATGTATGTGGTATTGTGAACTAACTGAATTCGCCAGCACAGAAGCCTTCAATTTTGGTTCATGGGTTCTCAGAAACTCACAACGTTTGATTCTCGTTGGTCTCGTTGCCACATACACTCGTTCAAAAGAAATGCAGGATACTAGTTCACAAAAACCGCCCGAACTATGCAACCACATGTCAGCAACCGTGTATTGGTTAGTCGTGATTGTATAATTAGAATATCTTCAAACTTGCCTGTCGTTGCTTTATTATAAAACATCGGTCCACCAGGAACGCGCACGTGAACAAGATACAGTTCCATCAAAATGACAGAAGCAAAACTGTAGAAGAAATCACTGATTACAATTCCAAACGCGGATTAGATCCTTGTGGCAACGAAGCGCCGGACGGATCGAGGCTTCCAAAATCCAACGACACAGCCACCCAAAGCTCAGCGAGACGACTAAATTGATGTTAAAATTACCACTATAAACAGGCTGCACCAATGCTAACGGGAACCATGCAACCAAGAAGCCGATCAGAGTGACGTCCAGGCACAGCACATCAGAAATTGGGTATAAATTATAAGTCAATATGTGGCCGTAGCGTGCTCTCAGGACCACACTGTCTTCGCTCGGAATTGGAATACTATTTTCTATACCAGACAATTTTTTATGTTAGAACAATTTTCCATGTAAAAAGATGAATTTTTTAATACCTGACCGACCCTGTTTCCAGAACATTTTTAAGGCCAATTTGAATGTGCACATGAGAAGTTCATTGCTCATGCCGCTTCATCACCTTACTCAAGGATCTCAGATTACTACCCTCATTCTGTCCAGACTCCATTTTCTCGAGAAAAGAGGAGCCAATCGAAAAGCCAATCAAAAGGATTTAATTGCGTTTCTTACAGCCGGTGACAGGTTTGAAATTTTGATGTATTTAAAATAGTCTTGCATATTCCTTATTTCTTTCACTGAGTGCTAGTCAATAGTTATATCATGTGTTGGCCTACAATTGCCTGACGACTGTCATCTTTTTCAGCATAATTCCTTTTCAGATCGAAAGGCGAGGTTATGAGCCTCATCTACACTCTATAGTACTAACACATAGCGTCACAATCAAATCACGTAAAAACAATTATATGAAATCCTGCAGAATCTGGTGTGTTCTAATCAGATGCATTAGTCCTACACTCATCGGCGAACGCTCATACATCTGCTGTTGGTTAAGGTGCGACCTTCTTTGAAAAAGTAACCGAAGACAGTGACAATTGGGGGCTGCGCTTTTCGTTCTATATATAGTTACCAGCGCTTCGGATCAACAATTGCAGATTGTGAGCAATGAGACAAGTAGAATTTCATTACGAAAAATTGGATAAGGCAAAAGCATAATGTCTATCCGGCGGGAAATCCGAGATTGGCGCGGGCGTGCGTGGTCTCTGAACAATCAATGCTTTGTTTGAAACACTCCACTATCGTGTGCATCTTGATTATTCGAAGAAAACAGCTGATTCGGGAACGCGATAATCTTGCAGTAGTCTTACTCTGCACTCTTCCAGTACATTTAATAACCACAAAGGACAACCATCTCTAAGTCCAATGGGTTTAATCGTTTTTTTATCCGTGTCAATGCTCTCGCATGCCGCAGTAGGAAAAAATGTGCACTTTCAGTGGTCAATGTTCACTGGTATTGGTCATCATCAGAAAATTCCCATGTCACTGCAGATTATCATTATCATCAAAATCTGTTTTATTTATAATTGTTTTGTTCACTGATGCTTACTCCGTATCGTCCAGTTATTCCGTTGTAACCATGTTCACAGTTTTTTAACACTATTTCTTATAATGATGGGACAAGAGCACAGATAATGAAAGTGTTCCCAAAATACTAATTGACCTCTTTTAAGTGAAAGGTTGCCTCACGTTCGCTTATAAATCTTTTGGAATAAATTTCTCGGCTCGTATAAACAATGCAGTTTAAAAACACAAAATAACAAAATACAATGAGCAAGTTCAAAAAACAAAAGAAAAGCAAAAGAATTATATTATCCAGTATTTCAAAATAAATCAATCGATCAGCTAAATTACTAAAAGCGTTAAATAAAAGTCGTAAATGGATATGGTCTCAAGAAGTTCTAAAAGCTCCCTGGGGCAGGGCGACACGAAACGCGCGTTAGTGAAAAGCGTTATTAGGTGAGAACCAGATGACTCGGTAATAGACGCTACACTTCCGAAGCGACTCGAAACCTCTGTTAGCCTAGAATGGTTTACAATAGTGAATGCCAGCAAAGGTGGGCAGTCGGATATCTATGTAGGATTTTCCCATAAAAAATTGTTGTTGTTCGCTTTTATTAGATCTGGCGTTATCGTAACAACGCCTGCAGCAACCAATCAAATCATGTATCAGCCATTCAATTCAGTCCCCCCTCCACCCCGTTGAGAACAAACCACAGTACAATATTAAAGTACTATGTTGACACGAAGCAAGGAGGGCAAACATGGCGAAAAGGCAGCGAGACGGAAAAGAAGGAATACGCGTCTCGTAGAAGTAACAATCAATTAATTTGAAAAATTCAATAAACATGAATAATTGAAAAATTCATTGAATTTTGAATTCATACCCCTGATAAATCAAACACCATCCCGCTGTTCTTCGATTGGATTGATTTTTGGGGTTGAAAACAATCTCCATTTTTGCTTTGCTGCGGCGTGTCCGAATGTGCACTCTCCCCATGCTTTAAAAATGGTGTTGTTGGCGTCTCCCAAATGTCTATACAACTTTTATTCGATTAGACAGTGTTCACTTAGATAAGTCAACAATGGTTTTCGAACGTCTCTTTTTGAGTGGACGTCATGAGGGAATATGACAATGCCTGATACTTTTGCAGGATAGACCTAAATCACTGCGCATCTATTCCAAGTCGATAACGTCAACGTAAACCTTTCCTTGAAACATCAAAATGGCTCTTTCTTGCATTTCGTCTTCCACATTGAGAGACAAGTGAATGTGTATTGCTTAGGCAGTACACTGATCACGCTTGTTAAAATAATTCAATAAGCGTCCTTTCCATGTTAGGCTATTTCATATCCACTGTAGTTAGATCATACAAGTAGATCCACGTAATAAATCACTATTAGGTAGATAGAATAGAATTAGGAAGGATTTATTTCAAATGAACAAAAATCATGAAAATCAGAAATTATACAAATCAGAAAAGTAAGGTGTTGTAGATGCATAGCAAAGACACAGTAAATGAAATTCAGTTATCAAATTGTCTATGCGCGGAGTGCTGACATGTAACATAAAATGAGTTCATTCGGCTGCGAGGTATTAAGAACGGTAGATTCGTACGCCCTGTTCGAAGGCTGACAGGAGGAAAGCCGATTTGACCAAGGGGTGCGTTGGGGAATGAGCATTTGTCACACAAAAAACAGTCTTTGATAATCTGAGTCTTCTGAATGTTAAGGTTCTCCAAACATTTGGGCAATTCACCATCCAATACCACAAATTATTTTATGTTCTCGCCTCTGCAACTTTCAAAGTTATGTGAAAGACATTTCTGCATACCAACAAAAAAGTGGAGCACAGTACTCAAGAAGTGATCTCAACATGACAATTATACACAGATTCAGATCAGGCTTGCTCAAAAAAAACTTATCACAATTCTAAGACAAATGCAATCTTTTGAGCAAAAAGCTTAGAAACATGCTCACATGTGATTGCCAACGAAGATCATTCGACCAGATAGATGACACCAAGAATACGCTGCTCTTGTACAAATTCGCAATCTGGAATAACACAAGGTGTACTGTCACTTTTCTTTTTGCGAAAATACATGCAATTAGATTTCTGAGCATTTGATGTGATATATTAGGTTCAATATCCTTTGCCCACTGCAAAACATTTGTCGTTGCTCCCCTTTCTCACTCAACTGCGGCCTCAAAAAGCGGTGAAAAGGTGGTGAAAACGGAGTCGCATAAGGCTTTGTCGTCTGAAGCTCATGCTTCTTTGGATTCTACCTTGTCGGAAAGGTTTATTGTCGGCGGGTTTGTGACCGTGCTCCGGCTAACTAGCAGGCTCTGAATATTATTTTTATTTTACTGGTCATTGAATTTATTTATGTTTGATTAATTTTTCATTACTTTTTTCTCCATCGTTTGTTTTTTTTAAATGTGTGGTAGGCTTCGGCCGTCACCAATTAACACCACCCCCCCTGGTTTGCGAGATATGAACAGTCATCAGATGTTTTCCATGTTGTTGAATCAGGTTTTTGGGCATGGCACTTATTTGGCTCATTTGTGATCGATACTTCCTTCCATTGCTTCTCTTTTGCACTTCCCCATTTGTTGCAGGTTAAGGTGGTGACAGATTCCAACGTATTCACGGCATTACGGGCGTCAGGTAGTTCGAGGGTCCCGAACCCACTGGTAATGCTTGGGAGGCAGGCCCGGTCAACTGCTTGAAAAAAGGCGGTACAGTACCACTGCCACGGACATGCGTGGGTAGCTTTACTGAGGGGTTTAGCCCGTGTAGCTGTATCCGGTTCCTCTGTGTCCTACCTGACTTGTTTTACCATTGTTACGGCAAAGGGGTTCTCATTTGGGTTTCTTCAAGCTTTTGCGACATGAACTGTGCCTATAAGTGTCTTTTTTGCGTATTATTTATTGCAGCTTTGTTGCTATTATTTACGTTTTTCTGATAGCCTTCCAATGTCTTCTTGTTTCACTTTGTTGTACATTATAATTTTTCGTTTATTTGATTGATATTCTATGAGAAATTATGAAAATGAGAAGAAAGACAACACAAGAAACGTAGTCAAAGCCGTTCAAGCTCAAAACCCGTCTCAGGATCAGCTTCGAGCAACGTTAAGAGGACTGGAGGTCCAATTACGAACGACATCAACATCTTCCCTGCAAGATAAGTCACCAGATCTTCTAGCCCTGTCGGAAACCAGGTTAGAATCCCAGTGTGTCATCAAGCGACGGTTACTTTTCCTGATGGATACATATGTCACCGGAATGGATTAAAGCACCTTGCCATGGGTCTTGGAGGTCTATGCCCAAGACAAGGACCTTCCCATGAGAAGGCTTCGTAGCTCAGTAGGATCCAAGGCATGAGTTATCTTGCCTTCATTGCGCGCTGCAGAAGACCACTCTTCTTCTATTTTTCTTTATATACCTCTCTCCAATCAACTAATGCTGGATTATTTTCAATGTTCTTTCTCAACAAGATTGATTATCTTCTACAAGAGTATCCAGCGCTGAAGTTGCCGTTTTTGGTGACTTCAACGTGCACAATGTTGACTGGCTTGTGCACTCACGCACCACCGATCTCTCCGGTCAGGCAGCCCAGGATTTCGCTGTCACACACAACCTTAGTCAAATTGTCA
The DNA here is from genome assembly GCA_907163375.1 of Prostheceraeus crozeri. Classification (NCBI taxonomy): domain Eukaryota; kingdom Metazoa; phylum Platyhelminthes; order Polycladida; family Euryleptidae; genus Prostheceraeus; species Prostheceraeus crozeri. The sequence continues at coordinate 29,259 of CAJQUW010010736.1, forward strand.
CTTGTCCTACCAGAGTGTCTGACCGAGCTGGGGATACTGGATATCGCTTGACCTGTTTCTCACCTCAAATCCAACTTGTTTTTCACACAAGGTTACTTCTCCCCTCGGCACGTCTGATCACTGTGTTATAACAGTTTCTGGCAAACAAATATGCTCCACACCATCTGCACCCTTCCATAGAACAGTTTATCAATTCTCCCAAAGCAGACTGATGTGGCTTCCGCACTTTTCTTAGTCAAGTTCAAGCTGAGAATTTGATTCTGAGCGAGAACGTCCACAAGTCGGCGCAAGAACTGACAGAGTGGCTTCAGATAGGGATGTTGGCCTACATTCCTCACCGTACTTTCCAAATGAAGCCCCACTCACAGCCTTGGTTTACACCAGAATGTGCAGCTGCAAGTTGCCAGCGTGACCACTTTTTCCATAAGTATAAGCGTGACAGTAGCGCTGGCAATCTTGAATTGTACAAAACCGCACGTAGACATTGCAAGGAAACCATACATCAGGCCAAAAGCCGTTACGCTTTGTATGTACGGAAATCCATTGCTACCCAAAAGCTTGGCTCTAAGGACTTCTGGAAGATTTACAACAGTGTCACCAATAGGAACAAATCCTCCATCCCAGCACTCCGTCATGCCGAAGTCAGTACTTCTATGGCGACAACCTCAGCAGACAAAGCCGAGCTTCTTTGCAAGGAGTTTGCGAAGAATTCGTCATTAGACGATGGAGGTAGAATTCCACCTCCAATTCCCACGCGCACTGATGAGACAATTAGTCCTCCTTCAGTCACAGTCCGAAACGTCAAAAAGATCATCGCTGGTCTCGATAGCTCTAAGTCTAGTGGACCAGATGGCATCCCGGTTTCGGTCTTCAAGCATCTCTCACCTGAGCTTTCTCCACTTTTATCTAAACTGTTTAGTAGATGTGTGTCCACCGGTGAGTTTCCCTCTTGTTGGAAAGTAGCTTCCGTGGTTCCAATTTCAAAGAAAGGTTCTGACTCATCTCTTCCATCTAGTTACCGTCCTATCAGCCTGCTTCCAATTGCTGGCAAGATTTTTGAAGCAGTGATTAACCAATACATTGTTAACTTCCTTGAAACTCAGAACCTTCTATCAGAAGAACAATATGGCTTCAGGCACTCTCGATCAACTGCAGATCTTCTTTTATGTCACTGAACATGTGAGTCGTGTCCTTGACAGACAAGGTGAGACGAGATCAGTTGCCCTGGATATTTCCAAGGCATTCGATAAAGTCTGGCATCAGGGACTCCTTATGAAGCTAAAGTCCTATGGAGTTGCTGATCAACTCCACAAACTTCTTGCTTCTTTCCTTAGTGACCGGCAGATATCTGTCGTCTTAGATGGACAAAAGTCTTCCACCAAGTCGTCTGTCAATGCAGGAGTTCCTCAAGGGTCAATTTTGGGACCCACTCTTTTTCTGCTGTACATCAACGACCTCCCAGACTGCCTAGTGAGTAAATTGGTGATGTATGCAGATGACACAACACTCTTCAATTCCAATGAGTGACTCGCTAAAAACACTCAGCAACGTCAGCAGTTATGCGACGTTCTTAATGAAGACTTACGCATGGTCTCAGAATGGGGCGCCAATTGGCTTGTTTCCTTCAATCCTTCAAAAACTCAGAGTATTCTGCACTCACGACTTAAAGGAGATGATGATGATCATAGCATTAAGATGTCAGATAATAGGATCAGAGAACAAGATCCCATCTCCTTCCTTGGATTGTCGGTTACGAAAGACTTGTCATGGAAACCGTACATCCAATCCATTAGCAAGCAGGCAGCTCAACGCATTGGTAGTCTCTATCGTGCCAGCAGCTATCTTTCACCACAGACTGTCTGCTATCTTTACAAGTCCACTATTCGTCCTCTGATGGAGTATTGTTGTCATCTGTGGGCAGGCGCCCCACAAACGCATCTTAACCTCCTTGAACGGGTTGAGAAACGTGTCAAGAATCTCATGGGTGAAAAACTTGCTAGCAAGTTGCAGCCGCTCTCCGTCAGACGGGATGTTGCTTCACTCAGTCTCTTCTACAGGTACTATTTCGGTAGAAGCAGCTCTGCAGTAAATGAGTGCGTACCCAAACCTAAGATCTTCTCCAGAAGCACACGCAGAGCTAATGCACTCACATGCTATAATGTGAGCTTAGGACGCGCACGTACTGTGAGTCACTCGAAAAGCTTTTTTGTTCGCACGGCACAGCTTTGTAATCAGCTTCCCCAGACCACTTTCCCTGACTAATACAATCTTGATACTTTCAAGAGGCGTGAGAATATTGTTCGGATGGGGACAACTTAATCAGATTGGAAGATCTGTTTTTTTTTTAATTTTATTTATTTAAAATAATACAATTTGTTACTTTTCATTGAGTAACCCCTAGCTTCGTTCATGGCTAATAGCTGTGCTAGGGGTGAAAATTCAGTTAAAAAAACACATCATTTTTATAAAAATCACTTTTGCAAATAGGCACACAAATGGTTATGTCATCAACATATTTGACATAGGTAGCGTATGTGGAGTCCCTTGTTTTTTTGGTAAATGGTGAAACACATATTGACATTTCTTTATGATATTATTCTAAGCTTCTATATGTGTTTCAAGACAAAATAAACGACTAACAGAATCACTAAAAGTGCCTCTCATACCCGTTAAGAAATTCGCTAACGGCGGGCTACACTTTTCCCTAACAGCCGTTCGAGACGCTGACATTCTATTAAGCTAATACCCGGTCAAGCTAGCAGAGTTCTGTGTCGCTGACTTTCCTGTTACACTAATAGCCGATTCCCTAACAGAATTTTGAGTCGTCGACTTCAGGGTATTAGGATCACTAATAACCTGTCAGCCCTAACAGCGTTTCGTGTCGCCTGCCCCTGACAGTCTCAGATTCTTTTTATAGACACCTCTGATTGCGGAACGTCGATTTAATTACATAGTTACTCAGGCAAAAACTTATTCTTCACATCAAAATGCCTATCCGATGAATGATGAAACCCGTTGACAAATACATATAAGTTTACCAAAGAATACCGGGACGCTGTTTTAAGGGCAAAAGTACGGCACGCGGCAGCTAAATATCACCAATTTTGATAGGACCAATGTCTTCTATATTTTGGTCATATCATTCATATACGATGCAAAACGAGGTTGGAGATATGCATACCATCTCCTTAGGGAACTGCTAAAATAACAAACTGAAGAAGTGCGCAAGAGACTGTCAAGTCTGAGCCGACGCTTTTCTATTCTAATCACTGGCGAAATGTCCGCAAACTTTAAAGAAATATTGAAAGTCGAGAGATGTAGACAAAAGTGATGTTGATGATGCTTCATATGGTGCTCATTGCTTTTTATCATTATTATCTTTTTTTCAAGCTTAAGTTGTTCTGCATTTCTGTCTCAGAAAATATCGAAGATGGATTTTATACTTCTCAAAATAAATCATGTCTTACCTTGCTTCCGAACCGGGAAAACGCGATAAATTTTGAAATCCTTACGTTCGTTCACATCCTTTTTTCTTCAATACTACATTATAAACCATTAGCCACAGTAATTAGGCAGGGATGAATTTCACATCTAGACACTCGCGCATGCATGATATTATCATTTTGCTGTTACATTGTAGTTATTTCCAATACCATGTTCCTACAAAAGAAGAAGTGAATGATAGATGCATCGGCGAAGATGTGTTCTTAAACAAAAAGGAGCAGCAAATGATCTATTTAAGTGAGTCAGTGGCAGTTAAACGTCGCTCTCCTTTCGTTTATCAAAAGTAACGTGCATGTTTTCCAGAGGAATATTCAGCATCAGTAGTACCAAGAATATCTTCTTTTGATGAAAGTGAAACCAGCTCAAGTCATCCGTTTCAAGGAAGCGCGACATTAACAAATGCAAGAGACATGACGAATAATGACTTTAATGACTTGTTGATGCATTCTACAGAGGATGATATTCTGCGTGTTGATGAAGAGATTGGTAAGCAAACGTGCTCTACTTATTCAATGCAAATATTGAAATGTCTAAATATAAACTGTTTATAGCCCACTGTCTAAACGCGCCCATTTCTGTTCAGGGTTAATATGTCACGTTCAAACCGTACAGGAACTCTCTGTCTGTATTGAATGATGGAGACGTGTATATTGTTGTTTTACTGTCATCCTATGAAATTCGAGATGCAGTTCCGATAGAGTTCAGCGCTCTTTCATTCGAAGCTGAATTTCCAACGAAAATACACGAGTAAATTTGTTTTCCACAACCAAGGGTAGAAGAGCATTCCCTCAAGTTTAACAAAAGTGGTAGGTGGCGGGTTTTGTGTGTTCCTATCTTCAGAGTAATGTACTTAATGTTATACAAAAAACTAGAATAATAATTATTGACTTCTCACATTCTATTTGAATAATTAGGTTACAGAAGTTGAAAAAAGTCTATCCTGAATGAACTCGCACACCTCAGATTTACTGGGCAAGTTTACCCATCATCGCTTTCCGTCTTCTAATGTGCTCCTAATGATGCAATAGTGAGTGAATTACATATGCATCCACGTAGGATTTTAACGCTTATGCTATCAAATTACCCATTCTTCACTGGTTCATACATATCATCTCTATTTTTGGGTCTATTGGGCGAGTTTACCCGAATTTTGACATGAGATCTTTTGAGTAGCGCTATATACATAGTACAAAACTATAATGATAGTTATTGATTATTTTAGTAGGCCCACTTGGTAAGGTAGAATGTAGGCTATATACCGAATGAATTATAAACCATAAAACGCTATATAGAACATCAACAGGTCTACAAGTAGCGATTTTCAAGTCACAGTTTTCTATTCTATTCTGTCATGCATCAGATCTTTGAGTCCGTACGTTATGTCTACTAAGGCTTTGACAGAAATGATTTTACTTCTCTTGTAAAATACATATGTTTTCTATGTTGATTAGTCATAGCAGTACAGGCCCATCAATAGAATCACTGAAAACTTTTAGCTATGTTATAACCATACCAGCATAGGCCAGTATCTTTGGTTGGTATGTTGAGTTATACATGACTAAATAAAAGTCAGGTATGGTCGGTCTATCTGTATGGGTCTTCAAGTGAACGAAGCAGTGTACATATATCCACGTATGGTATCTGTAGTCAAACACCAGTACAGTTAATTTTGCAATGCTAATGAATGCATTTCCTAACAATTGATTTGTTCGATTATAGTTATTTAATATGAGCTGCAGCTATAGACTTATAGCCCACCAAATAAATATGGAGCTCTAGTATAGCCTTTGACCGCCTATAACCTTACATGATTTGACGTAGGTGCCGGTATTCATTTTGTAGAAAGAAAGAACGATTTTGTAGAAAGAAAGATTTTGGGAAGAAAGAATAGAACGAAGAGGTTGGAAAAGAAACAAGGAAGTAGAACGGGCAGTTGCAAGGCTAGGAGGTGTAATACATGGAATACTAGTGATATGGAGAAAGCTTTAGAGCATTACGAAGAAAGTCGAGGAAGAGAAGGTGCACCTTCTGTGCGTATGCTAGCACGACAATGGAACGTTCCAAGAACGACTTTACGTGATAGAATAAGTGGAAAGACCAAATCAATTCCTCCATCTTCAGGCAGGAAACCCGTGTTTGATACTGAAACTGAAGCAGAATTAGAGCAATTGCTGATAACATTAGCAAAGCAGGGATTTGGTCTATCTCGGTCTGAAGTGTGCAAACTAGCATTCGATTATGCAAAAGCTAACTACATAACAGCTCCATTCAACGAAGAAAGAAAAGCAGCGGGATCTGACTGGCTGTGTAGATTTTTACAGAGGCATCCATCACTCTCGATACGTATTCCTGAGACTCTATCATCGCATCGAGCTAGTGGAATTGACAAACCTCTAGTGACTGAGTTTTTTCAAAACTTGTCTGCGTTCTTAGAAGAAAATGAAATACTGAATGATTCAAAGTATATTTATAGCGCATATGAGACAGGACTTCAAGACCACTTTGAAAGTGATGCTGCTGTAGCAAGTTCGAAAGGTCGTGTTTGTCAAATAACACCTAAAGAAAAATGCGAAACGACACTTCTTACAGCTGTCAATGCGAATGGTGATAGAAGTCCCATATTAGTTATATTCGAAGGAAAGTTTGTGAAACCAGAGTGGCAGGAGCTCCTTAATCAAGGTGACTATGTAAGGTGCAGTGAAAAGGGCTGCATTACAACGGAACTGATGATTGAATTTGGAAGTCGATTTGCGAATTATATTCAACAGAAACGTCAGCGCGGTGAAATTGAAGGAGAAAAAACAGTTGTACTTTTGTTAGATGGTTGTTCTGCACATTCACTGAACTACGAATTCATTTCCCAACTTCACTCTCGAAACATTTCTATTTGGTATGTACCTCCTCATTCTTCGCAATATTTACAACCCTTAGACAAGCATGTATTCACAACTTTCAAACGTGAAAGGAGAAAAACTGGTCTTGATCTAGTTCGACACAATGGAGGTAGATCTTTGACGAAGATTGAACTGTTGGAATTAATTGTGAATGTATCGAATACGGCATTTGAGACGGAAGTGATAGTTTCATCGTTCATAAACACAGGAATTTGTCCGTTGAATATATCGAAGATTTCTGAAGATGCATGCTTGCCTAGCAACATAACTGATCCATCCACAGGCCTCGATGAGAAAGAGCTGCATAGCACTGAGGAAAATATAAGCGGTGAAGATGTAAGTCCGCCTAGGTGTACTGTCTCTGCAGAGCAATTGCCCAGCAGTGACCCGGATATTCACGATACTGAGTTCTCGATGATAGAATTGACAGGTCCTCATATGCCCGATATTGCCTCAGCCGAGCAACTGCCCAACAATGAATCATTCACGATTGACCCGAGCCCTGGAGAGAATTATCTTCGAATGAATCCGGTTGTTGACGAAGCAGAGGATCAGTCTGATGAGCGGAACTTTGAAGTATCCGAACTTCCACAATGCAGTTTTGCAAATCTATGTCCAACTCCAAAAACGACCAACCGGAAAACTAGAAAACGAACTATGGAATTCAACGCAATGAACCAAGGCTATCTCGATAGCTTGCAAAAAAGAAAATGCAAGATCCAAGGTAGATATTTGTTTGAAATAATTGATGTTCTAAATCTGTTCAATTGTTTTTTGCTCTACTCGTTTTACAATGATTATACTAAATGAATACACAGGCCTGTAAACTTATACATGCATTCTAGCGCTATAAAGATGTTATGAATTATGGGTGTACCGATTAATCGAATGATTATTGACACGTTAGAGCAGCAATCGGCCGATTATTTGCCGATAAGTGAATTTTCAATTTGGAGTTTTCGGTTAATCTTCAATTAAAGTGACCAAAAAATTCAATTTTTTAGATGACATGTTCAGATTTTTTACATGTACACAATATCCTGAGCAACTTATCTAAATTACGACGACCTTTTTTTATCAGTGCGATAATTAATTGAATGAAAACGAATTCTTCCAAAGACTCAATTTTCATATGAAAATAATCAAGGCTGGTCAAAAAAGTAATTTTCTCATATTATGGTGTATAGTATTTTTTCGAAAGACCTCTCTCAGAGTTGTAAGCGTGTTCTAACTTTCGACCTGGGCCCGTTAGCCAGGGTCCGGATATTTTTTGGTCCCGTTGCAGTTTTCATTATTTGACCCGGGTCCTACCCGTGAGTTCTCCTCTTAAGAACAGACCTGGACCAGGCCCGTCCTATTTCAACTTAGTGATAATTTGAATTATGCTTGAGTGATCAATTATCATATTTCGAGACTCACTCACGATGTTTTCTTGTTCCGAATAAAGCCTATTCATAATCTTATTTAATGATATACTTATGAATATAATGAGCCTAATTCTATGCTTGTAATAATGGCTTTATTGCACTTCAGATAAGGTTCAGAAGTGGTGAGCATGCAAGAAAATGAAACTTTATATAAGTTGACGGCGGGAAAAACCACGTTTAACGATGTTGTTTATTTTTGGTCACCGGCTGCAAGTTTCGAACGTTACTTCGGTCCTGGTCACGCCTACTGACGTATCAAGCCAGCCCTGAGCACATTTCACATAAGCGAATGATAAAATCTTCAGATAAACGTGACCAACGGTGCACGTGCAGTAGATATCAAAATAGAAATCGAAAACATGAAGTCCTTAAAGTAGCAGAAGTTTCGCTTCTGCTATATTTACTTTCACCCTCAAACCAAGTTCGACTAACAGCAAGCAATTTTGAGTCACTTCAAGCCCTGACGACATGATAACAAGAGCACTGGGAGTGCCAGCAATGGTTAGGAAATAAGAAAGTGGATCGAGTGGCTGATAATTCGTCCTGTTCTCTATTGTTTTGATGATGCTGATTCGATGTGATTTTGATTGGAATTTGATGCGTAAATAATTATATAATAAATTCTTTGCTGCATCTTTCTGTCAAGAATATCTCTTGTGTTGTGAGTAATTCTTTAAGTTGTCAACTAGAATCTGATCTAACATAATTGATTAGAATTCAAAATTAATCAGCTGTCCGGAGCACTAGACCAGTATTTGTAAGGAAAATTCAGGGTCTGTTTTACGTATCACTTTGTGTACTTTATTATAATTATTTCAGTGAGTTATTTTTTTGGACACGATCTCACACATTCAGATTGGTTAGTGTCTCAAGACCTCGGAGACTTACCAAGCCTCAGGGAGATCAAGAGTTCGACGCAGGATATGAGCACTGCCAAGGAGTGCTGCTTTCGTCAATTCCGGCATGTGGTTTACCCCAGGAATCTTGTTGAGGTAGGCCTTCAACCTTGTTGTAGGCACCCAAGGCGGCGACAACAACCGGGACAACTTCAACATTAGTGTTACACAACTTCTTTGTTTCTGAGCGTAGGTCTTGATACTTTGAGATCTTCTCTCTCTTTTGTATGTTTCTGTCGTCGGGGACTGCTATATCTATTAATCATCAGAGTTTTCCTTTGGATCTTATCCACCACGATGATGTCTGGTCTTCTTGCTTGTATGTAGTGGTCAGTCCGTACTTCGAAGCCCCACAAGATCTTTGCATCACTAGTTTCAATCACCGATTGAGGGTCGTTCTTCCAATATTGATCCACCACATCAATTCCTTTGTCCTTGCAAATCGCTCTATGGATAGACTTGGCAACTTCGTTTTGTCTTCGGAGGTATTCTGTTCCTACCAGTTTTGAACAGCCAGTCAGGATGTGAGAGAGAGTAACAAAATGGTACTGGTACTTTCGTAGTATCGGAAGCGTCAATTTTAAATGAATTTAAGTAAAGTAGTCGGCCGATCCTTCCGATTACTCGTTAATCGAACGATAAGCAAAATTACTAATCGGCCCACGCCTATCATGAATGTGTCTATTAGAAAAAACATTTGACTTGTTTCTATTTTGATGTTTTGTTATTCTCAAATACAGTTATAATAATAAACTCTAACTTCAATTCTAGGCAAACAACAAAGGAAGTCAGTTAAAGAAAAGTCTTCAAAAAGGCAATGCATAGCTGAACCCGTGGAGACAAGATCAGGTAGGTTAAAGTACCATTACATGATCTATAATTGGCATAATCTATATGATTCTATTATAGGGTTTGCCTTCGACTCAGCTGGCTTCCGTACCGGTTAACTACCGATTCTGAACGCATATTTTGAGGGGAAAGTTGGTCAAACTCCATGGCGCGAGAGGTATGGTTGCAGCGTCGGAAGTGCCTGCAGTGGGCTCACCGCTTATGCTGCGGAGAAGAGACTTGATGGCGAAGAATTCGAACACTTAGTTTGGGACTATTGCTTGCAGACTAAATTTCAAGTGATTTTATCTTAAAGTGACCTATGTTGGCAGCTCACACTTTGTATTTTTTTGAATATTGAACATGTGTATTTCAAGAGCTTTCTTAATTCTATCTTTCTGATCGACTTGCTGGAGTAATCCTGGAAGGGATAGTACCTGGTAGGGATCCTAGGTGTTTTAGTCAGCAGTAGGCTATATATAGATAGGCTAATTGGTTCTTTAGCTATCTATTTTTTATTAGAAGATTTTAATAACTGAAAAATGATTTCATAAATAAAAATAACCTCCGATAATTTTTCTATAAAATTTGAAATAGGATCATCGTTATTGGTCGGTGCGATGGATTGGTTGGCCTAACGACTCTACCCTTTGAGGTTATGCGTCATCTGCTAGAATGAATGGTTTTACTCTCTACTTATGTAATGAGAAGTCTTACAAATGCAAATTTAAAGTATTCTAACGAATTTGAGCTTTATGCAAGTTTCAAATAAAATGGGCGAGTTTATCGGTGAATGAGTTCACCCAATTCAGAGGAATTCAAAACAGTTTGCTGTTTGGATTTGTAGAGGTCAGTTGATAAGTGGTATCGAAAAATGAGTGCCCGGGTCTTTTAATGCATTAATACTATGATTCTTTAATTAGCCCTTGAAAAGCTTCTCATTGTATCATAAAGTGCCTCGCCAAAAAGACATTGAAAAAGTGGGGCGTTTGTCCCATATTACCCTACACGAGATACATCGAGTGCACATTTTCTCGAATTTCTCTTAAATGATTCTTAAATTTTCATTGCACATTCATGATAAAAGATATCATGATAGCTAATAACATCTGCATTTTGAAATTGCATAGCCCAATTTGTGGGCAAACGCAACAGATACGTGGGATTAGCAAGAGTCAAATAGCTATCATGACACCCACAGTAATAGACAAGGACTATTCATTGTTATTACCAGATATCGAACTTATGAAATAGTCATTCGATTATAATTATGAATTTCTGCGCCGAAGAGTTGTATATTTGATCATCAGTGAACATATTTCAGTACTTGACAATATTTACAGTGAAGAAATATTGTCTGTACTTGTGATTACACAACGTAGGATAGAAACGAAGATCAGTACTTCGAGTTCTTGGCTCAATGGAAATTTGGAAGAAATCTTGCAGGTCAATATCAACCCGTTTGTGGACGATTTTATACAAGGGTATGAGATGATAATGAAGTCTGCGCGTTTCAAGTGACAGTAGATTAGGAGAATGGATTCGTTGTCGGTATGATGAGTGGTGAACATGAGGAATGAATTTTGTCGTTTTTCTTTGAACACTCAATTAGTTTGATGTTTTTCTTTTCATACGGGATCCATAAAATATTTCCGTGTTCCAATACACTTCGAAGTCTTATAAAGTTGAAGCTCTGTACTGTCCTAGGAACAAATGCAATAAGTAAAAAAAGAAGACTGAATCAGTGACGCCTTTATCAGCGTTGTCTCATCAAAACGGAGATTGGTATCCGAGATCCTTATGGACAGATACAAGGTTTGCGCGTAGAACTTGTCGCCTTCATTTCCTTGGCCGTTCGACGCATCGATTTGCCTTCATCGTCGCAGATCTGTGCTTTATTCATGGCAGTTGTTGAGGAGGCATTTCTAAGTTCTCCCAGTAATTTGAAAAAAGATGTCCCTTTCGTAACTTTAAAAATAAAAAATGCCACAAGTAGGTTCTTCATTTTATCCCAGTAAGTATTTTTATAGTTATTTTTAGGACCAGAAAAACGAATATTTTGGAAATGTTGAATGTCAGATAAAACAAAATATTAAAGTAGCACAGATTGACATTCAACATTAAAACTGATTTTGGTGAAACATCTATGTATATGCGAATAATACAGAAAAGAATTTCAGATGAAGCTCAATTTTTTTGAATTCTTTGAGGAAGCTCAATCTGTGCTCAGAATATATAACAGACAGATCGAAAACTTGAGTCTTTTATTTTATGCGAAAAATACTGTTACCGCGATTAGGGTTGAAATCGTGGCCTGTTTCAAAACAATGAAGTATAGGAGATTTACTTATACTAGCTAATAAATATTGACTGTAATAACATATTCTCATTATTCCTGATGTCTTCTTGGTGTCTAGTAGGATTTTAGTCACTAATTATAGACTTCAAGCAATATTCCTTAGTACCTTGTACACTGACGTAGAGCACGATCACTGAGTGTCTACTATGCACTCTAAGTGCTCTGCTTGGAGACTTGTGCTCTAATTCTCATGATTTTAACAAAAAAGGGTCCTCTAATGCAAAAGTTAGTATAACAAGACTTTTCAATTCGAATTCAAACACTTCATACAAGGCATGATTCAGCTGATTCTCTAAATTTTTTCAACAACCTTGCGTAGTCATTGGAACTTATCTGAATAGACTACATGAAAACTCGCGTGTACTCTGATATCTGTCCAATAGAAAGGGTGTTAACTGAGTACTCTATTATAGCACTATTTGGGGACTTCTGTTCTAATAGGTGCCATGTACTATTTTTTCATTGCTTCAAGATACCACATTTTTAGGTTCTCTAATAATAATAGGTATGGAGCCAGATGGGCAAGAAAATGTAGTAATCCGAGGCCGTGAAGCTGACCTGCATTTACATAGCTTATCTTCTATTAAATCAATGGCAAATGTATTATTGCCATTGTGATTACACTTATATTTCTCTTAATACTTATCTTGCCTTCCCATAAGAGCAAGATGATGAATATCACCTCGTGACATTTTTGAAGAGCAAGATAAACTTTCATTTAAACATTCGCATAATCACGGTTATTTGACATTTGCCATAGATTAGAAGATAATATCTATTCTATGAAGCCAGACGGACAAGAAAATCGTAGAGTTACTATTAATCGTTTAATCGCATCGATACGGTTGCCATTGAAAAATGATCCCTACACAAATCATTAATCGACAGGTTCCAATCAAATGCCCCTCAGGTGCCCCTTTCAAATGTAATATCTGATGCAGATCATTTATATGTTGACATTTGGCAGATCGCATGTGAATACATTCTGACGAGCGACCACATTCTTGCAGTGTTTGCCCAAAATCATTCGGAAAGACAAATTGTCGGATCGCATGCGAGTTCATTCCAGTGAGCGACCATATGCGTGCAGTGACCATACCCCCCGTGCGGTTCCCGGGACTGAAAAGAATAGGACCGACGTTCCTCTGCGTGTCGTAAGAGGCGACTAAAAGGGGCCTTCTGCCACTGCAGCTCTGGTGTTGGCAGTTTGATGTCTTACTCTTATTGCCTTTTCTCAGTGGCTATACTAAGTTGATGTTGCGGGGGATCCTGACAGCCGAATCTTAGCTGTTAGGATATGCAGCAAAGCTCTTTGAGCTTCCTCCGCTATGGCATATCTGGCTATGCCTTTCCAAAGTCCCCTCAGCGATGGCCGCCGGCCCTCTTCGGAGGTAAGGTTTGGGGTGGGACCATTGGGGTTGCTTCCTCCCCCGGTCAATGCTGCTCACCATGTGTGAATAGCTTTGGCTTGGGTATGCTAGCACCCCGGTGGTATCGGAATGGCCATCTCCCCGGGGCACTCCTCGCCAGCAGTAGGCATTAATTTGCTTACTGGGTGTGTCGCTTTGTATTGTCTCGATACGAAGCCTCCTATCTGCTGGACGGAACCGGGTAAAACAACAACAACCATATTCCCGCACCACTTGCTCCAAATCATTTACTAGTAAAAGCTTTCTGTCAGCTCATCGGACACATTCTGATGAGCGACCATACTCTTCTAGTGCTCGATCCAAAACATTTACTGGTAAGAGTGCATTACCATGTCAAATGCGAACGTATTCCGGTAAGAGACTTCTTGTGTTTGCTTTAAGTCATTTACTACGAAAAGTCATTTGTCAGTTCATATCCGAGCATTCTGGTGAGCGACCATATTCTTTGCCCCGTGCGGTTCCCGGAACTGGATAGAACAGGAGCGAAGTTACCTTGTGTGTCGGAAGAGGTGGATAAAAGGGGCCTTTTGCCACTACAGCTCTGGTGTTTGATGTCTTTATTCACATGATCTTTGATGTCTCGTTATGATCGGCTCATACTTCGACGTAGGCTTCCTTTTTATCGACAAAATATTTTTCGCTACCGCAATATGAAATTAAAGTTTCTTACATTTTTCAATGTGACATTCGTGTTCAGCATGTTTATTTAGTTTGTCTCGTAGTTTAGCAGCATTAGTTCATACATATCATTTTCGTTATAATCGATGTAGAATTCATCATGATTGGCAAGCAAGAAAGCATTTCCTCGGTGAGACAACTAATGGGTTCACATGCTTTTTATTTTAGTTTGATATTCGAGTTTAGCAAGTTCATATCGCATAAGAAATGTAATACATGTATTTAAGTTATATATTTCAATTATTTGTATCGCGAAAACAGTCAAATAAGGTGGATTTGTCCGATAATAATAATAGCAATAACTGTAGTGATAGAATATATAATATTGTTCGAATTGAGGACACCCAATTCGTTCGAAGAATCGAAAACCATGTTATTTGATAAAGCGCATTTCGGTCCAGCACCCATTTTGAAAGCTATTGCTTTGAAAATGGTCAACGTTGCTGGACCGAAAACCGACTTAGCAAATAACATAATTTTCGATCCATCGAGCGAATTGTGTGTCCTTAGATCGAACAATGACAACATCACCCAACCACCTCTTATACCATATATGATAGCAATGTTTTGCCTGTTTACAAATATAGAATTATGATGCGTAGTTTGTCAGTGTATGTTTACATGTGGAGATCATCTCTCCTCTCCCGGTGCTTTTGGGGAGTTAGTATGCTGTCGCTGACTTTCATACATTACATAGTGAAATTGTAGCACAGCGATTTTAAGACGTTTACGCGCGCGAAACGTGAGCGCAATATTTCTTGCCAGATCATTTTATAATGAAGTATTATACAATCATTACACATTCAGAAGTTCGTCTGGTTTAAAGACTATCTGATTTCTTCTGTTATCGGCGGCTATAAGAACGTCATAAATTGCAAGGAAGCGTATGTTATCAATCATTGTTGCCCATGAAGACCAACCGCTTTTTCCAAACGACAGGCTACATGTACGAATTTTTTGCGCAAATCCTTTTGTCAAGTCAGTAAGCATATTTGTCTTCCTCAAACTCTTCTTTATTCATCACTCCACAATCACTTACATAGTTAAAACTAGTTTTGAAGCATTTTAATGAAAGAAAATAATTGACAAGATGCTTGACATAATTCAGGCTTAGATTCAATTGCGGATTGTCATTTTTTGATGTTTTCAATGGAGCAAGTTTATTAGAGTGAATTACCAGAGGCATCAATGTCTGCATAAATTTTCACAATTCGTTATTTTTTTAATGGAAGGAATTGTACATGTTTGAACATTTTGCAGGCACTTTGTTCAATTGATATTACGCCTGCTGAAGTTGACAAAAATATACTGCAATTTCAGTTGCTTGTGGAGATATTTTCAAATATGGCATCATTAAATAAGGTTTTTACATGCAAAGTTAATTATGTCTATTTTCTTATGAGTTCACAAAGTCTCTGTCTTTCATTTAGAAAAGTGCATATTTCTTTTTAATTTTGACCCAAATTACTCGTACAATACAAGACAATGCAATTCAAAATCTTATTACATAGTAAAAACTGATATTTTTTATTTGAATGACTGTCAGAAATTTGGGGAAATAAGATCTGAGGAAGTTCAGACTCTAAGTCCCATGCTGTAGTATCTAGAATTGTCAGAATTTCATATAGAGTTCAAACATCCAAAAATACTAAAGTCTGGAGATGACCGTATGAGTAGATTTTGCTTCCTCTAGAAATCGGGCGGAATTTTAACACCCTGTATATCAGACAATTTGCCATGCTGTTTCTTACAGACCTCGCACCAGTAATGCGATTGCAATAGGTCTTGTCAAACAGACATGTGTAGAGAAATAATAGACGATGTAGTCCGGCAGTAGATTAGAATAGAAAATAGATTTATTCCCATTTCATCAATCACAACATGAATATATACAGGTGGGTGTCAAGTTTACATTTATACAAATTTACACTTGAAAAGAAAGGGAAAAGGACCAGAGTACCCATCATAAGGGTATAAACCTGCCCCTATAGCCTTTGAGAGGATCACTATACGAGTACACTATAGGAGTCAGTCAATCAAATAAAGTCATATTCACAAAAGAGATATTACGTTATACATGTGCATTATTTACATAGTCGTCAAAGAACACATTTACAAACTTGTTTACAAAACATGATTACAATATTACAAAATTTTGATTGATTTTCACTCTGCAATTTACTGACATGATTGTCAAAAGTGATCATAGTATTAATCAGATAAGACTTTAAACATTTTCTAAATGATTTTGAATTATTAGTGTTTTTAATATGGTTAGGACGTGCGTTCCACAAAAAGGGTATCTTGAATTTACTAATGCTTTGCTCCAAAGAAGTTCTATAATAGGGAAGCTGGAAATTATTATTGCGTCTTATCGATGTATTAACATAATTTTGAAAAATTTGTGGTAGTGATTCAATCATATATTTCATCTTGTAAGCAAGAACTAGTAATTCATACGTGTACATTGTATCTACGTTCATATATAGTTCACGTTTGTAAAAATTTAGATTCAGAGATTGTTTTTCTTTACGATATATTATTTTAATCAATATTTTATGCATTCTTTGTAATTTATTCAGCGGTTCTTTCTTTCCACTACCGTATGCTATCAAACAGTATTTTGTCAATGGGATGCAAAGTTGCTCGTGCAACATACGGAGCGTGTTTTGCGGCATGAGATCTCTTAGTCTGTAAAACATAGGTATGAATTTTTTTAACCTCTTGATTACCGAAAACACATGGTCATCAAATCGTAAATCTTGATCAAAATTAACACCAGGGAATCTTGTCCTTTCAACTTGGCTTAGTTTAGTGTTTTTCAAGCTGATATCTACTGCTTTCGATTTTTCTTTGTGGATTCTTGGTGGAATAAGTATAAATTCACATTTTCCTAGATGTAAAGTAAGCTTATTACATTCCATCCATGTTTAAATATTTTCTAAGGAATTTTGAGTTTTCACTATAACTCCATTGAGGGATTTGTCACTTACGATTAGATTTGTGTCGTCAGCGAAAAGGTTTAGCTCTCCATTAGTGCTAACATTTTTGATATCATTAATATAAATCAAAAACAACAGCGGACCTAGCGCTGAGCCTTGAGGTACTCCATTTTTAATCGTGAGCTTACTTGACCTAACATTATTTACGAGAACTGTATGCGGCCTGTTTTTCAGGTATGTTGTGAACCATTCGTGCATAAAGCCACGAAAACCTATCCTATGCAATTTATTTAATAATATGTCTAAGTCTACGGCATCGAAGGCCTTGGCTATATCTAGATTTACAGCAGCAGTAAATAGATTATTTGCCTTGGCTTGATAATATTTTGTCAGTCAATTTTAAAACTGCTAGATTTGTTGAATGACATTTGCGAAATCCAAATTGATTTTCATAGAGGGCCTTATTTTTTTCCAGATAGCATAACATTCTTTTATGGATAAGTTTTTCAAAGATTTTTGTTAAGTAGCTTAGCAGACATATTGGTCTATAGTTAGACGGATTACTTTTATCACCTTTTTTAAACAATGGTATAATGGTTGATTCCTTCAGGCTATCGGGGTATATTCCACTATTAACTGATTCATTGTATAATTTTGTTAGATAGGAAAATACTTGCAGTGGACAATGTTTGAAGATTTTTAATGGTACTCTGTCATGTGTCGATCGGTTATTGTTCATTGTGGTTATTGTATTAGTTAATTCTATCGTTGTGAAATTCTGAAACCTGAATGAATTCGGATACATATCAAGATAGTGTTCGTAGTTAGTTTTAGTTTTACCTAGAGATTCTGTAACGTTTACAAAATGATCATTTAATTCATTAGCTATGTCATTATAGTCATACTTCGCACCATGACCCGTTTGGATCTCTGTGATGAAATTATCGGCCTTGGATTTTCCTCTTAGATTATTAATAGATTTCCACAATTCTTTCATGTCATTTTTAATGGAGGAGAATTTGCGGTTATGATATTTTCTCTCCTCAGTCCTCGTTAAACATTTGAAATATTTTGCGTACGATTTATAGTCTAGTTCATCTTTTTCAAGTTTAGATTTTTTCCATTTATTGAAAAGTCTAATTTTTTTCCTATGACATTTTCTTAAATCATCTGTAAACCAGTCTTTCTCTTTAAACATTTTCCGAGACAATTTCCGTAGGAGGAATATCTCATCGTGTACCGATATAATATTCTCTTGGAAATGTTTGAATTTTTCAGATGGCAAGTCAAATATCTGAGTGTCAAAATCAATGTCTGCTATTTTTTCTGTGAAGAATTTTATTCTTTCTTTGGTGTATGATCTTACCATGGGACGTTCGTTAATGGAAAATTTTGGTTTTCTATTACTTTGATGTTTCAAAATTAGATATTGGCTATAATGATCGGTCAGTTCTGATCGAACGTTGCCAGCAAATGAATCAATTTTCTTATCGTATAAAATTTTATTATGGATTAGCATTTGATCTATGACAGTCATAGAGTCTTTCGTTTTCCTAGTTAGTGTAGAAATCAGTGGTGAAAAATTAAAATCTGTTATTGTATCGTAAAATTTGCAAATAGATTTATCAGACTGTTTATTTCGATTAAGATTGAGATCTCCAACTATCATTAACTTCTCAGTTTTCTTAACTTTACGCAAGATTTGGGACATACTATCAGTAAAAGGTTGTATCTCTAATGATGTACTGCGATATATACAAATAATGCAGTTTTCGTTTGAGTATTTCGTATTGTAATGTAGCCATAGGTCATCGCAATTACTTAACTTCTTAGTTTCAACATTTATTACCTCAACAGTCGATGTATTAACGAAGATAACGACACCTCCACTTTTATTATGACTAGATAGATGTTAATAGAATTTAAATCCGGGTAATATATTATTGTACATTTCTATATTGGAATTCCATATTTCTGAAAGAATCAATAAATCCAATTTCGATTTTAGACAAGATAAGAAAACAACTAATTCCCGATAATTTCGGTTTAAAGATCGAATGTTCATATGTAAGGTTTTTAAAGTTATTGAGTCATCATTTCGATTTAATAGATCATCAAAGTCACCTACATCTAAATCTGCATACTCGAGACTGCTGTGATAGTTTTGTCTATGATTATCCTGCATTGTTCGTTTTACCTTCTAGACAGACAGGAAATGAGAGTGACAAGCAAATTTCGGGTCATTATCACAATAAAATATCTGCATTGTGCTATTACAAATTATCATAAACATCATCTAATGTACCTCGAGATTTTACACGAATGTAAGAGGAGTTTTCGTCTTTTCGCAGAAACACTGCACCATCCCTAGTCCACACAAACTTAAAATTGCATCTCGTTGCAAATTCCTTAGTCTCCTTAAGGAGGCGATACCGAGATTCGGTCAAATTTTCCCAAACAAAAATGTTTCTACTTCTAAATAGTTTTCGCTGTGTTAAGATGTTCTTTTTGATGGCAGTGCTTCGGAGAGTTCCAACAAGAGTAACTTTACCGGTGTTGACTCTGTCTGGGATGACCTTTATGTCTTCTACATCACCTTCTTTCACTGCGTCGGTCATGAGGATTGAGTCGACAGTTCTCCTCAGCTGCAACTTTGGATCTTCCTCCGTTTTCGGGATGTTGCTTACAACTACGTCTCGGATTCTCTTCTCTTGCTCTATCTCGTCAAGACGTCCTGCGAGATAGTTGACCTCTCCATTAAGGTATTTTATGTCGTTGTTCATCTTTTTGTTCTCCGATTCCAGACGTTTTCGCTCCTCCTTTTCCTTGTCGAGTTCCTTTCGCATATCGAAGAAGTCGTGTTGGATCACTTCAAGCTGTCTTTCGAATCCCTCCTTCAAAACTTTCATCACATCCTGCATAAATTGCTTCATACATGACATCATGTTGTCTTCAGATGAGTCAGATGTGGAAGGTGAGCTTTTCTTGATCGCTTTAGTAGCCATAGTAGAAGCAGTAGCCGGTCACAAATGTTGCGTGGGGAGGGTTTATAAGTCTATCTGACGCAACACTAGAAGAAAAACGATGGGATGGTCTTACTTGCACCTCGAGTGACGTAAGTTGTCGATTGCCGATAGAGAGGGATTTGGCGAGGTAGTGACTGAAGGGAAGATACGGATGTACACGATCGGAGCCCTGCTCGATCTGCTGCGCTTCGTCGTTTTCCGCGTTCGCGATGCCATGTCTTCTCTTCCTCTCTGCTGCTCTCCTCGATCTGTTGCACCTAGTCCTTTGCCGCGTTCGTGATGCTGTGTCTTCTCTTTCTCCCTGTTGCTCTCCTCGATCTGTTGTACCTTGTCCTTTGCCGCGTTCGTGACGCTGTGTCTTCTCTTTCCTTTGCTGCTCTTTTCGATCTCCTGCACCTAGTTCTTTGCCGCTTCGTGATGCTGTATCTTCGGTCTGTCCCTCTTACTCCTCTCGAAGGGCCCGCTCGTGTTTGGTTAACTTGCTCCTAGTTTAATCTCCGCGTGGGACTTATGCTCTCCCTCCTTTGTCGCGTTTGGAGGTGCGCTTACGTGCTCTCTTGCTCTTCCTCCTTTGCCGCGTTGGTCAGAATACGTCTTTACTCGTCGGGAAAGATAGCCTCTCAGACATCCGCAACAGTCAGAACGACTTTCTGCATGGAGCGACGCCAAAGTGGGACATGATGTATACCCCATGGCTCCTACGAATCAGCGCATCTGCGAATTCCTTCAAAATGATACTTCATGCCTGCGTTTTCTCTGATTAGGTGAAAAGCACTTAGTCTTAAGTCATAAATTGAAGACATGAAAGTATTATAGGTCATTTCCTATCCTATGTTCGGTAAAGCATCTGATCGGTAAAGCAAGGGGGAAATGTTGCTGAGTGTGAGCAAATTGCTGTATTTTCCGACATCATGGAGTCTGCTGGATATCTAAGTGTGTTAAGCTTCATAGATGAAGTTTTGTGAACACATGAGTTCATGACCTAAAGACATTTCATGCCAAAAATTATGGCAGTAGACTTCACTTTTCGCTTTGACCGACAAAACATAGGAAATCATTTTAACCGAAAACTTCAATCTACGAGTATTTCCAATTGATTCACGTGTGTTTTATTTGACCATGTCTGACAAGATGAGGAATCAGGCGGAACTTAAAAGCCGCGCTGAATTAATAGTCATAGGATGTACAACATAATGGGAGTCTCATTTTCGAACTCGTTCCCTGCGAACATTGCGACTTGCGCATGATTATGGTGGCCGACGGTCGTCGAAAGCGCTCGCGCGAGACTGGCTGATTTTGCTTTGTACTAATGTGTTAAATATCTGACATGGGGAGCTTCCAAACAGATAATTAAAATACAGTGCTTCTCATAAATCTGTATATACTTCAAATGCGTCATGAGATTCGTCAGATGAAATTCTTGAGTGGTCAAATAGGTGTATCAGTGAAAGGAATTTCATCTTCTTTCACTTTGACATAAATTTGATTTAATTTTCATATTATCGTATCAAGATTAAAATATGGTTGCTTTTATAGTAAAATGAAGTCTTAAAAAATATATTTTATGAAAAACAATTGCATAATCCCACGTAGCAACCAATGCATTATCAGTCATACAACGAAAGATTACAGCAAATGCTAAAAGATAAGTTTTCCAACAAGTTTTCAAAAGCATCGCCACCAGATTCCTTCGCAACGTCACGACGATGACTCAAATCATCCAATGCACTATCAATCTCATCTTGTCTTCATTTGCTGCTTCAATCGCTCTTGTACCCCTTGTCGACCAAATTGAGGAAGAATTGCAATTTATCAATCGCAATTTTATTGCAATCCATTGCAATGGATTGCAATAAATTACAATGTACCACCCTCACCTTAATTGCAGTATTTTCAATTTAATCGAAATAAATTACACTCAACCGTTTTTGCGTTTATAAATTGAAATTTCATCAATATTTTGCGACAACATACAGTAGGTTGCTACAATTTTATCAATAAAATGTGAACATCCTACGAACCCACTCTATACGTCAAGATTAATCAACATGTAATTTACATGTTAACTACAAGTAACTACAAGTTTTGAAACTTGAAGTTTGATCTTGACGCATAAAGTGGATTTGCAGGATGTTCAATTCTATTGATGGAGTTGAAGTTTACTTTCTTTACGTTGTACCAAAATTTTGATGAACTTTACTATTGATCAAAGTCATCCTGCTACAAAATGCTCCCAAGATTAACAGCAGAAAGAACTCAATGCTGCTAAAACCAAAACATTCGGAGGCAGTGACAAGAATAGCCCTACATATTTATACATTAGGCCTATGAAATACTGTTGATCGCTGTCATTCAGCTACTAAATGCTCCATGGATTAACAGAGCTGAAAAACTCAATTCTGATAAAACCAAAACATTCGGAGGCAGTGACGAAGAATCGCACAAGAAATTGCTTTAGCGACTCACCTCATAAGTAAATGTTGGCCCATAGAACATTCGCAAGTTTCTATGCCATCGATTCTACTGGTTTGATAGAATCCGTTTCCATTTATGACATTTCTTTATGAGAGACAACAATTCCGTTCTGAAAAGCGCAATAAAGTTTTTTGTACAAAATATTTAAGAATACGTTTGACTCACAAGAATGATTAAATATAATTTAACAAAATTGAAAAATAGAAAAATGACACATATCGATCTTTTATTACAAGATGAACACAGAGATAATTTAACTTACTATTAGTATGTTTTATCATCTTAATAATCTACAACAGCACGAATTAATCCACAAAGCATTTTCCCAGAGTGGATAACATGCCATTTAAACAGAAAACCCGATGATTTGATGTTTAATGTTAAATACGTTCTCCATCAGCAAGAAAGCACAGTAGGATGGTTTACACAGATCCTAACTATCCAAGATGAAACATTCTGAGCTGTGACTTATTTTCAGATTTTGCTCATTTTATTACTAAACACAGGATGAGAATGGGGGAGCGGGGTTCCCGGCGGAAGTTCGCATTACAAGGAGCACGGTGGGTTTAAATTTCGAAAAAGTCAGAAAACGAAAATCTTTAACGATGGCTTTCTGAGCAAATGGCGAAAAGCGCTTTTCATACTACTTATGAAATAGTTTTCAAACTTATAGTGAAAACTAAAAGATTAGAGCTCAGTATTGTTACAGTTTTGTAATCAATGATGATCAGTGGTCCATCTATAGATAGAATGACAATCCCCGATGACCTCGCCTTTAATTATATTCAATTAATGTCCCTCAAATACTACTTACAAGAGCAAAATCCTTTTTGATGTTAAAATGTTATGTATTACTTTGGATATATATTGTACTGCTTCTGAATCCTACTATTTATCATAAAATCGAAATACAGAGCTCAGATGAGCTTCTTTTCGATAATGATATTGATACGATACACGTAAGCTACATGATATACTGGCATTGGTTATTTAAAAGAAATTAATTACTGTGCAAATGCTTTTGCGATGACAAGGAAAATCCTCATTTTACAAATATATGCACTCGTCTAGAAAGAATAGACCTAGCTAAACAATTTTCTGAGAACTCTTTCTTTTAGTCAAAGCTGATTAGAGCTCTTGCTAGCGTAGAGTATCTGTGTTGTCGATATAGTAGTAGTAGTGTTTATTTCATTTTTGTGAATATAAATCAAACATTTCATGGATACAGTATTTTCGTCATGATGAAGAACCTGTGCAAAAAATATAAAGTCAGTTAGCGTTCTTGTAACGTATCATAAAAGGCACGAAGGAGTTGTAACGCACCGAAGTTCTTGAAAAGTCAGCGTAATACTGAGAAGTACGAGGAAGTTTCTCGGGGATGAGGTAATGCAGGATATGGCTCCGGTCACTAACTATGTGATCAAAAAGACGAGCGCTCAATATGTAACGGCGACGCGTTATGACGTCACTTGAGCATAAACAGCTGCCTTCTTCGATGTTCATTATTCTGTGGGCTCTCTTATCTATTGAAGCCAAAACACCTGCCAGTGGGTTGCTTATGCCGACGAAACACGGACAGGCATATTCCACAATCGATCTTATAAAGGAGGTATATACTGTATGCAATTCTCTTGAGTCTACGAAGGGCTTCAGTCTACGGAGTACATGAAAACGAGACGCTGCCTTCTTTTTTATCTCTGTGATATGCGTTCGAAAACCAAGATTTCTATCGATGGTCACTCCGAGGATTTTAATGCAATCTGATGCTTCGATTTCACCAGGAAATGTCAGGTTAGCTTGACATGATCGTCGTTGTGTAGCCATAATTTTTGTCTTGCTTTTATTGATTGTGAGTTTGTTTTCATAGCTCCAGTTCTCAATGCTCTTCATTTCTTCATGCATCAATTGCAATGGACTTTCAGATTTCAGGATGGGAACAATTAGGAATACGTCATCCGCATATTTCACCATGTGTGAAAGTGAAGAAGAGGACACTAAGTCACCGATAAAAGAGTTGAATAGAAATGGCCCAAGCTTAGATCCTTGCATAACTCCAGAATTCACATTATATGGAGCACTAAATATGCCATTTATCCGTACTACATTTCTTCGATTCGATAGAAAACTAAGCAACCAAGTGACGAACCCTTTTGGATATTCACGATCGACAAGCTTTTGTAATAGGATCCTATGGTTTATTGTATCAAAAGCTTTACTTATATCGACACTGGCTATTAGTACACCGTTTGTGGAAAGGTCATCAAACGTTCTCGTTGCAAAATCGTGTACATCAATTATGGCCGTTATTGTCGATGAAGAAGCACGAAATCCGTGTTGGGATGTCCCATAATCCATGACCAGTCGATATCTAATACTGTTCAGAGCAGCATCCTCTATGATAGACGATATCAAAGGTAGCATTGTTATTGCCCGTAGAGATTGGGAATAGGGATGGTTATCCCAGTTTTTAGAATAGTCGGAAATCTTCCCTGACTAAGTGAATTCCTAGCAATTTCTGCAATATACTTTGATAGTTTATCGGCCAATGCAATGAAGACTGTGTTTGGAATATTGTCTTTTACTTTGGAGACTCCGGGCTTCAGCTTTAGCAGTTGTTTTTCAATGTTATCCTCCGATACTTCAAAATCCCAACGTGTATCATTCATGGCATTTATTGTCTTAACTGTTTCATCGAAGTCATCAGGAGGAGTATGGATGCTTTTGAATGATTTCCTGATGTCCTCAAGAAGTTTTTCAACATTGCCATACTTTGCAACAAGTTTGTTCACAATTTTCTTCGATTCAGCTTTCCCGGTCAACGAGTCAGTCAGTTTCCATATGCCCTTTGACGAGGTTTTCATTTTATTTGCCCATATTTGCTTTGCCTTAATTATTTCGTCTTTAACCTTTAATTTGAGCTTTTCATATTTTGTCCAATTCCTCTCTCTGTATGCTTCCCACTTTTCATTTATTAGAAGTTTAGTCATGGGATTCATCCACTCCTTATCAGAATCCTTCATGTAAACATAGCTAACAGGAATGTTGCGGTCCAGTAAATTTTGCAAGAAAGAAATAAGGTACTCGCATTGAAAATCGACGTCACTGTTGGACGAAAAGACATTGTCAAGTTCAAATGAATCAAAGGAGGATCGTAGCTGACTAAGATAGGATTTCCGAAAGTCATAGACTGGCACGATACGGTAATTAAGCGTTTCATTGCTAGCGTTTTGCGGCATAATGGTTAAAAGTAGATGATCAGCATTGCCAATTGGTGCGTCGTAAATGACTCTGTCTGGTACATAAATGTCGAGAAGTTCCTCAGATATCAGTGCGCCATCGAGAATATTATTTCCACGTGTGGGCTTGGTGATGATATTTGTTAAACTCAAATCTTCGGATAAAGATTTAGTGTTAAAGGTGTTAAAGTCACCCATGACTGGGACATTAACGTTGACGTAATCCACCAAAATCAAATCAACTCTTGAAACAATATAAGAATGAATTTCATCATGGTCGGATGATTTTAAATTCGGAGGAATGTAAATACACATGATAAATAGCTTCTCTGAAAGTAATAGAACATCCGTACATTCTATCGTCTGAGGGATTGACTTTACCGACTCACATATTCTGAAGTCACATCTGGAATTAAGATAAATCGCTGTGCCACCACCTTTCCTTCCAATGCGATCACATCTAATAAGATTGTAATTTTTCAGAGACACAACATAATCTGGAATATCCGACGATAGCCATGTTTCAGTAATGCATATCACTGTTGGAGATTTGATGTGTACTGTCAATTTAAATTCATCCATCTTAGATACCAATGACTGGGCATTGAACAGTAAGAGATGTGGTTGAGTAACACTTCTACAACGAGATGATAAAAGACCTACAGAAAACCCGAATTTTGTCGGAAATTTTCATTTTTGGACGCTTCTGGTCTATCTTTCCGGTAAATGATTCTATCTCGGTAAATGATAACATCTTCCCCATGATCGCGTCGCATTTTCAATTCTTCACGAAGACATTTATCCCGATGTTGTTGGAATGGAGTCAAATCTTTCTGAAAGCTGATGGATTTGAACTCCGATGACAAACGCAGATTTGAAGATTTCCGAAGCAATGAATTTCTCTCGTTTGCGTTTCGAAGAGTTATTCGTAGAAGTCTTGCAGCACTATTATACTTTCTTCCTATTCTTATAACATTGCTGTAACCACAGTCAGATGCATTTATGGCATTAAGAAGCTTCTCTACTGTATTGGTATCCTCAGCCTGTCTTTGCTTCACATCACCAGTTTCAGCCTCTGGTAACCCTCGAATTATCAAATTATTCTGTCGCAAAAATCTAAGCTCCATTTCATGTGTAATGTTATCAAACAAATTATCACGTTCGGCTCTTAATGATGAAAAGGAGTCTTGCAATTCATTGTGCTTTTTTGATAGATCTGAGAGCTCTTTTGATAGTATTTGCACTTGAGTGAGCACTGGTTTGAGACTTTCTGCAACACATCTTTCGATTGTGGATGTAACTGTCTCAAGTGTCAAAGGGAAGGAACTATTGCTTGCGCAAGTCTCAGAAGGGATTGGGTTTTGTGATTTCAATTGTATAACGGCATCCAGAAGATCTTGTTTTGTGATACTGGCTTTTCTTCTTTTTATTTCTTCAGCTGACATAGCGATTAACTTAGTAACATTTGCCATTCGAAAAGAAGATCTCAGGGATTCTATGTCAAAATAACTCGACTACCAAGAGCGAAAATTGAACCACGAACCTCCTAGGTCTCTTTCGCTGATGTTGTCACTAGACTATGCTAGCACGACAACTGTTCTGAAATCAATTTGCTCTTTATCGGACTAGTGAGAAAACTTCGTGCAGTCCACCGCCGACACCCTGATTTCGATATTGATCACGCGATCAACACAACAGCAGACAAAAGTGAGATGGATTCAAGAAATCACTCGACGATAAGAAATATCCGCGAATACTGAATAACTGAAGAAACGCCGACGATGGATAAGTTTACCGAAGGATGGAGCACTACATCTTTGATCTTTGATGTTTTACAATAGAATAGAGCTACATGTATATAGCAATAGGTATTCAGTTTTGAAATTATCAATGAAAATCTATGAATGTGAAAATCTATCATGCATCGAAACTTCTAAATTTGCAAGATTATTCATAGAAATCTAATTATCGTGCGTTGTGCTAATTTCACTATCTATGAATTCAAATTGCTCAGAAATATATTGATATGCGCACGTACAAGTATTGCGTGCACATATTCGTTGCACTCGACTCTTCTGCTAGGTTATCAGGTGAAGAATGCCACATACTGCTAAATCAGATGATGAAAACCGCTTGGCGCTGTGCCTTCTTTGTCTGGGAAAGTCCAAAGAAATGCGTCCCATAAACTGCAGACACAACGAGATCATAAACAAATACTTCATGGAATACAACGTCGACGATAACCGTTTGCCCAGTGCTCTCTGCTCAACATGTCGAACTGTCGTTTTAGACTATGGACGAGGTATTTTCAACAGATATTTGGTTCTTGCTGATCACTCTTTAATGACAGGAACGCCACCGTATACACGTTCACATTCGCATTGCCCTTATGTCCTGTGTCAACTCGCATCCGCAAATATTAATTCAACGACATCATTATCGACGAAAATGGATCGTGGTAGACCTCAAGAGATCAATGAACATCGCGAAGTTGTGAGACTGTGTTGTAAGTGCTTATCAGCCGTAGCCAAAGGCTGTGAGCACAAGTGCTGCGAAACTTCACGGCGGAACAACATCCAGGACTTTATCAACAACAGCAATCAGAACACAAAAGAATTGATGGTGTCGCGCGTTCTGAAAGAGAAGATCAACTCGCCTGAACATTCTTCTAGTTCTTCAAAATTTTCTACAGGTGGTCGTCCAGTTGAAGTGTGTTGTTCTACAGTAGCTCAATCGTCGTCTGCACAACATCTAATATCAGCACGCGGTATGTCCAAGTTGCAGGTCGATCTAAACTTATCCACGAACAAGACTCTATTAGTTGCCAAACATATTCGCAGTTGTGCAGGTAAACGAGGGATTATTGAAGTTGGTTTGAAATCAAAACTGTCTAAAGTTAACCATCGTCTTGATGATTACTTTGATGTGTCCGTCACAAGTGACTACAAGGAGAAAGATGGAACAATCAAAGGCCAAGCAACTGATTATTGCTGTGATTTAAACGGCCTTATAGCAAAAATTCAAGAAGAAATGAATCTCCAGACGAATGAATTGACAATTAAAGTCGGCATTGATGGTGGGGCGGCTTTTTGAAAGTATTCCTTGCAGTTCTAAGCTCCAATAAAGAATTTCAAGAAGAACGTCGACGAATTCAATGCATTCATGGTGCCGCATCAAGGGATTTCAAAGAGACAAGTGTCAAAAGAACCTTCCTTATCTCAATTGTTCCGATCATTTATGAAAATTACAGAAATATACATGAACTGTGGGTGATTCTGAAAATGAAGGACATTTTGACCGACAGGATGATTCTGTCAGCAGATTTGAAGTTGGGAGACATTATCTTTGGTTTGAATGCTCATAGTTCTGTGCATCCGTGCTGCTGGTGTAACGTTGAAAAGGCAAATTTATCTGAGGAGGGCACCCTGCGAACTCTTGGGAGGATCAAGCAGTAATGGGCAAAAGACCGTTCCAGGACACCTAAAATTCAAAAAAATAGTATCTTTAAAAACGACATAAATTCATGAATTTAGTCCCTTTTTCAGGTTTTAAAGACCTGAATTCATGAATTTAGTCCATTCAAAAAGTACCATTTTTTCAAAAAATGGTATTTTTAAAAACAACATAAATTCATGAATTTGAACCCTTTTTCAGGTTATGAAGACCTAAATTCATAAATTTGGGCGTTTTTAAAAATACCCAGTTTTTCAAATTTTTCAAAATCTCAAATTTGAGAATTGCAATTTTCACCGCTTAAAATCATGACCGTTCCAGGACACCGAAAATCATAAAAGTTGAGAATTTCAAAATTTGAGAATTACAATTTTCATTGCTTAAATCATGACCGTTCCAGGACACCGAAAATCATAAAAGTTGAGAATTTCAAATTCATGAATTTTATCCATCTTTCAGGTTTTTAAAATATATCATGTGACTAAAAATATTTCTTTAAAAATGGAAGGAACTTCAGAAATGAATGAAACAAAAATGGAAGGAACTTCAGAAATGGAAGAAACAAAAGTGGAAGGAACCGCAAGAATATATCCTTCGTTATCTCAATTAAACTTTTACGGAGCAGCGTGACTTCTTTCTTTCTTTCTCTCTCTCTCTCTCGATCCTGTCTGTTACAGGAATATTGTATTCACAATGACATGCATTCTTTAAAACAATTGCTTGTCTTCAATGAGAATAATTCCCATATGCTTTTAATAGAATGACCTTGAACGCAAATGGAAAAATACACCAACTATCGAACCATGTCGACAGCCATATCGACAAACTTTCTGACATCGGCGCGACAGTTGGTGTATTTTTCCATTCAAGCAATGTCGCATGAATGATTGTTATTGAAACCAAAATGAAGAGAAATGCTCATTCATTTCTCTTCTCTCTCATATGTCTATTGTGTTTAGATTGTATTTGTTCTTTTGTTCTCATAGTGTGAATGAGATTTCACAACTCGCATTATGCGCTATTGTCTGTGATTTCCTTCACCCCTATCAGCTGAAACAATTTTAGCAGCTGCTACACGCTAATTCTTTTGAGAAATGTCTGAAATAGATTTTATTCCATTTAAAATGAGAAACATTAGAGACATTCTAAAAATATACAGCAAACAAAACCACATTAAATTTCGATTTAAATGAGATTGCTAAGCAATTGGGAATAAAGAATTTTCACATATTGATGAGTAATGAATTACTATTGATAAAAGATGTACGAAACACTAACTCAACTCATACAATGCAACAATGTAACGTTTAAATTTAGATTAAATTAAATCATTTCAAAATTGAATAAGTAGTAAAGAAAGACATCATTAGAGACCAGTTTTAAATCAATACCCCCCCCTTCTGACTAAGTAGTAAGGAAAGTCATCATTATAAAAATGTTTTAAATCAATACCCCTTCTGACTAAGTAGTAAGGAAAGACATCATTAGAGAACAGTTTTAAATCAATACCCCCCTTCTGACTTCTAGGGGTCCCTTAAGAAATTTTTTTTATTATAAAATGAGCAACATAAATGAGTTTTTGAAATTATATGGAACACAAACGACAACGAATTTCGACCTAAAGAAAATCGCAAATCAATTGGGAATAAAGAATTTTCATGTTCTAATGAGAGACGAATTACAATTGATCAAAAATAAGCCAACAGGAACCTTCAGTTCCCGGAACAAAGTTCCATCAATAACTGTAAATTTCATAACAAATCTTCATACGTCAGATGAAAAAGGTGTACATTGGTCAGCAGGCGTTAAAAATCATCAGCAGAACTATTATTTTGATCGCCCGGAGGCTGAGAACTATTGGTTCGATTCATACGGTTTGCCCCCTACAAATGAAGTAAAAGAATTACTTGGAACGGGAACATACAATACATTTCAAATTCAAAAACCAGGAACTACCTATTGTGGACAATTATGTTTATACGTTTTGTACAAATTACAAAAAGGAGTACCATTTCTAGATATTATGTTAGAATTGAACAATCTATAACTCAAGCGAAGCTAGCTAAAGCGCCACCTAAAGGTTAAAGCTCTGTTTTCTGTAATTCATTTTGATAAAAACGGCCTCTGATATCCTCATTATCTAAATCTTTAATTTCATAAGTAATCGGATAACTTTGATTTATTTTGCAAACTTCAAATATTTCTTTAGTCCAATAGCCAACAAAGCCTTTTTCAAATTTATTCTTATATTTAAATATTCTAACTCTATCTCCAATTTTAAATTTCGGCTTAAGTTTCTGCAAATTCGGATTACTCTCATTCAAATTATTATTCTCGAATATTTTCTTTCGTATCAAATCAGGGTCGTCAGAAGCATTCTTTGGAGTTTCTTCAATACCAGAATGAACTTTATTATTGTACTCTTCCACAATTCCTGGTAATATCTTCAACCATTTCTGATTTCTTTGCTCAGTAAATTTCTTGAATAATTTATTTTTTAACGTCCGATTGAATCTTTCTATCACTACAGCTTTTCCTGCATTTTCAGTTGAATAAACTGAGCCTTGGCGATGACTTTCGTCTGTTTCAAATAGTGGCTGAACGTTTCTGTTATAAAATTCCGATCCTTTATCCACAAACAATTTTTTTGGCTTTCTATTACTTTCTTTAAAGATTTCTTTAAACGCATATTTAACTGATAGACCACTTTTATTTTTTAAAGGTTTTACCCAAGCGTATCGTGTATATAAATCTATAACGGTCAATGCGTATTTGTAGTCCCTTTCATTCGGCATATGAATAAGATCAGCACTCCAAATATCATCTTTATTAAATACTTTTACTTTCAATAAATATTTAGGCCTTCTATATTCCTTGTGGATTTCAGACGCGTAGGTTCGAGCGTTGCTCTCAGAGTTATTAGTTCGAGCGTTGCTCTCAGACAGCTTAGCTGTCGTTTCATTTAAACCCTGACCGAATAATATTTTAGCTTGTAAAGCTTTCTTAACAAACATTCTTTCAATTTTTTCTCTAAATGTAGGATTTTGAATACTATCTAATTCTTGAATCATCTTCTTATCAGCTGCATGTCGAGAACTTAGATCATGATTTCGATAAGCTAAATCATGCCTGTAAGCTGCGGCATCTACTCTATTTATCGGTTCTTCACCTGGTTTCGGATTATTATTCTCATCTAGTCTTATATCTAATCGAGTTCCTGGACCGGTATATGAATGACCAGGAAGATGTTTTTCTTTCGAATATTTACTCCAAATAAATCCAGGAAAGTTTTCTAATGTTTTTTGTATGTCACCACCGTAGGTAGTAGCCAAACTTTGTTTGTTGTCGTTACCTTCATAAATTTTACAATTTGAGTTTTTATTTTTGTTTAATAGATAATTCAATAAATCTAAATTAGAAATTTTTAATTTAGTTAAATTTTCGGAATTTGTAGAATTCATTTTAAAAGATAAAAAAAATTTAAAAGATAAAATAAAATGAATGTTTTACCGAAAAGAACCAAAGGTTCTGAGGTTATTACCTTATCATACTAGGACTTAGATATATTCCAGAACCATCTTTAGTTTCTTTAATTTCAATTAAATCATCAACATTGTGGAGAATATTTTTAAGAACTCGTTTTCCTTCATCAACTAATTTTAATTTACTAATAAAATTATCTACTATTCCTTCTCCCCTAGCAACTTTCTCTAACTCTCTGTTATGACGTTTTTGTTCTTCTAATGCTGCCTTCTCTGATTTATTTTTATTTACTGCTTGGACAATACCAGCTGTCCCACCTGCAACACTTCCTGCAGCTGCTATGCCACCTATTATTAGTGGAATTAATGGGAGAATCCCGCCATTCTTTTCTTCTTGTAATTGAATATTCTCTATCATTGGTTTACTTATGTAATACTTTTTTTTATTAATAGTAATAGTTTTAGGGGTATTTTTGTCAACAATATTACGTAATTTTAATTCAACAGTTTTATTATTATTACCTTTCGCTTGCGACATTTTAAATAAAAAAATTTTAAGTTACGAAAATTTTAAGTTAAGAATTTTAAGTTAAGAATTTTTAATCTATTCTAGTTATTAAAAAATTTCAAGTTACTAAAAAATTTTAAGTTACCAAAAAATTTTAATCTATTCTAGTTATGAAAAATTTTAAGATAAGAATTTTTAATCTATTCTAGTTATGAAAAAATTTTAATTAATTTATCGGAGCGAAGCTCCTAAGGTTACTAACCGATCCTAGACATCTTTCCATTAAGAATTTCAATAGAATATTTTACACCTTCTAGCAATAAACCATAAGCCATCAATGAAGTTGTGGAATCTTTTTTTTCAATATTAATTGTTACATCACAACCAGTCTTGATAATATCTTCAGATTGTGCACTTAAATCGGAACAGAAAACAGGATATAAATGTCTCCAATCTCCAGGAGTTAATTGTGGTTCAACTCCAAATTCTATACAAAGATTTCGATAAGAATCATATCCTTCCATAAATTGATTATTGGTATCATCGAATCTTAATGGATCAATTGGATAACGGGTTTGATTTAATGAAACTTGTAAACTTCGAATTGTATTAATATGAAAAAGATTGTTGTTCTTATCAAAACTTGGAGAATTATTTCTTTGAAAAGTTAGTAATAAATATCTTGGTGTATTCGCAGTTCTAGTAAAATGCCAGTTAAATCTTTGTTCGGAAAAAGTTACCGAACTAGCAGTACGCTTTAGAAAATTTACTGGAATTGGTTTGTTAGTATTTAATCTTTTTGCAATAGCTGTTTCAATCTCTAAACTAGGAGTAATATGCTTAATCCACCATTCAAGTCTATCAATTTTTAAATATGCTTTTTTTCCAGTCTTACCAAAAAAGATTAATTCATTATTTGCTGTACGATGAATTATTAATTTAAATTTTAATTGATATGATATTTTATCATAATCTAAATATCCGAATAATGGAGACAATGACCAATTTACTGTCTGTTTACTTTTTTTGTTAAATTCACGTCTTTCTTTATATGCATCATTATTTGTTTTATTTAAATGTTTTGCAATATTTTCTACATCTTTCGCAATTCCTGCTGCATCTGTTCCAGCGTGAGTTAAATCATCAACAATTATACCATCATTAGTATCAGGAAACCAACCTTCGATTTCATACTTTTTATTATTTTCACCAATTGTTACAAATCTAAGCATTGTATCAATTACACCTGGAGAATCACTTATTGTTTCTATATTTTGAGTTGCAACATCTAAACGCATTTTGTAAATAATCTTGGAAAGAAATTATTCTCTAGTGCAATATTATCGGTTTCTGGTAATGGTGTTGTAAAATTGGCATCACTATACAAAGAATATTCACAGTGTAAAAATGAATCAGGTAGATATAAATAACTCTGCTGATTATCAACTTCAAAAATTAAATCACCTCCAGTATTTACTCTACTGGAAGATCCGGGATTCATAGCAATTCTTATATAGTCATTCTTTTTTTGATTGTAACTGACGAACGGAGGATCGTCTAATCTAAATTTATTTTCGATAAGCGAAGACATTTTTATAAAAAATAATTTGACTTTTTGTTTTTCTCACACACAGAAAAAATTCTGCTAAAATAATTTTACTAAAAGAATTTTACTAAAAAATTTTACTAAAAAAATTTTACTAAAAAAAATTTTACTAAAAAATATATTTTAGAATTTTGCTAGACCAGCTCCGCTACAGCTTTGCTGGTTAAACCGAAGGTTGCTACTCACGCCATTTCCTCTTATTTCTTCAATTGTTTTTTTATTATTTTTATTTTCATTATGTTTACTATTAGACGGAGCTCCGCTCCTCAAGGTTTCACCCACCACAGCTATGTTAGCAATTTTGTTTTTTGTTTCCTCTGAAAGTTTTTTAAATTTTTTAGTTCTTCAGAATCATTCCTAAGTTTACGAATAGCTTCTAGTTGTTTTAATTCGTTTTGAGACTTAACAGCATTTGATATTGCACTAGCTGTACTACCTATAGCAGCTGCTCCTTTTGCAGCAGATGTAATCAAATCTTTATTATTTTTAATTAAGTTAACGATACTTCCAATACCAGAAAAGATGCCTGCGGTGCCTAGGAACTTTTGTGTTCCGATTGTTTCTACACTGTCATAATGGTAAACAGATTTCATAGATGGTTCATGAGCAATTTTATTATTTGATGCAAAATGTTTAAGATTGTGTTTATAAATTATAGGCATTTTTTAGGATTAAATTTGACTTTTGGGAAAAATATCTACGTGTTAAGATTTACGTTTGTGAATGGACAACAACTTCGAGATAACTTTATTAATTGACTGTTGCACTTTATCTATTGCGTCAAGCAGCGTGTGATGTACTTTAATTTCTTTTCTATTAACTTGCATTTTCTCCTGATTCATCTTCAACGCCGTTTTAAGTGCATTTAACTTAATTTTAAGAACATCTAATTGTCTTTTAACAGAATCTAACTGTTCTTTATTTTCTTTAGAGTTTTCTTGTAAATTTTTCTTTAATTCATTTTCTAAATTGATTTTAAGAGTTTTCATTTTATCAACTTTTTCATTAAGTCAGTTTACTTCATTTATTATTCTATTCATCTTTTTCATTTGTTGAGTAATTTTAGAACTTAATTCATCAACACTTTTTTGGAATGTAGCTTGTAACTGCTTTAAATTTTTTTTAATTCTTTCAGGAAGTTTTTCTATTTCATCTTCTAATTGTTCTTTTAACATTTTTATCTGATGTTTATTTTTAATGACTGCAGATTTTAACTTTATAGAAAGTAATATTAAAATTTTTGATTGTTCAGAAATCTTTTTAAAAAGTTTTGCTATATCTGCTTCTAGCTCTCTATCCTTTTTATCAAGTTTTAATAATTTTTCGTTTAATGATTTGTCATTAAGTTTAAGCAACTTTAATTCGTTCATCAGTGGAACCAAAACATCGTTTATATATTTTTCCTTTAAATCATTGATTTGTGTATCAACATATTGTTTATTTGTCAACTCTGTATTTTGTTGCGGAAGAATAGAAAGATGCAATGGTCCAGATAAAACGTCTCCAGTTTTCATGATATAATTTTTTATCTCTATTTCTAATTCACGATTATTCGGGATATATGCACCTCCACCAACATTTGGTAACATCATTTTTTAAGAATAAAAAAATAAAATTTTTTCTAATAAAAATAAAAAAATAAAATTTTTTCTAATAAAAATAAAAAAATGGAAAATCCAAATTTAAAAAAATTATATTCGCCCGCATCATCCTGTTCTTCTTATTCGACGAGATCAACGGGATTTGAAAATAAATGTTTTGATAATAATAATAATAATAATCCATGTATAGATGTTAATATTTTATTTCAATTACAAACCGAAATATTTAGAGAACAAACAAAAGGTTTACCTTCTATAGAAACTAATTATTGTTTATTTCCGGGGGATCCATTTATTAAATTTATGGATATTGTTAGTAAATATAATGATGTAGCTTATGTGGAATTAAATAAAGAAAATATGGTTATAATAGGTCATAATAATGTTTATGGATTTATTAGAGCAGTGTTACCAATTAGTAATACTGATTGGATAGAAACTAAAATTATTAATTATATCAATATTAAAGAATTAGTTAAAAAATTAAAATCTTTTTCGAAAGAAAAAATTAGATTATTTGTTGACGATCAAAATCAATATAGCATTCACATAGAGAGTAGAAAACATAATGAAGAATTATTATGTCCAGTTTATTATAGAGACACAATTTATAAACAAGAAACATTAGAAATGCCGCAAAGATATGATGATGATACGTATATAGGATTATATTCAAACTTAAATATTAATTTGTTAAAATCTTACATAAATGGCTTAGCTCAACAAGAAAAAATTTATATGTGGACAACACCTTATACTATTAACAATGACCATAATCATAATAAACGAACCGAAGGTTCTAGGGCTTTGCCCGATCTTAAAGAATCTTATGATAATAATGATGATTCTGTAACATCTGAAAAAGGTGTAAATGGTAAAAAAGATTATAAAAATATTAGTAATTATAAAAATTTATCTAAATTTCATTTTCTTACAATTGAAAATAATAATGATGGTATAGTTGAAGATACTGTTAGACAACTATGTGTCGGGTCTACAAAATTTAAATTAGGATTTACATCTAATCAATTTAAAATTTTATCATCTTTAATAAAAACTAAAAGTGATTCAGATTATGGTGGTGTTATTAAATTTTCCAAAAGAGATCAAAGACCAATATTTTTCTCTATTATATTATTATCAGATAAAAGATGTAATTTAGAATTAGATATTCCAATAAGAGAATGGTATCCTATCATAGAAGGGCATCCTATACCAAAAAGTGTAATTTATGATGATGAAGAAACAATTTATGATGATGATGAAGAATCAATAGTTAGTGAAAAAAAATTTAAATTATCTTTTGATAAAACATTATATGATGAAACTTAATATGATAAAACTTAATGTGATAAAGAAAATAAAATAACTTAAGAATGTGAAATATATAATAATATATGATAACTCTCAAGTCCTAGATATTAGAATGTTTATATCTAAAATTAAAACACAAATTTTTCCTTAAAAAATAAAAAAAATGGAAAATACCAAGTTTTATTGTGTCTTATGTAAAAAAAAGTTGCAAACAAAAAGAAGTTATCAATCTCATTTAAATAGTAAATTGCATTTACAAAATG
This sequence comes from Prostheceraeus crozeri, assembly GCA_907163375.1. Classification (NCBI taxonomy): domain Eukaryota; kingdom Metazoa; phylum Platyhelminthes; order Polycladida; family Euryleptidae; genus Prostheceraeus; species Prostheceraeus crozeri. Next base: position 67,181 of record CAJQUW010010736.1, read on the forward strand.
TAGAACGAGTTGATGAAGGAAATATATTAAAATTAAATAGTTATAAAAACTATCTAGAAACATTGCCTACTGATATAAAAGTTAAAAAAATGTTTGATGATTATTCACATTCGGAATATAAAAAAGTTTTTAATAGTGAAGATGAGACCATACAAACCGAAGGTTCTAGGGCTTCGCCCGTACCAGATGGAAGATATTTATTTAGCGATACTGATGAATTTGATGAAGCTGAACGAAACGATGAAGCCTTAGCAAATATAAAATATTTATTTAATCAGTCTTTTCACGGGACATCAAAGATGTCTTCCAGGGCTTCGCCCGTTGAATATAATGAAACCGATAAAACTTTTTCTGATATTCTAACCAACTTTTATAATATATTTAAGAAATCTTTCAAATGTTATATGAATGTAGAAGTACTTTATACAAAAAATGGACCTGATGGAATTCCTGAAGAAATAATACAAGGACATTTTACAAATTCACAAGAAATTCATAATGTAAATGATATACAACCCATATTTGAATCGATGATACTTAAATTAGAAAATTGTATAATTGAAGCCCAGTTACGTGAATCTGGTTGGAGATTTGTTAAAATACTATCTAAGAAAATAGTAATTGATAAATATAAAAATAATACTGGTGGTAGTTATGTTCCTTTACCTTTCAGTTCACCACAAATAATCAACATAAAAAATGAAGATGATTATTGTTTTCTGTGGAGTATTATAGCACATTTACATCCTGCAGAATATCACAAAGAAAGACTAAGTCATTACAATAAAGAAGAATACATAAATGAATTTGATCTTTCTGATGGCTTAGATGAATTTCCATATGATTATAATAGGTTAAAAAAGTTTCATAAAAAGAATAAAAATTTAATAGAAGTAAATGTTTTTGAATTAAATGTGAATTATGTTTCTATTGGTAAAATTACTCCACTTTACTCAGATTCAAAAAAATTTTATTTGAATAATAAAAATTTATGTCAATCAGAAATAGTATATAATGATAGGGGAAATTACATGCATCATAATATTTTTTACCAAGGAAATATAATATGTACTGAAAAATTTGAACTTGTTAAAACACTATCACCAATAATGATTAGTCATAATAATTATAAAGGACGTAATTATAATTATGATTATGATACCGATTATTCATCTTTATCTTTAAAATATCAACAAAAATTACAAAATTTAAATGAAAGTTTACAAAAATGTAAAACAGATTATCAACAACAAACAAAAATATTAGTACAAGAATATGGCCATAAATATGAAAATAAGATAGAAACGATTCAAAAATTAAATGATGACAATAAAGAATTAAATAATGAAGAAAATGAAACCAATCAAAAAATAAATGAATCTTTAAAAAAGTGTCTACAACAATATAAAGAACAATATGATAAAGAATATATTTATCAGCTACAAATATTAAATCAAAATTTTCATCGAAATACATTTAATCTTGCAAAAGAAATTAATGAAACACATGAAATATATCAAGATAAATTTGAAAAACTAGAACAGTCAAAACAACCAGCACAAGCGAATATATTATATTATCAGGGTCATTTTATATTGTGTAAAGATGTTTCTATATTTACAAAAACTTCAGATAATAAAAATTTTCCTTGTCTTCAATGTATGACAAGTTTTAGAACTTTAGAAGAAATGAATAGACATTTGGAGAATTGTCAACAAAACGAAGCAGTCAGAAACACATTTCCAAAAGATGATTATTTAGAATATAATAAATGGTATTTTAAAAATAAAGTACCCTTTACTATTTATTGTGATTTTGAAGCTTATAATGTTAATATGACACAAAATCGAACGGAAAGTTCCAGGGCTTCACCCGATTCTAAAAATGATAATTCTGAAAATGGTACGGGCCAATTAGAACCTTCGGTTTTTAATTATGAAAAAAGTGCATCTGAACAAAGTAAAGAAAAATATTTATTTGAACAAAAACCATTATGTTGGGGAATGTACATTCATTCAAATTATCCTGAATTATTTAAATCAGAATATTTTCAATACTATGGTGAAGATAGTTCAGAAATGTTTACAAAGAAAGTAGAAGAATTACAAAATTATTTTTCACAATTGCTTGAAACAAATATACCGATGATGCCATTAACAGAAAAAGAAAAATTAAATTTTATTAATGAAACAAAATGTTATTACTGTGGAAGAGAATTTACAAAAAATTATAAAAATGGCAAAGGTAGATATCTTGATAAGGTAAAAGATCATGATCATCTAAATGGATTATATAGAGGTGCAGCACATAATTCTTGTAATCTTAATGCTAATAAATTTAAATATAACTTTGTTCCTTTATATTTCTATAATGGTTCTAAATATGATTTCCATCTAGTAATGAAAGATTTATTTTCATCTGAAAAATTACAACAACAACAAATAAATGTACTATGTAAAACAGAAGAAGAATATTTTTCAATGCAATTAGGTTGTATTAGAATTTTAGATGCATTTAGATTTTTTACTCCTTATTCATTAGATGTTATGGGAAAAACTTTGAAATCTGAACAATGTAAAATATTAAATAAATATAATTTAAAACCTTTAAAAGGAATATTTCCGTATGAATATTTAACCTGTGGCTCACAGTCGAAGACTGATATAACTGGAGATAAAACCTGTGGTTCACAGTCGAAGACTGATTTTAATTCTGTGAATAAAATTATGGAAGAAAAACAACTTCCTCCAATAAATAAATTTAAATCAACATTAAAACAATCAAAATTATCTGACGAAGACTATGCAGAAGCTGAAAAAAATTGGAGAGAGTTAAATTGTAAAACAATGTATGATTATACAATGAAATATCTACAGATAGATGTATTAATACTAGCTGATCTTTTTGAAAACTTTCGTGATATGTGTTTAGAATATTACGGAATAGATCCATGTTATTGTTATTCTACACCAGGTTTAACATGGTTAGCAGGATTAAAACATACAAATGTTAAACTTAAACATTATAAAGAAAATACATATGATAAATTATTATTTTTTGAATCTGGAATTAGAGGTGGAGTTTCATCAGTTTTAGGTAATAGATATGTTAAATGTTATAATAAGAAAGTAAATCCACAAGAATATGGAATAATGAAACCTTTATCTCCAGAAGAAAAAGAAAGAATATTAGAAATTTTTCGAACGAAACGAGAAGGAGTAGAACGTGAAAAAGCAATTGATGAATTCATGAGAGAAAACTATTTGTTATATTATGATTTTAATAGCTTATATTCTTCTTGCATGATACAAGAATTACCAACAGGTGAAATGTCATGGTGTAATATTCTAGATTATCAAAAAACATATGATGGAAATTATAATCATGGTTATATATATGAAGTTGATTTAGTATACCCTGATGAAATAAAAGATAAAACAAAATATTTTCCTTTCTGTCCCGAAAACAAAATTCCTAATATAGAAGATTTTTCAGATTATCAAAAATCTTTAATTCCTAAGAAATACAGACCAACAAAAAAACTTATGTTAACACAAAGCAATAAAGGAAAGTATGTTGTTGAAGGAAGAATGCTAGATTGGTATTTAGATCATGGAATGATTCTCACCAAAATACATCGAAAACTATTTTATCAAAAATCTAGGTGGTTAAAAAATTATATAGAGTTCAATATTGAAAAACGTAAAATAGCTAAAAGAAATAAAGATGATTTTGGAAACGTGTTCTTCAAATTAATGAATAATGCATTTTATGGTAAGACTTTAGAAAATGTGCGTAATAGACAAAATATTGAAATAGTTTATGATAAAGATAGGTTTCAAAATTTAACAAGGAAACCTACATATAAAAGAACTACTAGATTTAGTGATGAACTATGTGCTGTACATTTACGTCGAATCAGCGTAAAACATGATAAGTTTAATTTTATAGGATTCACTATATTAGAATTAGCTAAACTATTTATGTATAGATTTATATATGATTATTTAGCACCTGCTTATGGCAAAAACTATAAATTACACTTTACAGATACCGATTCTGTTCTCTTAGAATTAACAATACCGTATAATTCTACACTTGAAGAAATTAATAAAATAAAAGATATCGTTCATCCTTCTGATTTATGTAAAGTAAAAGATGAATTAGAAGGAAATGAAGATTTCATAACAGAAGCTATATTTTTAAAATCTAAATGTTACTGTTATGATACAACTAATAATATTAAAACACATAAAACATTAAAAGGAATTTCAAAGGCATCAGTGGCTAATCAAATAACATTTCAAGATTATAAAAATGCATTATTTAATAATGAAATAAAAACAGCATGTAATTATAGACTTAATTCAAAAAAACATAACATGTATTTAAAAGAAGAACATAAATTAGCATTAGATCCATTTGATGATAAAAGAAAAATTTTACCTGATGGAATAACTACTTCACCTTTTTAATTTTCTAATTTCTAAGATAGACAAATTTGATATATACATAAAATAAAAAAATATTATAACACTATATTTGTATATTTTTATCACTCCGCGAAAATATTTTCTATCGACTTTCAGTCGGGGCGAAGCCCCTCGAGGCGAAGCCTAGTCAGAGAACAATTGTTCGATAACTCTTTCATGAATTTTTTTATCAATATTAATTGTAATGAAGCCATAATCTTTTGACCAAGCATTGTTACACGATTGTTTAAATTCATCTTTATTTCTTACGCATAAATCTCTTAACAAATCACTTAAGTTTCTTGCATTTATTTCAAATAGTATAAATATATTTGCATTCTTTCTAATAACACTTCCGTCTAATGAATACATACTTTGTGTTAAATAAAATACACTACAGTTATTATGTCTACCTCTTGTGAAATAATTTCTCTGAACTGACTGATTTCTATCATTAACACAATCATCAAAAATTACACAATGTTTCATTGTTTTATCTAGTTTACTAGGATCTTGCATATTACCACTATCATCTATTAATTGTATCTTTATATGGTTATTTTTATTAGATTCTACTAACTGATTATTTTTTGCTGCTTCTTCACACCACGAACTTATTTCTTCTTCATCTTCAGATTTTTCATATTCTTTGAATAATGAAGCAATTGCTGTTTTTTTAAGATTATTTTCAAATCCATATTTTAAAAATTGATAGACGGGTTGTTCTGCCGTTGTTGTATAAATTATAAGATTGTTATAATCCAAAAAATTTGGAGTCGTTAAAATTTTAAATAATAGATATGTTTTTCCACAACCTGATCTTCCACAAATAACTGACAAAACTTTATTAGATAAATTTGGATGATGATTAAATTTAAGTTTTTTTTTATTTAATGGAGGTGGTTCACTCATTTTTTAATAAAAAAATTTATTTTTATTTTTTTATTTTTTGTTTCTAAAGAAGAAGAAAATTAAACTTCTCTAGCTTCGCGTGGGAGTTTATACCTCCCGAACCAAAAGATCTATCATAATCTCTTCACCTCCAAAATTTATTTCTTGTCCTTTTTCATCAGTGATTCTAATGCCAATGTTGTTAATAGTTTTTCTTGTGATAGGAAAATATATTAATGTTTGTGGAATTACATTTAATCTATAACCAATGGGTACAGTAAAAGCTGGAAAACTGAATATTAAATTTGATAATTTACCATTTATATATCCTCCTTCAATAATGTCACAATGTACAACAATTGAATTTATTTCAGTTATTTTTGGAATCTTCTCACCTAAATGATAACCTTGACTATAGGTTTGTTTATTAAATCCTAATAGCTTTGACAATGATCTATCATGATTAAAATCAACTTGATGATTTTCGTCTAAAGTAAGAGAAAATTTATTAACTGCCGGTTCAACTGCAAAATGTAATTGTTTCTTATCTTTAAATGATATACCTAAATGTCTCTTAATTTCATTTGATATTGATTCAACTTCGTAAGAACCAGGAAGAAAAGTTAGTATTTTCCATGTTTTGCCTTTATCAGTAGAATATCTAAATTGATCATTCACATCTTTGATAACGTTTTGAATAGTGTTAAATGTAGAGAAACTAGTCAATGCAATTTGATAATTTTTATTTTGTTCCAAATGTAGAATGGGTTCTAAATTACAAGTGTGTGATGAAGTAGTTGTTATAATTTTTAACGTCGTACTAAATTTTGATGAACCCAAAATCTCTGTCAAATTTTCTAAATGATTATTAATTTTGTCTAAATCTGCTGAACACATTTTTAAACTAAAAAAATTAAATAAATATTTTTTTATGAAATAATTTTTTTTATAAAAAATTAAAAACAACAACATATTTCAGCTACGGGCGAAGCCCTGGAGGACATCAGAGATGTCCGGTTACACTTTTATAATCCTCTTCATTTAGAATCTTCTTTTCTAACAGTCTTTTCAATATAGCATGAATTTCATTGAAACTAGAATTATGTCCTTCTTTTATTGCAGATATTAAAATATTTAATCTATTTAGTAATTCTTGTGGATCATCTGGTAAAAATACAGTTGTTTCAGTTTTCTGTTTTTCAGATAAACCTTTCCCTACTTTAACTCCCGTTGATAATAAATTTTCTAATTGTTTATAACGTCTAAGAGATTTTACTGCACCAACTCTGTCTAACATAGCTTTATATTTTATGAGATCTTCTACAGCATAATTATTTAAATCTGCTCCTCTTAAAAGATTAACAAAATTTCTATCTAAATTAAAAGGAGATTTATCTGGTGAAAAAATTATACCTCGAAAAGGTTGTGGAAATATTTCTTTTTGTCCGAGATAAAATCTAGGTATTGTTTTTCCATCTATAAATGAAATAGAATGTTCAAATTGCATAGATTTTGGTAATTTCTTATTAATGTTTGATTCTAGTAATCCATAGTCATCTAATATAGTTTTGTGCTCTGGATCTGTTATATCAATTTGTTTATCATTATTTGTACTTTCTTTTTCAAGAGTTTTAAATGGTTTCATAGTTTTTTCAAAATCAGTTTTTACTTGCTCGGTTTGCTGCATTTTTTCAAACATATCAGATTGAATACCAGCTTTTATCATTCTATGTTGAAGATGATTTTCTTTCATAATATTTCTTTGTTTTATTAACTCTTCTAATTGTTTTATTCTTTTAAAATTATCAGCTCTAATTTTATCCATTTTTAAAATATAATATTTGAATTTTGTGGTAACATTGGAATACAGCAAAAACATTTTACTGAACAAATTATTTTTTTATTGCTTTGTTGTTTGACATCTTTTCGTTTAAAGTTTTCTCGTTTTAAGTTTTGTTTAATAAAGTTTTGTTCAATAAAGTTTTGCTTAAATTTTCGCTTAAAGTTTTTAGCTCTTCTAAAAAAAATTTGTCATTTTCTTCATTAGAAATTTTAGCATCACTAGAAATTTTGCCATCCTTTTTATTTTTATCATCAACTTTTTCTGTCTGTGATTGAAATGATATTTGATTTACTTCATTAGCTATTTGATCAAATTTTTCAATCTCATCTAACGTAATAACATTATCATCACATACTCTCTGAAAGTAGTAATGTAGTTTATCATAGACTTCTTTAATATGTAAATGCTTAGTTTTTAATGATTTTCGTTTCTTAGTTATTAAAGATTTATCTAACATTGTAACAAGTGAAGTTGCAAAAACACCCGTACCTGTTAAAGCTGTAGCAACTACTGGAATTACTAAAACACCTGAAGATATAACAATTGTTAAAGCACCTAAACTTATTGTTAAGAATATGCCAATTCCTTGTGTTACATTCTTAACTTTAGTCCATCTCTTTCTTAATTTTTTATAATGCTCTAATCTTAATAATAATTGAGATTCCTTATCTTTCATATACCTAACTCTATCTTTGTGTTTTTCTTTATTCATTTTTCAATGTTAATCTTTCAATGTCCATTAAAGTAGAACTACGTTCATATGATAACGAAGGATATATTTTTGAGGTTCCTTCCATTTCTGAAGTTCCTTCCACTTTTGTTTCTTCCATTTTTAAAGAAATATTTTTAGTCACATAATTTTAGTTATCTCATATTTTAAAAACCTGAAAAATGGATTTAAAAGACATTTTTAAAAATACCATTTTTTATAATTTTCGGTGTCCTGGAACGGTCATGATTTTGGGGGTAAAATCGAACCGAAGGCTCTAGGGCTTCGCCCGATTGTAATTCTCAAATTTTGAGATTCTTAACTTTATGATTTTTTCGGTGTCCTGGAACGGTCATGATTTAAGCGGTGAAAATTGTAATTCTCAAATTTGAGATTTTGAAAAATTTGAAAAATTGGGTATTTTTAAAAACGCCCAAATCGGAGCGAAGCTCCTCTGGCTTTAGCCGATTTATGAATTTAGGTCTTCATAACCTGAAAAAGGGTTCAAATTCATGAATTTATGTCGTTTTTAAAAAGTACCATTTTTGAAAAATGGTACTTTTTGAATGGACTAAATTCATGTATTTAGGTCTTAAAAACCTGAAAAAGGGTTCAAATTCATGAATTTATGTCGTTTTTAAAGATACTATTTTTTTGAATTTTAGGTGTCCTGGAACGGTCTAAATTCATGTATTTAGGTCTTAAAAACCTGAAAAAGGGTCTAAATTCATGAATTTATGTCGTTTTTAAAGATACTATTTTTTTGAATTTTGTGGTGGCCTGGAACGGTCTTTTGCCCATTACTAGCGAAAATTTGGATTTGTATTGTACATCGAGGTGCATCATTGCGGGTGGATATCTAATATTATTCTTTAAACTTGTAAATTATTTAAATATGTGCGATTTCACATGACATCGAAAACTAAGCATGTGTACACGATAAAAATATATACTTTTTGTTGAAAATGCCATCAGCTATGAATAGAACATGTGCTTAATGGAAGAACGCATTCATGGAAGTATTGGGTGCTGTTTTTAAATGGGTAGTGCGTATTACACCAGCCGAGCCGGTGAAAGCTTGGAATCGCGCCAATTGCACCAACTGAGCCGGTAGTACTAATTCCCCCTTAAGGAAATGAAGAAAGAAATCATCAAAGGAAAATAAAACATGAATCGATTATTTGATATAGTCATTGTTTAGGAGGCGTTCGTAGCTAGTACTCATACGATGATGGAAATCATCCCAGCAGTCATCAGAATGCAGTTTGAATAAGGAATACAGTTGCTTCACTCATGAAGAAATTCCTGAATTTGTCATAGAAACTGAGGAGACGAAGCAAGACATAGTTATGTGAAGCAACGAGGTTTAATGCATTCTGATACAATTCTTATTTTTTTGAGTGAATTGGAGTCTATACGTAGTAGCTGAGAAATGTGAGGTATTGTAAATGGAATGGTATTGTGGCGGCTCAGACAGTGAACAAAAATTGTACCTGCTCAGCCGGTGCAGTGGCCTCTGCAGTCTTCATGTTTCGATGATTTAACAAAGACGAATGAAAGGATTTACGACAGATCCAACTCCTGAATCTTCAAGGAGTAAGCTTTAACAGGAAATAGTTATTCACATGTTTCAGTCCTTCGAATAGTAGGCCTACATTACTTAAGAAATGGTACAAAAAAGTGCAATGTTTTACCCACGTATTTTCAGTTACCCTTCTTGCGATCAACTCTCGTTCATGACAATTCATCTTTAATCGATTTTTAAAAAATTGAAAGGCTTAAGGGTTTTTTTTAAGGGGGATGAAGTTTGCCATAATTGTTGACATCTACTATTGTAGCTCCAATTATCAATATTATGCACCTTGCATCTTCGATTAATCCTACTACCCTGATTCAGATCTAGAAACATTGCGTGCGAGTAATAAGTTCACTGAACCTACGGCTGTGTAGGCTGTATCTTGAACGGTATAGGTGCCAATGACACTTTACATTCCATAGGAAAAAGTTCATTTATTTTTAAAAGATGATTATATTTTCGAATTGATGGCTGTTTTGCCTTTCGCGTCAGCCCTTCAGTTTTGAGTAAACTTTCTAATGACGGATAATTCGGTGTGCAAATTACCGCACTACTTCGAGCCCAACGACGCGATACGATTGTCCTGTGGTTCACAGTGATTACATTTCGTCGTGGCTGACATAATTTTTCAAGACTAGAAATTTCAGACGCAGATCTGCTTGAAGCAAGCTTGAACGTGCAGATTATTTGCATGTGGCCTACAGTTAATACTAGTATGCTCTGTTTTTGTCAGTAGCGTTGAGCTTACTATAAAATCAGTCATAGGCCTTCGACTGCATCCGTGAATATAAAAATTTATCACCTAATGAAACAGCAGTCCTACCAGGTTGTCAGCGTTCCCTGGAAAACCTGGAAAACACCTGGAAAATGAATTTTGCCCTGGAAATCGTGGAAAACTCATGGAAAATGAAATTTTAACCTGGAAATCCTGGAAAACTCCTGGAAATAAACTTAATAAAACACTAATTGCAAGTTGTTGAAGTCATACTTCCTCTATGGCTGAAGTGTTTTCTATTTTTCCCGATTTTATTTTTCATATCTCTACTTATTTGTTACAAATACAGCCTTCATTCTCATACAATTCTTTTGTTTTTAGAACATTACAGTGACTGGTCTCCTATCATAACGTATACAGCATGAATGAGACCGAACTGCGTGGTATGGTTAACTATGAAGTTGTCGAACTTTTCATTTTTTTTCTAGAAATATAATGATTTTTCCCAGAATTTTTCTTTTAAATTTGAAGCGTATGTTTGAGTAAAATTTCCTTGCAGAAAGTCTGAACATTTTCGTTCAAATTTGACCCCTGATATTTGGTAAATTTCCCTGGAAAATCTGGAAAATGAATTTTGCCCTGGAAATTTTCATCCAAATTTGCGCGGACACCCTGTCCTACGGAACATTATTCTCGACGACTTTCCCTTACATGAATTATTTATTCGGTTCCTTCAAGTTGTGTATATTTTTTGTGGTGTAATTTTATGACTTCTCATGCTAAATTCGCCTTGGAATCACTAAACTATAATAGACTGATGTCGACAGTAACCAGTGGGCCTACCTAGTTATCAAACAATTTTAGCATGATTTATCAGCAATCGTAAATATGTATATATCACCAACGACCAGAAATTGATTTTTTCCGTAGACGGCAATAGACCTGATCGAGCATTTTGTGAACTTCCTCGAGACATTGCTAAATGAAATTGTGTCCTGATTGACTGAAATTTTTCACATTTTTCCTCCTTTATGAAAGATGTGTGGGTTTGGTCTTCTCAGAATTCCTGCGACGTGACGAATCAGTTGAATAGTTCTTTTCACATTTCTTTCAATAGTTTATCATGGCCGCTTAATTGTATTCAATGAATAGGCGAACATAAAAGGTGAACATTTACAGACGATGCAGCGACAAATAAAAGATGCGACAATTCATTTTTCGTCATCCGTCACTATGCAGATTGCAGACTTGACTTCAGTCGTGAACATCAAAGAAGGGTGCCCGCGGGTCATGAAAGTCTGGAAGAGCTGTGGAAAAGTATTATTTTCAAGAAAATGTCAGGAAAGTCAGGGACGTTTATTTTTACGTGCCATTTATGAGTCACTAAGGTTATTAAAAAATGAATGTTTTGTGAAATCCTAGGATTTTTATTTGTGCTGATAAATGTCAGATTGAGCTTTTTGACTGCTTCTAAAAATCGTTTTCCCAATTATGATTTCCACATCGACTTCTATCACCAGCTTCAAGGGTTGGCCTTAATATTTTTTCTTAAGGTATTGAAACTTCACAATACGCGTTATGTGAGTTTGCGATTACAAACAAAGCAAATTGCTTTCCTATCGCTCTCTTTTCTTTGTCAAATGACTTTTTTAGTCTTTAGGGATAGTTGATTGACCATCTGAGAAAAGATAAGCACTAGTAAAGCAATGTAGCACAATTTATCTCAATGAATGCACGATATGCGATTAGAACTACTGCATAGAGAATATGCATCGAGAAAAGCATAGGGTAGTGAAAAGTGAAAGAACCATAGAAACTAAAACTCGAGGTGGACAAAATCGTAATTGGCAAAACATTTTAGTGAGCAGAGTCATATATCTAATGAAGACGAAGTAATGAGGGAGAAATAAATGCAACTTGATAAAGGAAACCATCTTTTCAATGACGGAAGACGTTTGGAAGCGTTTTAATAATTTTGACAAAGAAAATAAAACTAAACTCATACTAATACATTTTATCTTGAGCACTTTCGATGATTCTAATCATCATTTAAGTCATTTATAAGAGGATTCTAAACAATCTTGCACTGAAAGTTATAAACATTCAAATTACATAGCTATGAAAAGAGATTAAATAAAAAATTATGCATAGGTACATACAAAAATCGAGACATTATACTATCGGAAATTAACACAGATTAGATGAAAGAAAAAGGAAAAAATCATAACGTATCTTATGATTAGAGTCATCGGAAGCGCTCAGGATAAAATTTATTAGTATGTTTAGTTTATGCATGGTATTTTTAGTATGGTAGTTTAGTTATATTTTCCTTGCTAAAATTCAGTGGAAGAAAAGGCTGTTTTAAGTTTTTGAATTTTGACAAAGAGAAGCAGTTAGATGAGCGACTGTAGCGTCTATTCTCATTCATATTTGCGATATTTTCATTTTCGCTCGAAGGCCATGAAAATGGTAATGTGCAAACTGCTAGGTATGATTTTAAATTGTTTAATTTTGAGTTGTACTGTGTCTTTGTGCATGATTCGGAGACAGTATGATTGTGCCGTTACTTTGACCCCAGGGAGTCAGAGTTTCATTCATCATAACTGCAAAAAAGTTTAATGACATTCGAATTAAGAAAATTGTATTCCTGTCGCATTTTGAAATACAACTTATAATTCATTATTGCATCTACGGGTGAGGCTTATAATTCATTTATTGATTCCATTGATAAATATTTTCGAAGCTTGAATGCAGTCAACTTGAATTGTCAATTAGCCTTTAAATAGCCCTGGAATGCCATTTTTGACTTTTTGCACCAAGTTAAATGAGCATAATTTATTGATTCCAGCTGCTGTTATTGATTTTTATTGAACCCTCCATTTCTATTAAATTTCTTAGAATCTTAATTGAAATAACCAATACGTTTGCACATCTAGATGAAATATTCATGACTTCAAGAATTTGTTTCGTTTCCAAATTACTATGTCAATGATATTTGTGAGGCGATGGTTATTATGTCGTTGACGCGTCGCTGATAGTGCAATCGCTAAAGATGACGTTTTGTAAGTAAGTAATGTTGTATCTTAAAGAAACAATGTGGGGCTCTTCACATGCGAAGTCGATGGGTTGACTATAAATTTTATTCATATATGCAAGTATGAAGTCGCAGTCATTCGACAGAGATCGGCAAAAATCGTTTTTGTTTTTTGTTTCATAACGGGCTTGCATGCAATTTCGTAACAGACTCGCAATATGGCAAATTGGAACATTATGCAGCCTCTAATGATGTAATTAAAGTTGCGGGTCTTACACAAAAAAGTCATGTCTAATTGATCGTTTATCTTCTCGTTATAAATTGGATACCATAAGTTCTAAGGTATCCTACAAGTGCACAACTTTTTGAGCAAGAGAGTGCCGGTGCGTAATCGGCTGATAGACTGCTAAAAAATTGATAACATTTATATTACTAGGCATTTTTATTATTTTGGAAAGTAATCAGAACCACAAAAGTTTTATTAATAGACTTAATTAGGCCTACACATTTAATCATACATTTACCCGGTTAGCATTTTTTACACAAGTACGGATTACATCTTTAATCAGTGGTTTTGTAGCCTGTGAGCTATTTGTGAGATCTGAATGAATATGCAACGATAGAAGGGTTCTTTATTATTACTTTTGATGATCACATTATATTTCATTTTCATCAACTGATTCATATGATTTTATTACTTTTTCATATAATTGTTGCTCTTAAAAATTTTACAGACATCAACTTTCAAACATGCACAGCTGAAGTAACAAATTGTCATCTGAGACGTGATGTTTCAAAAGATATGTTTTCTAAATTCTTTGTATTGACATTTTAATTTTTTCGGCATTTTATGAATTTAATTTCAATAAACAAGAAGAAGCAGACGGAATTAATTACACAATGTGAAGAAGCATTTTAACGAATTTGATTATGAAGAATGCAAAGTCATATTGAGTCAAGTTAAACCAGATAAAGAAATTTCTGACATGGTTTAATCCGATGGTAATGTCCCCAATACTGAGGTAGCATTGCTACGTTGCACGAGATATGCTGAATCAAGAAAGATCGAGACCTTGATTCTCCAGCGTTATACCTGACTTTACTCGAAATATCAGACACAAATTTCATGACTGACGGTCACCATGAACCCATTGTTTATATGCTAGCTGATAAAAAGAGGATAATAATCATGAAAGGGATGATAGTTTTGGCGTTAGGGTCTTCGTCCATTGTGGCAGTTTTCCTGTTTGCTCTTGTCGATACTTCTTGATAAGTTGGTGTCATCGTTCCTCAACATGTGCATTTTGACATCATGGTTTTCTGTCATGGCATGAACACGCTGCAGTTCAAAATGTCGGTTCAAAAATATGATTGCTTCAACTTGACATGCTTGAAAATTGAAGCCTGAATACAACTAAATAGAAATACGACAAAATGCAACTTTATTGAATTTTATGAATCAGATATTGAAAATGAAGTAGTTTTGATCGTTGGAACGTTCAGGAAGTGAACTTTTCTATCGATATGAAATCATTTAGATTCCATAATTATTTCACTGACTACAGGCCATTGAGGAAAAGTAGATGCCTAAAATCTGAAGAACCACCGCTCACAGAATTCAAAAGAAATTTGGAAACTGAGGTCTGTTGAGTCAAATATTGTTAACGTCAAAATATGGTAGTAGTAAGGAAGTGACAAACACCAGATAGCGCAAGATGGCCGCCATCGCTGAGTCCCCCCCCCTCTGGCTCGGCAGAGTGTCGTGGTCGGCCGCCGTGGTGCTTCGGGTCTGAGTCCCCCCCCCCTCTGGAACGATAGAGTGTCGTGGTGGACTTGGGCGACCGCCAGGATTAGTCTTGAGGCTATAGTGTGTGATGTTTTTGGTGCAATCTGCTGAATGTTGGGTTGTAAAATGGGTTGTTTCGAGTGGAAGGAGTGGTCGGATGAGAAAACGGAGGTCGGATTCGTGTTCAGCGTGAAATTCTGCATCGGTAGGGTGAGTTTCAAGTCAATCGGTGAGAAAAAATTTTTCTTCAAAATTTTAACAGAGTTAGAATTTGGGACGTTTTGGTGTGTAGCGCCCAAACGAAGCATCGGATGAGAAAACGGAGGCCAGATTCGGAATCTACGTGAAATTTTGGGTTAGGAAGGATGTTTCCAGCGAAATCGGAGAGAAAAAATTTTCACTGACGTCCCCCCCCCTCTGGACAGCTTGCTTCGATTTTGGCTTCCAGTGGACGGATTTTGTCGTGCGATAGCTCGTTTGAAAGCTAAGAGTGAGACAAATTCAGTGAAAGAATCGGCTTGTTCCTATCTGTCTTCGTTCAAAAGTTAGAGCGGTTACAAGATTTTAGGTCGGAGCTCGCTTACCTGAAAAAATCCTAAGTGTCAGAGTGACTTTGTATGGGTAAAATTTTGAAAATTTTCCAAAGTGTGGAATTTCGACCTGGGACCGTCACCAAAACATTTTTCATCAAATTCTGAAATTTCGCTGTCCCCCCCCCTCTGGACAGCTTGCTTCGATTTTGGTTTCCAGTGGACGGATTTTGTCGTGCGATAGCTCGTTTGAAAGCTAAGAGTGAGACAAATTCAGTGAAAGAATCGGCTTGTTCCTATCTGTCTTCGTTCAAAAGTTAGAGCGGTTACAAGAATTTAGGTCGGAGCTCGCTTACCTGAAAAAATCCTAAGTGTCAGAGTGACTTTGTATGGGTAAAATTTTGAAAATTTTCCAAAGTGTGGAATTTCGACCTGGGACCGTCACCAAAACATTTTTCATCAAATTCTGAAATTTCGCTGTCCCCCCCCTCTGGACAGCTTGCTTCGATTTTGGTTTCCAGTGGACGGATTTTGTCGTGCGATAGCTCGTTTGAAAGCTAAGAGTAAGACAAATTCAGTGAAAGAATCGGCTTGTTCCTATCTGTCTTCGTTTAGATGTGAGACGCCATTTAAGATTTTGGGACATTGGTGAAAAACGACAGAGTTAGAATTTGGGACGTTTTGGGCTCTAGCTTCAAAACGAAGCATCGGATTGGAAAACGGATTTCAGATTTGGAATCAGCGTGAAATTCTTTATATGTATGGTGAGTTTCAAGTCAATCGGAGAGAAAGAATTTTCAACATTTTCGAAAAAACGACAGAGTTAGAATTTGGGACGTTTTGGTGTGTAGCGCCCAAACGAAGCGTCGGATGAGAAAACGGAGGCCAGATTCGGAATCTACGTGAAATTTTGGGTTAGGAAGGATGTTTCCAGCGAAATCGGAGAGAAAAAATTTTCACTGACGTCCCCCCCCCTCTGGACAGCTTGCTTCGATTTTGGCTTCCAGTGGACGGATTTTGTCGTGCGATAGCTCGTTTGAAAGCTAAGAGTGAGACAAATTCAGTGAAAGAATCGGCTTGTTCCTATCTGTCTTCGTTCAAAAGTTAGAGCGGTTACAAGATTTTAGGTCGGAGCTCGCTTACCTGAAAAAATCCTAAGTGTCAGAGTGACTTTGTATGGGTGAAATTTTGAAAATTTTCCAAAGTGTGGAATTTCGACCTGGGACCGTCACCAAAACATTTTTCATCAAATTTTGAAATTTCACTGACGTCCCCCCCCCTCTGGACAGTTTGCTTCGATTTTGGCTTCCAGTGGACGGATTTTGTCGTGCGATAGCTCGTTTGAAAGCTAAGAGTGAGACAAATTCAGTGAAAGAATCGGCTTGTTCCTATCTGTCTTCGTTCAAAAGTTAGAGCGGTTACAAGATTTTAGGTCGGAGCTCGCTTACCTGAAAAAATCCTAAGTGTCAGAGTGACTTTGTATGGGTGAAATTTTGAAAATTTTCCAAAGTGTGGAATTTCGACCTGGGACCGTCACCAAAACATTTTTCATCAAATTCTGAAATTTCGCTGTCCCCCCCCCTCTGGACAGCTTGCTTCGATTTTGGCTTCCAGTGGACGGATTTTGTCGTGCGATAGCTCGTTTGAAAGCTAAGAGTAAGACAAATTCAGTGAAAGAATCGGCTTGTTCCTATCTGTCTTCGTTTAGATGTGAGACGCCATTTAAGATTTTGGGACATTGGTGAAAAACGACAGAGTTAGAATTTGGGACGTTTTGGGCTCTAGCTTCAAAACGAAGCATCGGATTGGAAAACGGATTTCAGATTTGGAATCAGCGTGAAATTCTTTATATGTATGGTGAGTTTCAAGTCAATCGGAGAGAAAAAATTTTCAACATTTTTCGAAAAAACGACAGAGTTAGAATTTGGGACGTTTTGGTGTGTAGCACCCAAACGAAGCATCGGATGAGAAAACGGAGGCCAGATTCGGAATCTACGTGAAATTTTGGGTTAGGAAGGATGTTTCCAGCGAAATCGGAGAGAAAAAATTTTCACTGACGTCCCCCCCCCTCTGGACAGCTTGCTTCGATTTTGGCTTCCAGTGGACGGATTTTGTCGTGCGATAGCTCGTTTGAAAGCTAAGAGTGAGACAAATTCAGTGAAAGAATCGGCTTGTTCCTATCTGTCTTCGTTCAAAAGTTAGAGCGGTTACAAGATTTTAGGTCGGAGCTCGCTTACCTGAAAAAATCCTAAGTGTCAGAGTGACTTTGTATGGGTGAAATTTTGAAAATTTTCCAAAGTGTGGAATTTCGACCTGGGACCGTCACCAAAACATTTTTCATCAAATTTTGAAATTTCACTGACGTCCCCCCCCTCTGGACAGTTTGCTTCGATTTTGGCTTCCAGTGGACGGATTTTGTCGTGCGATAGCTCGTTTGAAAGCTAAGAGTGAGACAAATTCAGTGAAAGAATCGGCTTGTTCCTATCTGTCTTCGTTCAAAAGTTAGAGCGGTTACAAGATTTTAGGTCGGAGCTCGCTTACCTGAAAAAATCCTAAGTGTCAGAGTGACTTTGTATGGGTAAAATTTTGAAAATTTTCCAAAGTGTGGAATTTCGACCTGGGACCGTCACCAAAACATTTTTCATCAAATTCTGAAATTTCGCTGTCCCCCCCCTCTGGACAGCTTGCTTCGATTTTGGTTTCCAGTGGACGGATTTTGTCGTGCGATAGCTCGTTTGAAAGCTAAGAGTAAGACAAATTCAGTGAAAGAATCGGCTTGTTCCTATCTGTCTTCGTTTAGATGTGAGACGCCATTTAAGATTTTGGGACATTGGTGAAAAACGACAGAGTTAGAATTTGGGACGTTTTGGGCTCTAGCTTCAAAACGAAGCATCGGATTGGAAAACGGATTTCAGATTTGGAATCAGCGTGAAATTCTTTATATGTATGCTGAGTTTCAAGTCAATCGGAGAGAAAGAATTTTCAACATTTTCGAAAAAACGACAGAGTTAGAATTTGGGACGTTTTGGTGTGTAGCGCCCAAACGAAGCGTCGGATGAGAAAACGGAGGCCAGATTCGGAATCTACGTGAAATTTTGGGTTAGGAAGGATGTTTCCAGCGAAATCGGAGAGAAAAAATTTTCACTGACGTCCCCCCCCCTCTGGACAGCTTGCTTCGATTTTGGCTTCCAGTGGACGGATTTTGTCGTGCGATAGCTCGTTTGAAAGCTAAGAGTGAGACAAATTCAGTGAAAGAATCGGCTTGTTCCTATCTGTCTTCGTTCAAAAGTTAGAGCGGTTACAAGATTTTAGGTCGGAGCTCGCTCA
The DNA here is from genome assembly GCA_907163375.1 of Prostheceraeus crozeri. NCBI lineage: Eukaryota > Metazoa > Platyhelminthes > Polycladida > Euryleptidae > Prostheceraeus > Prostheceraeus crozeri. The sequence continues at coordinate 86,064 of CAJQUW010010736.1, forward strand.
CCTGAAAAAATCCTAAGTGTCAGAGTGACTTTGTATGGGTAAAATTTTGAAAATTTTCCAAAGTGTGAAATTTCGACCTGGGACCGCCACCAAAACATTTTTCATCAAATTTTGAAATTTCACTGACGTCCCCCCCCCTCTGGACAGTTTGCTTCGATTTTGGCTTCCAGTGGACGGATTTTGTCGTGCGATAGCTCGTTTGAAAGCTAAGAGTGAGACAAATTCAGTGAAAGAATCGGCTTGTTCCTATCTGTCTTCGTTCAAAAGTTAGAGCGGTTACAAGATTTTAGGTCGGAGCTCGCTTACCTGAAAAAATCCTAAGTGTCAGAGTGACTTTGTATGGGTAAAATTTTGAAAATTTTCCAAAGTGTGGAATTTCGACCTGGGACCGTCACCAAAACATTTTTCATCAAATTCTGAAATTTCGCTGTCCCCCCCCTCTGGACAGCTTGCTTCGATTTTGGTTTCCAGTGGACGGATTTTGTCGTGCGATAGCTCGTTTGAAAGCTAAGAGTGAGACAAATTCAGTGAAAGAATCGGCTTGTTCCTATCTGTCTTCGTTCAAAAGTTAGAGCGGTTACAAGATTTTAGGTCGGAGCTCGCTTACCTGAAAAAATCCTAAGTGTCAGAGTGACTTTGTATGGGTAAAATTTTGAAAATTTTCCAAAGTGTGGAATTTCGACCTGGGACCGTCACCAAAACATTTTTCATCAAATTCTGAAATTTCGCTGTCCCCCCCCTCTGGACAGCTTGCTTCGATTTTGGTTTCCAGTGGACGGATTTTGTCGTGCGATAGCTCGTTTGAAAGCTAAGAGTAAGACAAATTCAGTGAAAGAATCGGCTTGTTCCTATCTGTCTTCGTTTAGATGTGAGACGCCATTTAAGATTTTGGGACATTGGTGAAAAACGACAGAGTTAGAATTTGGGACGTTTTGGGCTCTAGCTTCAAAACGAAGCATCGGATTGGAAAACGGATTTCAGATTTGGAATCAGCGTGAAATTCTTTATATGTATGCTGAGTTTCAAGTCAATCGGAGAGTTTCAAGTCAATCGGCGAGAAAAATGTTCAACATTTTTTCGGAAAAACGACAGAGTTAGAATTTTTGCGATGGCTGCCTACTGTAGAGCCAAAACGAAGCATCGGATGGGAAAACGGAGGCCAGATTCGGATTCAGCGTCAAATTCTACATGGAAATGGTGTATTTCCAGCTCAATCGGAGCACTAGAACCGGAGATAGACGGGTTTTTTAGTGTTTGGATGATGGGTGTTACGTCATCAGCTGATCGCCACACACTATATAAGCTGGGAACCGAGAGAGACTTGTCATTAATACGAGAGATAGTCAACGGTAAGTCGTCTCTCTGAGCTCCGATGATAGCTTCGGACATTCCAAATCCCGAGTTTCTGTAAGAAACCGACTTAGAAAATTTCATTGCTGATATCAGCTAAGGCGTCAGACTTAGAGGTTAGCCAGGAGATGGCCTTCGTCTCCAGGCCATAAAAGACTCCAAAACTTTAAAGGCTTGTAACTTTGCTTCTACAAGTCCGTTTGACTTGATTAAAAAAAGGTTCGGTCGCTATTGACCTGCCCTAAGTGATAGACTACTTATAAAATTTCATAAGTAGTGCTAAAAAAAATTGAAAAATTTAAATTCGCTATTTTTTGGCAATTTTCGGGATTTTCAAACCTTCTGAATTCAACTAAGACATTTATAAAGTTGTGGGAGGCAAGCTTCGGCTTGGAATTTGCAACCTTTGTAAACAATCCACTGATTTTCATGTCAAAATCGGGGTCCGGATACCAACACAGTGATATGACGCACGCTCTGTCCGCGGGAGGTTGGATTTGTGGGCCGAGGCCTTGGAGTTGGGATAAGATCCCTCTGAGTAATGCCTGTAACGGATTCAAAGGTTCGACACTTTCCACCAATCTCACAATTTAGCTGTATGATTATAAGAATGACTGCCAATGTCGCCTGTTAGTAATTCTATTTCATCCTTCCTTTACAGATACATAAGTTACAAAATGGGAGGCAACTCAAAATTTTTATTTAAAAAGTGCTCTTGCGGAGAAATAAAGAGGGGTGGCGAATTCAAACGTCACATTAATAAGTACAAGAATACGCCTCACTTCCACGAGGAAAGAGCCGTTATTTCCGGCTGTACACATTGCCTGAAATTTTTGAAAGGCAAAGAGCATGAGGAATTTTACATCGCCCACGCCGACTGTCCGCTCAAAAAGGCAAACAATTATATAACATCAGACATCGGCAAAGTGATCGCACCCTTCTTCAACGAAGAAACAGTCGATCTTGACGCAGCACTACAAGAGGCTATTGCAACAATTTTGGAGCCTGCTGCTTCGGCCACTACCTCATCAACAGCAGAAGAGAAGGCCCACTAAGCGATTTGGACAGCTCAGATGACTCCGATTCTGAGGAGGTCGTCATTACTAAAGACACGGAAGAGATAGGAAAACCAACAAATCAGTCTTCCCCGAAAAAGAAAGTAATCGCACCTTCCCCAGTAAAGAAGGGGATTAAGCAGCAGACGAACAGCTGGAATAAGGATACCCAGATCGCAAAAGTGAGCCAGGAATATGCACTCACAAAATTAAAAGATGAGCTCACTCGTTACAAAAATGAATGTTCGGCCCTTAGGGATGACAATTTCCACCTGAAGGGTCAGGTAGCCGAGATTCGGGCCCTCAAGACACAAGTGATCAATTTAGAATCTTTCCGCGAAAGGGCGCTTGCCAGCGAAAAAACGCGTTACTGAGCAGGCGACTTACATAAAATCATTAAAAGCTCAAGAAGAGGTATCAAATTTAAAAATTGAGCAATTAAAGACTAGCCTGACTGAGAGTCAGAAGAAAGAAGAGAGACGAACAACGCTCCACATTCCCATCATCAAGAGCAGAATCGTCGACAGCATCATCCTTGAGAGTGAGGACTTGGATGCCACATTTGAGTGCTACGAGGGAGCAATGGCGGAGATGCGCTGTCTCCATGTCTCTATAAAGCATGATGGCGAAATAAAGGAGCTGCGCCACCGGAAGCGGAAACTGCCGGCCAAATACTTACCTCAACCATCACCATCGAAGGGGTCGCGAACCGGCTAAATTTCTCTTATGGTAAGTTAATATCATCTCTATCACTTGAATATATTTTCATCTATTTTTCCTTCTATTTTCAGATACGACGAGAACGAACCAACGGCTCTCTTAAGGGCCACCATGGGGCAAGACATGATAGAACCTCCACGCGGTTTGCCCTGGGCAGTCTTTAGACTGGCGAATACTATCATTAAGTTGAATCTGCTATCAGTCAACTTGAACGTTACATCACATTAGAGGGGTATATAAACCACTACCTCTCATTCCATTTCATTTCAATCATGGAGACGCCAAACGCTGCAGTCAACTCTCCTCGCGGACCACAGTTAAGACCGCGAAATTTATTTGATGAATTTGCTAGAATAGAGGAGCAAGACAGAGTTCACAACAATCTTGCTCAGATTGGCAATCCGATGATAGCAACTGCTGTCAATCCAACGGAATGGCGCTACATTCCACTTTTTAGTCATGTGCCAGTTAGTGTGGAAGTCGACAGTGCTACCAAAGAGAGAGTCAAAGACTCTCTCAGCAGAATTGGTAGGGTGTAAGATGACGTTACTCCCGAGAACGAACCATCGGCTCTCTTAAGGGCCACCATGGGGCAAGACATGATAGAACCTCCACGCGGTTTGCCCTGGGCAGTCTTCGGACTGGCGAATACTATCATTAAGTTGAATCTGCTATCAGTCAACTTGAACGTTGCAAATGAAGTTCGGTGTAATACTTCCTTTCGACGGGCGTTCCTGTATAGGACGGCGGTGAAACCCGTAGCTATGTATACCGCAAGGGACATTCGGCAATGGTCAATCTTGTTAAACCTCTCTGCGTCATGTTTGCAAGTGATTGCCTCTGTCTCAACGTAGTATGCATTCGCGCCAGGGCGACATTTAGCCAACTGTCGAAGGTTACCTTATAAACTATCCATTGCATACGTTATGAGAACCATGAGTTCTACCTGTCTCTATCAATGAGACGAATTGATGAATGGAATGAAATGGGAGGACACTCACGCGCCACACGCAACATAACACACTTCTCTCTTCCGTAGTCTAACAAGCTCTTTACACATGGATCGCAGTCGATTGCTATCCCTATATCAGAAGTGTAAGCTATCTTAATTTTATCTAACACTATTTCATCTACCATTATCATCCATATGAAATGTTATAAGAATTGCAAGTTAGACTAAGCGTGCTACTATTTCCAAATGAAAAAGTATACATGGTTAAATCATCCACTTAAGCCCATCCGTAGTCTAACAAGCTCTTTACACATGGATCGCAGTGGATTGCTATCCCTGTATCAGAAGTGTAAGCTATCTAAAATATATTTAACACTATTTCATCTACCATCATCACCATATGAAGTGTCATAAGATTTACAAGTTAGACTAAGCGTTCTACTATTTGTAAATGAAAGATATCGTTTCAACAGTTTACAGATTGAAAATAAAGTTTCAATAGTGTGTGCGTTAGAAATAAAGCTTTATCTGTTTGTATGTTAGAAACAAAATAAAGTTTGCAAGATAAAAAGTAAAGTTTCACCACTTTACAAGTTAAGAATAAAGTTCTATCTGTTTATATGTTAGAAATAAAATAAAGTTTCAATAATTTGCAAGTTGAAAATAAAGTTTCAATAGTTTACAAGTTTTAAAATAAAGTTTAAATAGTGTGCAAGATAAAAAATAAAGTTTGAACAGTTTACAAGCTGAAAATAAAGTTTTAATAGTGTACACGTTGGAAATAAAGTTTTAATAGTTTATGTGCTTCAAAATAGAGTTATAACAGTTTATATGTTAGAAATAAAATGACGTTTCATCAGTTTACAAGTTAAGAATAAAGTTCTATCTGTTTGTATGATAGAAATAAAACAAAGTTTCAACCGTTTACAAGTTAAAAATAAAGTTTCAATAGTTTACAAGTTAAAATTAAAGCTTCAACAATTACAAGTTAAAAATAAAACTTCAAAAGTTTACCAGTTAGAAATAAATTTTCATCAGTTTACAAGTCAAAATAAAGTTTCAACAGATTATAAGTTAAAAGAAAAGTTCCAATAGTATGTGCATTAGAAATAACGTTTCAGCTTTTTGTATGTTAGAAATAAGATAAAGTTTCAATTGTGTGTACGTTAGAAATAAAGTTCTATCTGTTTCTATGATAGAAATAAAACAAATTTTCAACCGTTAACAAGTTAAAAATAAAGTTTTAAGAGTTTACAAGTTAAAACTAATGTTTCAATAGTGTGTGTATGTCAAGAATAAAGTTTTATCTGTTTGTATGTTAGAAATAGAATGAAGTTTCACCAGTTTACAAGTTACGAATAAAGTTCTATCTCTTTAACTTTATAAGTTAAGAATAAAGTTCTATCTGTTTATATGTTAGGAATAGAATGAAGTTTCACTAGTTTACAAGTTAAGAATAAAGTTCTATCTGTTTATATGTTAGAAATAAAATAAAGTTTCAATAGTTTGCAAGTTAAAAATAAAGTTTCAATAGTTTACAAGTTTTAAAATAAAGTTTAAATAGTGTGCAAGATAAAAAATAAAGTTTGAACAGTTTACAAGCTGAAAATAAAGTTTTAATAGTGTACACGTTGGAAATAAAGTTTTAATAGTTTATGTGCTTCAAAATAGAGTTATAACAGTTTATATGTTAGAAATAAAATGAAGTTTCATCAGTTTACAAGTTAAGAATAAAGTTCTATCTGTTTGTATGATAGAAATAAAACAAAGTTTCAACCGTTTACAAGTTAAAAATAAAGTTTCAACAGTTTACAAGTTAAAATTAAAGCTTCAACAATTACAAGTTAAAAATAAAACTTCAAAAGTTTACCAGTTAGAAATAAAGTTTCATCAGTTTACAAGTCAAAATAAAGTTTCAACAGATTATAAGTTAAAAGAAAAGTTCCAATAGTATGTGCATTAGAAATAACGTTTCAGCTGTTTGTATGTTAGAAATAAGATAAAGTTACAATTGTGTGTACGTTAGAAATAAAGTTCTATCTGTTTCTATGATAGAAATAAAACAAATTTTCAACCGTTAACAAGTTAAAAATAAAGTTTTAAGAGTTTACAAGTTAAAATTAAAGCTTCAACAATTACAAGTTAAAAATAAAACTTCAAAAGTTTACCAGTTAGAAATAAAGTTTCACCAGTTTACAAGTTAAGAATAAAGTTCTATCTGTTTATATGTTAGAAATAAAATAAAGTTTCAATAGTTTGCAAGTTAAAAATAAAGTTTCAATAGTTTACAAGTTTTAAAATAAAGTTTAAATAGTGTGCAAGATAAAAAATAAAGTTTGAACAGTTTACAAGCTGAAAATAAAGTTTTAATAGTGTACACGTTGGAATTAAGGATTTGTGTGTTCCTATTTTGTCATTTCGTTGTAGTAGCTACGTTCATAACCAATGCTTCTTTCCTCCTTACCTCAACACTGTCAAAGTCCTATATGGTTATCATTGCTCGCTATATGACAGTTACCAGCTGTATCTATTTTATCTGTTTCAAACCATTGATTTGTAATGCATGCTTGTTACAGTTATTCAATAAATGTTATTATGCGAAGAGTTGTTGTTGTTATCATGCGACGGATGGGTTAGATGAAGGGTGATCATATCTTTTTCAAAGGACTGTGGAACATTGATTTCCATGATGAGGATTATAACAGTTAGATTTGATGACGAATAAGATTTACTAGTTTGCAAGTTAGACTAAGCTTTCTATTATTTGTAAATGAAAGATATAGTTTCAATAGTTTACACGTTAAAAATAAAGTTTCAATAGTGTGTATGTTAAGAATAAAGTTCTATCTGTTTGTATGTTAGAAATAAAATGAAGTTTCATCAGTTTACAAGTTAAGAATAAAGTTTTATCTGTTTGTATGTTAGAAATAAAACAAAGTTTCAACCGTTAACAAGTTAAAAATAAAGTTTCAATAGTTTACAAGTTAAAACTAATGTTTCAATAGTGCGTATGTTAAGAATAAAGTTTTATCTGTTTCTATGTTAGAAATAAAATGAAGCTTCACCAGTTTACAAGTTAAGAATAAAGTTTTATCAGCTTGTATGTTAGAAATAAAATAAAGTTTCAAGAGTTTACAAGTTTCAACAGTGTATACGTTAGAAATAAAGTTTTAGCTGTTTGTATGTTAAAAATAAAATAAAGTTTCAACCGTTTACAAGTTAAAAATGAAGTTTCAATAGTGTATATGTTAAGAATAAAGTTCTATCTGTTTATATGTTTATATGTTAGAAATAAAAATGAAGGTTCACCAGTTTACAAGTTAAGAATAAAGTTTTATCTGCTTGTATGTCAGAAATCAAATAAAGTTTCACCAGTTGACAAGTTAAAAAATAAAGTTTCAATAGTGTGTACGTTAGAAATAAAGTTTTAGCTGTTTGTATGTTAAAAATAAAATAAAGTTTCAACCGTTTACAAGTTGAAAATGAAGTTTCAATAGTGTATATGTTAAGAATAAAGTTCTATCTGTTTATATGTTAGAAATAAAAATGAAGGTTCACCAGTTTACAAGTTAAGAATAAAGTTTTATCTGCTTGTATGTCAGAAATCAAATAAAGTTTCACCAGTTTACAAGTTAAAAAATAAAGTTTCAATAGTGTGTACGTTAGAAATAAAGTTTCAATAGTGTATATGTTAAGAATAAAGCTTTATCTGTTTGTATGTTAGACATAAAACAAAGTTTCAACCGTTAACAAGTTAAAAATAAAGTTTCAGATTAAAATAAAGTTTCAATAGTGTGTATGATGGAAATAAAGTTTAAGCGCTTTGTGCGTTAAAAATAAAGTTTCAACATTGTGTACGTTAAGAATAAAGTTCTATCTGTTTATATGTTAGAAATAAAAATGAAGGTTCATCAGTTTACAAGTTAAGAATAAAGTTTTATCTGCTTGTATGTCAGAAATCAAATAAAGTTTCACCAGTTTACAAGTTAAAAAATAAAGTTTCAATAGTGTGTACGTTAGAAATAAAGTTTTAGCTGTTTGTATGTTAAAAATAAAATAAAGTTTCAACCGTTTACAAGTTAAAAATGAAGTTTCAATAGTGTATATGTTAAGAATAAAGTTCTATCTGTTTATATGTTAGAAATAAAAATGAAGGTTCACCAGTTTACAAGTTAAGAATAAAGTTTTATCTGCTTGTATGTCAGAAATCAAATAAAGTTTCACCAGTTTACAAGTTAAAAAATAAAGTTTCAATAGTGTGTACGTTAGAAATAAAGTTTCAATAGTGTATATGTTAAGAATAAAGCTTTATCTGTTTGTATGTTAGACATAAAACAAAGTTTCAACCGTTAACAAGTTAAAAATAAAGTTTCAGATTAAAATAAAGTTTCAATAGTGTGTATGATGGAAATAAAGTTTAAGCGCTTTGTGCGTTAAAAATAAAGTTTCAACATTGTGTACGTTAAGAATAAAGTTCTATCTGTTTATATGTTAGAAATAAAAATGAAGGTTCATCAGTTTACAAGTTAAGAATAAAGTTTTATCTGCTTGTATGTCAGAAATGAAATAAAGTTTCACCAGTTTAAAAGTTAAGAATAAAGTTTCAATAGTGTGTATGATAAGAATATACTTCTATCTGTTTATATGTCAGAAATAAAATGAAGTTTCGTCAGTTTACAAGTTAAGAATACATTTGCTTGTATGTTAGAATTAAAGCAAAGTTTCAACCGTTTACAGGTTAAAAATAAAGTTTCAATAGTTAACACGTTAAAAATAAAGTTTCAATAGTGTGTATGTTAAGAATAAAGTTCTATCTGTTTGTATGTTAGAAATAAAATGAAGTTTCATCAGTTTACAAGTTAAGAATAAAGTTTTATCTGTTTGTATGTTAGACATAAAACAAAGTTTCAACCGTTTACAGGTTAAAAATAAAGTTTCAATAGTTTACAAGTTAAAACTAATGTTTCAATAGTGCGTATGTTAAGAATAAAGTTTTATCTGTTTCTATGTTAGAAATAAAATGAAGCTTCACCAGTTTACAAGTTAAGAATAAAGTTTTATCAGCTTGTATGTTAGAAATAAAATGAAGTTTCACCAGTTTACAAATTAAAAATAAAGTTTCAATAGTGTGTACGTTAGAAATGAAGTTTCAACCGTTTACAAGTTAAAAATAAAGTTTCAACAGTGTCTACGTTAGAAATAAAGTTTTATCTGTTTGTAAAGTACGATCGTAGGATTTACTAGTTTGCAAGTTAGACTCAGCATCCTACTAGTTGTAAATGAAAATATCGTTTCAGCCGTTTACAAGTTAAAAATAAAGTTTCAACGGTGTGTACGTTAGAAATAAAGTTTTAGCTGTTTATATGTTAGAAACAAAATAAAGTTTCAACAGTTTACAAGTTGAAAAATAAAGTTTCAACAGTGTATACGTTAGAAATAAATGAAAGTAAGACCTTCATCGTATGCGTATTCAAAGCATGTTTTGTAAATCAAATGTGTGTAGTCCTGACATGATAGAATCGCGTTAGAAATAAAGTTTCAGCCGTTTACAAGTTAAAAATAAAGTTTTAGCTGTTTATATGTTAGAAACAAAATAAAGTTTCAACAGTTTACAGATTAAAAATAAAGTTTCAACAGTGTGTACGTTACAAATAAAGTTTTAGCTGTTTATATGTTAGAAACAAAATAAAGTTTCAACAGTTTACAAGTTGAAAAATAAAGTTTCAACAGTGTGTACGTTAGAAATAAATGAAAGTAAGACCTTCATCGTATGAGTATTCAAAGCATGTTTTGTAAATCAAATGTGTGTAGTCCTGACATGATAGAATTAAGCTTGACAAACGCGTTTGTCAAGTTCATTTAATTCTATCATGTCAGGACTACACACATTTGATTTACAAAACATGCTTTGAATACTCATACGATGAAGGTCTTACTTTCATTTATTTCTAACGTACACACTGTTGAAACTTTATTTTTCAACTTGTAAACTGTTGAAACTTTATTTTGTTTCTAACATATAAACAGCTAAAACTTTATTTGTAACGTACACACTGTTGAAACTTTATTTTTAATCTGTAAACTGTTGAAACTTTATTTTGTTTCTAACATATAAACAGCTAAAACTTTATTTTTAACTTGTAAACGGCTGAAACTTTATTTCTAACGCGATTCTATCATGTCAGGACTACACACATTTACACACATAACTGGTGAAACTTCATTTTATTTCTAACATACAAGCTGATAAAACTTTATTCTTAACTTGTAAACTGGTGAAGCTTCATTTTATTTCTAACATAGAAACAGATAAAACTTTATTCTTAACATACGCACTATTGAAACATTAGTTTTAACTTGTAAACTATTGAAACTTTATTTTTAACTTGTTAACGGTTGAAACTTTGTTTTATGTCTAACATACAAACAGATAAAACTTTATTCTTAACTTGTAAACTGATGAAACTTCATTTTATTTCTAACATACAAACAGATAGAACTTTATTCTTAACATACACACTATTGAAACTTTATTTTTAACGTGTTAACTATTGAAACTTTATTTTTAACCTGTAAACGGTTGAAACTTTGCTTTAATTCTAACATACAAGCAAATGTATTCTTAACTTGTAAACTGACGAAACTTCATTTTATTTCTAACATATAAACAGATAGAAGTATATTCTTATCATACACACTATTGAAACTTTATTCTTAACTTTTAAACTGGTGAAACTTTATTTCATTTCTGACATACAAGCAGATAAAACTTTATTCTTAACTTGTAAACTGATGAACCTTCATTTTTATTTCTAACATATAAACAGATAGAACTTTATTCTTAACGTACACAATGTTGAAACTTTATTTTTAACGCACAAAGCGCTTAAACTTTATTTCCATCATACACACTATTGAAACTTTATTTTAATCTGAAACTTTATTTTTAACTTGTTAACGGTTGAAACTTTGTTTTATGTCTAACATACAAACAGATAAAGCTTTATTCTTAACATATACACTATTGAAACTTTATTTCTAACGTACACACTATTGAAACTTTATTTTTTAACTTGTCAACTGGTGAAACTTTATTTGATTTCTGACATACAAGCAGATAAAACTTTATTCTTAACTTGTAAACTGGTGAACCTTCATTTTTATTTCTAACATATAAACAGATAGAACTTTATTCTTAACATATACACTATTGAAACTTCATTTTTAACTTGTAAACGGTTGAAACTTTATTTTATTTTTAACATACAAACAGCTAAAACTTTATTTCTAACGTATACACTGTTGAAACTTGTAAACTCTTGAAACTTTATTTTATTTCTAACATACAAGCTGATAAAACTTTATTCTTAACTTGTAAACTGGTAAAGCTTCATTTTATTTCTAACATAGAAACAGATAAAACTTTATTCTTAACATACGCACTATTGAAACATTAGTTTTAACTTGTAAACTATTGAAACTTTATTTTTAACTTGTTAACGGTTGAAACTTTGTTTTATTTCTAACATACAAACAGATAAAACTTTATTCTTAACTTGTAAACTGATGAAACTTCATTTTATTTCTAACATACAAACAGATAGAACTTTATTCTTAACATACACACTATTGAAACTTTATTTTTAACGTGTAAACTATTGAAACTATATCTTTCATTTACAAATAATAGAACGCTTAGTCTAACTTGCAAACTAGTAAATCTTATTCGTCATCAAATCTAACTGTTATAATCCTCATCATGGAAATCAATGTTCCACAGTCCTTTGAAAAAGATATGATCACCCTTCATCTAACCCATCCGTCGCATGATAACAACAACAACTCTTCGCATAATAACATTTATTGAATAACTGTAACAAGCATGCATTACAAATCAATGGTTTGAAACAGATAAAATAGATACAGCTGGTAACTGTCATATAGCGAGCAATGATAACCATATAGGACTTTGACAGTGTTGAGGTAAGGAGGAAAGAAGCATTGGTTATGAACGTAGCTACTACAACGAAATGACAAAATAGGAACACACAAATCCTTAATTCCAACGTGTACACTATTAAAACTTTATTTTCAGCTTGTAAACTGTTCAAACTTTATTTTTTATCTTGCACACTATTTAAACTTTATTTTAAAACTTGTAAACTATTGAAACTTTATTTTTAACTTGCAAACTATTGAAACTTTATTTTATTTCTAACATATAAACAGATAGAACTTTATTCTTAACTTGTAAACTGGTGAAACTTTATTTCTAACTGGTAAACTTTTGAAGTTTTATTTTTAACTTGTAATTGTTGAAGCTTTAATTTTAACTTGTAAACTCTTAAAACTTTATTTTTAACTTGTTAACGGTTGAAAATTTGTTTTATTTCTATCATAGAAACAGATAGAACTTTATTTCTAACGTACACACAATTGAAACTTAATCTTATTTCTAACATACAAACAGCTGAAACGTTATTTCTAATGCACATACTATTGGAACTTTTCTTTTAACTTATAATCTGTTGAAACTTTATTTTGACTTGTAAACTGATGAAACTTTATTTCTAACTGGTAAACTTTTGAAGTTTTATTTTTAACTTGTAATTGTTGAAGCTTTAATTTTAACTTGTAAACTATTGAAACTTTATTTTTAACTTGTAAACGGTTGAAACTTTGTTTTATTTCTATCATAGAAACAGATAGAACTTTATTCTTAACTTGTAAACTGATGAAACTTCATTTTATTTCTAACATATAAACTGTTATAACTCTATTTTGAAGCATATAAACTATTAAAACTTTATTTCCAACGTGTACACTATTAAAACTTTATTTTCAGCTTGTAAAGTGTTCAAACTTTATTTTTTATCTTGCACACTATTTAAACTTTATTTTAAAACTTGTAAACTATTGAAACTTTATTTTTAACTTGCAAACTATTGAAACTTTATTTTATTTCTAACATATAAACAGATAGAACTTTATTCTTAACTTGTAAACTGGTGAAACTTTATTTCTAACTGGTAAACTTTTGAAGTTTTATTTTTAACTTGTAATTGTTGAAGCTTTAATTTTAACTTGTAAACTCTTAAAACTTTATTTTTAACTTGTTAACGGTTGAAAATTTGTTTTATTTCTATCATAGAAACAGATAGAACTTTATTTCTAACGTACACACAATTGAAACTTTATCTTATTTCTAACATACAAACAGCTGAAACGTTATTTCTAATGCACATACTATTGGAACTTTTCTTTTAACTTATAATCTGTTGAAACTTTATTTTGACTTGTAAACTGATGAAACTTTATTTCTAACTGGTAAACTTTTGAAGTTTTATTTTTAACTTGTAATTGTTGAAGCTTTAATTTTAACTTGTAAACTGTTGAAACTTTATTTTTAACTTGTAAACGGTTGAAACTTTGTTTTATTTCTATCATAGAAACAGATAGAACTTTATTCTTAACTTGTAAACTGATGAAACTTCATTTTATTTCTAACATATAAACTGTTATAACTCTATTTTGAAGCATATAAACTATTAAAACTTTATTTCCAACGTGTACACTATTAAAACTTTATTTTCAGCTTGTAAACTGTTCAAACTTTATTTTTTATCTTGCACACTATTTAAACTTTATTTTAAAACTTGTAAACTATTGAAACTTTATTTTTAACTTGCAAACTATTGAAACTTTATTTTATTTCTAACATATAAACAGATAGAACTTTATTCTTAACTTGTAAACTAGTGAAACTTCATTCTATTCCTAACATATAAACAGATAGAACTTTATTCTTAACTTATAAAGTTAAAGAGATAGAACTTTATTCGTAACTTGTAAACTGGTGAAACTTCATTCTATTTCTAACATACAAACAGATAAAACTTTATTCTTAACATACACACACTATTGAAACATTAGTTTTAACTTGTAAACTCTTAAAACTTTATTTTTAACTTGTTAACGGTTGAAAATTTGTTTTATTTCTATCATAGAAACAGATAGAACTTTATTTCTAACGTACACACAATTGAAACTTTATCTTATTTCTAACATACAAAAAGCTGAAACGTTATTTCTAATGCACATACTATTGGAACTTTTCTTTTAACTTATAATCTGTTGAAACTTTATTTTGACTTGTAAACTGATGAAACTTTATTTCTAACTGGTAAACTTTTGAAGTTTTATTTTTAACTTGTAATTGTTGAAGCTTTAATTTTAACTTGTAAACTATTGAAACTTTATTTTTAACTTGTAAACGGTTGAAACTTTGTTTTATTTCTATCATACAAACAGATAGAACTTTATTCTTAACTTGTAAACTGATGAAACTTCATTTTATTTCTAACATATAAACTGTTATAACTCTATTTTGAAGCACATAAACTATTAAAACTTTATTTCCAACGTGTACACTATTAAAACTTTATTTTCAGCTTGTAAACTGTTCAAACTTTATTTTTTATCTTGCACACTATTTAAACTTTATTTTAAAACTTGTAAACTATTGAAACTTTATTTTCAACTTGCAAACTATTGAAACTTTATTTTATTTCTAACATATAAACAGATAGAACTTTATTCTTAACTTGTAAAGTGGTGAAACTTTACTTTTTATCTTGTAAACTTTATTTTGTTTCTAACATACAAACAGTTAAAGCTTTATTTCTAACGCACACACTATTGAAACTTTATTTTCAATCTGTAAACTGTTGAAACGATATCTTTCATTTACAAATAGTAGAACGCTTAGTCTAACTTGTAAATCTTATGACACTTCATATGGGTGATGATGGTAGATGAAATAGTGTTAAATATATTTTAGATAGCTTACACTTCTGATACAGGGATAGCAATCCACTGCGATCCATGTGTAAAGAGCTTGTTAGACTACGGATGGGCTTAAGTAGATGATTTAACCATGTATACTTTTTCATTTGGAAATAGTAGCACGCTTAGTCTAACTTGCAATTCTTATAACATTTCATATGGATGATAATGGTAGATGAAATAGTGTTAGATAAAATTAAGATAGCTTACACTTCTGATATAGGGATAGCAATCGACTGCGATCCATGTGTAAAGAGCTTGTTAGACTACGGAAGAGAGGAGTGTGTTATGTTGCGTGTGGCGCGTGAGTGTCCTCCCATTTCATTCCATTCATCAATTCGTCTCATTGATAGAGACAGGTAGAACTCATGGTTCTCATAACGTATGCAATGGATAGTTTATAAGGTAACCTTCGACAGTTGGCTAAATGTCGCCCTGGCGCGAATGCATACTACGTTGAGACAGAGGCAATCACTTGCAAACATGACGCAGAGAGGTTTAACAAGATTGACCATTGCCGAATGTCCCTTGCGGTATACATAGCTACGGGTTTCACCGCCGTCCTATACAGGAACGCCCGTCGAAAGGAAGTATTACACCGAACTTCATTTGCAACGTTCAAGTTGACTGATAGCAGATTCAACTTAATGATAGTATTCGCCAGTCCGAAGACTGCCCAGGGCAAACCGCGTGGAGGTTCTATCATGTCTTGCCCCATGGTGGCCCTTAAGAGAGCCGATGGTTCGTTCTCGGGAGTAACGTCATCTTACACCCTACCAATTCTGCTGAGAGAGTCTTTGACTCTCTCTTTGGTAGCACTGTCGACTTCCACACTAACTGGCACATGACTAAAAAGTGGAATGTAGCGCCATTCCGTTGGATTGACAGCAGTTGCTATCATCGGATTGCCAATCTGAGCAAGATTGTTGTGAACTCTGTCTTGCTCCTCTATTCTAGCAAATTCATCAAATAAATTTCGCGGTCTTAACTGTGGTCCGCGAGGAGAGTTGACTGCAGCGTTTGGCGTCTCCATGATTGAAATGAAATGGAATGAGAGGTAGTGGTTTATATACCCCTCTAATGTGATGTAACGTTCAAGTTGACTGATAGCAGATTCAACTTAATGATAGTATTCGCCAGTCTAAAGACTGCCCAGGGCAAACCGCGTGGAGGTTCTATCATGTCTTGCCCCATGGTGGCCCTTAAGAGAGCCGTTGGTTCGTTCTCGTCGTATCTGAAAATAGAAGGAAAAATAGATGAAAATATATTCAAGTGATAGAGATGATATTAACTTACCATAAGAGAAATTTAGCCGGTTCGCGACCCCTTCGATGGTGATGGTTGAGGTAAGTATTTGGCCGGCAGTTTCCGCTTCCGGTGGCGCAGCTCCTTTATTTCGCCATCATGCTTTATAGAGACATGGAGACAGCGCATCTCCGCCATTGCTCCCTCGTAGCACTCAAATGTGGCATCCAAGTCCTCACTCTCAAGGATGATGCTGTCGACGATTCTGCTCTTGATGATGGGAATGTGGAGCGTTGTTCGTCTCTCTTCTTTCTTCTGACTATCAGTCAGGCTAGTCTTTAATTGCTCAATTTTTAAATTTGATACCTCTTCTTGAGCTTTTAATGATTTTATGTAAGTCGCCTGCTCAGTAACGCGTTTTTCGCTGGCAAGCGCCCTTTCGCGGAAAGATTCTAAATTGATCACTTGTGTCTTGAGGGCCCGAATCTCGGCTACCTGACCCTTCAGGTGGAAATTGTCATCCCTAAGGGCCGAACATTCATTTTTGTAACGAGTGAGCTCATCTTTTAATTTTGTGAGTGCATATTCCTGGCTCACTTTTGCGATCTGGGTATCCTTATTCCAGCTGTTCGTCTGCTGCTTAATCCCCTTCTTTACTGGGGAAGGTGCGATTACTTTCTTTTTCGGGGAAGACTGATTTGTTGGTTTTCCTATCTCTTCCGTGTCTTTAGTAATGACGACCTCCTCAGAATCGGAGTCATCTGAGCTGTCCAAATCGCTTAGTGGGGCCTTCTCTTCTGCTGTTGATGAGGTAGTGGCCGAAGCAGCAGGCTCCAAAATTGTTGCAATAGCCTCTTGTAGTGCTGCGTCAAGATCGACTGTTTCTTCGTTGAAGAAGGGTGCGATCACTTTGCCGATGTCTGATGTTATATAATTGTTTGCCTTTTTGAGCGGACAGTCGGCGTGGGCGATGTAAAATTCCTCATGCTCTTTGCCTTTCAAAAATTTCAGGCAATGTGTACAGCCGGAAATAACGGCTCTTTCCTCGTGGAAGTGAGGCGTATTCTTGTACTTATTAATGTGACGTTTGAATTCGCCACCCCTCTTTATTTCTCCGCAAGAGCACTTTTTAAATAAAAATTTTGAGTTGCCTCCCATTTTGTAACTTATGTATCTGTAAAGGAAGGATGAAATAGAATTACTAACAGGCGACATTGGCAGTCATTCTTATAATCATACAGCTAAATTGTGAGATTGGTGGAAAGTGTCGAACCTTTGAATCCGTTACAGGCATTACTCAGAGGGGATCTTATCCCAACTCCAAGGCCTCGGCCCACAAATCCAACCTCCCGCGGACAGAGCGTGCGTCATATCACTGTGTTGGTATCCGGACCCCGATTTTGACATGAAAATCAGTGGATTGTTTACAAAGGTTGCAAATTCCAAGCCGAAGCTTGCCTCCCACAACTTTATAAATGTCTTAGTTGAATTCAGAAGGTTTGAAAATCCCGAAAATTGCCAAAAAATAGCGAATTTAAATTTTTCAATTTTTTAGCACTACTTATGAAATTTTATAAGTAGTCTATCACTTAGGGCAGGTCAATAGCGACCGAACCTTTTTTTAATCAAGTCAAACGGACTTGTAGAAGCAAAGTTACAAGCCTTTAAAGTTTTGGAGTCTTTTATGGCCTGGAGACGAAGGCCATCTCCTGGCTAACCTCTAAGTCTGACGCCTTAGCTGATATCAGCAATGAAATTTTCTAAGTCGGTTTCTTACAGAAACTCGGGATTTGGAATGTCCGAAGCTATCATCGGAGCTCAGAGAGACGACTTACCGTTGACTATCTCTCGTATTAATGACAAGTCTCTCTCGGTTCCCAGCTTATATAGTGTGTGGCGATCAGCTGATGACGTAACACCCATCATCCAAACACTAAAAAACCCGTCTATCTCCGGTTCTAGTGCTCCGATTGAGCTGGAAATACACCATTTCCATGTAGAATTTGACGCTGAATCCGAATCTGGCCTCAGTTTTCCCATCCGATGCTTCGTTTTGGCTCTACAGTAGGCAGCCATCGCAAAAATTCTAACTCTGTCGTTTTTCCGAAAAATGTTGAAAATTTTTCTCGCCGATTGACTTGAAACTCTCCGATTGACTTGAAACTCACCATACATATAAAGAATTTCACGCTGATTCCAAATCTGAAATCCGTTTTCCAATCCGATGCTTCGTTTTGAAGCTAGAGCCCAAAACGTCCCAAATTCTAACTCTGTCGTTTTTCACCAATGTCCCAAAATCTTAAATGGCGTCTCACATCTAAACAAAGACAGATAGGAACAAGCCGATTCTTTCACTGAATTTGTCTCACTCTTAGCTTTCAAACGAGCTATCGCACGACAAAATCCGTCCACTGGAAGCCAAAATCGAAGCAAGCTGTCCAGAGGGGGGGGACGTCAGCGAAATTTCAGAATTTGATGAAAAATGTTTTGGTGACGGTCCCAGGTCGAAATTCCACACTTTGGAAAATTTTCAAAATTTTACCCATACAAAGTCACTCTGACACTTAGGATTTTTTCAGGTAAGCGAGCTCCGACCTAAAATCTTGTAACCGCTCTAACTTTTGAACGAAGACAGATAGGAACAAGCCGATTCTTTCACTGAATTTGTCTCTCTTAGCTTTCAAACGAGCTATCGCACGACAAAATCCGTCCACTGGAAGCCAAAATCGAAGCAAGCTGTCCAGAGGGGGGGGGACGTCAGCGAAATTTCAGAATTTGATGAAAAATTTTTTGTGTTTTTTTGTGGGTGGTTTTAGTGATGGTGTGTTAGCAGGTTTTTTGGTTTTTTTTTGATTTTTGTTTTTTTTTTTTTTTTTTAAGCAGTGAGTGTTGGGGGTGGTGTGAGTTGTTGAGCTGGGCTTGGATGGTGGGGGGGAGTTGGTTAGCGAGATGGTTGGGGGGGGGAGGGAGTCCCGCGATGCGGGGGCGGGGGGTACGGGCTTATGCAAAGGGGTGATGGGGGGGGGGCGGTACGTTGAGTGTAAGGTATGCGGGGGCGGGGCGTTGGTTGGGTGTGTTGAGCTGACGGTCCGTGGTTTTTTGGAGTATTGGGTTTTAGTTGGTGGTTTTTAGCTTTTTGTTGGGGATTTTGTGTGTTTTGTTTTTGTAATATAGTATATATCCCGTTTTTGTTTTTTGGTTTTGGGTTCGGTTTTGTCTTTGTTTTTCTTTTTTTTTTTTTTTTTTTGTGTTGTTTTTTTTTTTTTTTTGTTTTGTTAGGTTTGTTTTTTTGGGGGTATAGAAGGTGGGGTGGGGATGGGGTGCGGGGGGTTTTGGCTGATTTTGTTTTTGGTTTTTTAGTTTTTATTTGTTTTTTTAGAGCATTTTTGGGTTTTTTTTTTTTTTTTGTTTGGTTTTTTGTTTTTTTTTTTTTTTTTTTTTTGTTTTTTGTTTTGTTTTTTTTTTTTTTTAGTTTTTTTTTTTTTTTTTTTTTTTTTTTTTTTTTTTTGTCTTTTTTTTTTAGTTTTATTTTTTTTTGTTGTTTTTTTGTTTTTTGTATTGGTTTGTTGTGGTTTTTTGTTATTTTTTTTTTGGAGTGTGTGTTTTTTGTTGTTGTTTTAAATTTTTTTTTTTGTTTTGTTTTTTATTGGGTTGTTTTTTTGTGTTTTTTGGTTTTTTTGGGGTCGTTGGGGGGTGTTTGTCGATGGAGAGTTTTTTTTTGTTGATTTTTTTGGAGGGTATTTGCGAGTTGTTGCTTGTTGTTCTTTTTTTTTGTTTTTTTTTTTTTTTGTTTTGTTTGTTGTTTTTTTTTTGGTTTTTATTTTTGTTTTTTTTGGTTTTATGTTTTTTTTTGGTTTTTTTAGTTTTTTTTTTTTTTTTTTTATTTGGTTTGTTTGTTTTTTTTTTTTTTTTTTGATTTGGGGTTTGGTTTTTGTTTTTTTATTTTGTGTTTTTTTTGTTTTTTGTTTTTTTGTTTTTGTTGCTATTAGGTTTTTTGTTTTTTTTTTTTTTTTTTGTTTTTTTTTTCGTTTTTGTTGAGGTGGGTTTTGTGGTAAGCTTTAAGATGTTCCTTAGAGCCCAAAACGCAAATTCTAACTCTGTCGTTTTTCACCAATGTATTAAAATGGCGTCTTGACAGATAGGAACAAGCCGATTCTTTCAGTGAATTTGTCTCTCTCTTAGCTTTCAAACGAGCTATCGCACGACAAAATCCGTCCACTGGAAGCCAAAATCGAAGCAAGCTGTCCAGAGGGGGGGGGGACGTCAGCGAAATTTCAGAATTTGATGAAAAATGTTTTGGTGACGGTCCCAGGTCGAAATTCCACACTTTGGAAAATTTTCAAAAATTTTACCCATACAAAGTCACTCTGACACTTAGGATTTTTTCAGGTAAGCGAGCTCCGACCTAAAATCTTGTAACCGCTCTAACTTTTGAACGAAGACAGATAGGAACAAGCCGATTCTTTCAATGAATTTGTCTCACTCTTAGCTTTCAAACGAGCTATCGCACGACAAAATCCGTCCACTGGAAGCCAAAAATCGAAGCAAGCTGTCCAGAGGGGGGGGGACGTCAGCCGAAAATTTTTTCTCTCCGATTTCGCTGGAAACATCCTTCCTAACCCAAAATTTCACGTAGATTCCGAATCTGGCCTCCGTTTTCTCATCCGATGCTTCGTTTGGGCGCTACACACCAAAACGTCCCAAATTCTAACTCTGTCGTTTTTTCGAAAAATGTTGAAAATTCTTTCTCTCCGATTGACTTGAAACTCACCATACATATAAAGAATTTCACGCTGATTCCAAATCTGAAATCCGTTTTCCAATCCGATGCTTCGTTTTGAAGCTAGAGCCCAAAACGTCCCAAATTCTAACTCTGTCGTTTTTCTCCAATGTCCCAAAATCTTAAATGGCGTCTCACATCTAAACGAAGACAGATAGGAACAAGCCGATTCTTTCACTGAATTTGTCTCACTCTTAGCTTTCAAACGAGCTATCGCACGACAAAATCCGTCCACTGGAAGCCAAAATCGAAGCAAGCTGTCCAGAGGGGGGGACGTCAGTGAAAATTTTTTCTCTCCGATTTCGCTGGAAACATCCTTCCTAACCCAAAATTTCACGTAGATTCCGAATCTGGCCTCCGTTTTCTCATCCGATGCTTCGTTTGGGCGCTACACACCAAAACGTCCCAAATTCTAACTCTGTTAAAATTTTGAAGAAAAATTTTTTCTCACCGATTGACTTGAAACTCACCCTACCGATGCAGAATTTCACGCTGAACACGAATCCGACCTCCGTTTTCTCATCCGACCACTCCTTCCACTCGAAACAACCCATTTTACAACCCAACATTCAGCAGATTGCACCAAAAACATCACACACTATAGCCTCAAGACTAATCCTGGCGGTCGCCCAAGTCCACCACGACACTCTATCGTTCCAGAGGGGGGGGGGACTCAGACCCGAAGCACCACGGCGGCCGACCACGACACTCTGCCGAGCCAGAGGGGGGGGGACTCAGCGATGGCGGCCATCTTGCGCTATCTGGTGTTTGTCACTTCCTTACTACTTTTGGTGGCAAAATTCAAACAGGAAATGTCTCAAATTTTATGACTAAGATAGTTTAAAGAAGTATTCTGATAATTTTTGAGCGGTGTACTTGGAATAACATATCTGGTCAATATTCAAAAATTGCGTGGAAATTCGATGAAATAGTCCGGGAATTTGAAGCTTGAAATCGCCACCGCTGTATATATTTTGTTAGTTCACTCAGTTCGCCCGTTCATTTTAATTTTGCATCATATGATATCCACTATACAGCTCAGTTCAGCAGAACTGACTCACTTTTTTTAGCTTTGAAATGCAGCAACGGTGTGGGACTTGGCGCTCGTCGACCTCATTGAGAATCAAAGAAGTCAGATTCTTCATGGTGTCTATCACTTTTTCTGAAGCGCCTACTTCAACGTTCTGTCGATTTTGAAAACAACTCAACTGTACCATGATTTGCCATTGTCTCACAAATAGACTTTTGACATTCATGAAAGTTCCACTACAGGGAAGGACCACCCGATTCGAAATCCTGGAAAGATGACAATCCTACATAACTATTTTATTTTGATATTCATGAGGTAGTTGATCTTACCTATATGCCAGAAATTATAGAAACTCGTAAATATTTGAAGCCATAATTACTTGGAATTTTACACAGCCTTAAATTTATCACCTTTCCAGAAATCGAGAGAAGTTTTATAAAATTATTCCATAAGTCGCTCGGTAATTCTTATGCGGCGTTACGCCGACTAAATAACCCCTAAAGATCCCCTGCCTGGTCTGATTTTAAAAATCTACTCATTTACGCTTTGTTTCATAATATCTTCACGAACTGAAAAAACGTACTACAGATTTGTCTGAGCGAAAGTTGCTCTTTACGGCTGTCCACGTCTGAATAGAGGAAATGCGATGTAAGAAATTAATTTTCCCCATAGTAAATGTGAATGCGGAGAAATATAACAGCTCGTTCATTCAGCTTCATGATCTTAAAAATACTAGCTCATTTCAGTTCAGTGGCAGTTAGTCAAAAATCCGTTTGCTAAGTCTCCTTCGCTTGCTAGTAGTGACCGACTAAGTAACATTCATTTACTCCCAAAAGTTCTAATTCTCTAGTCAGCTAAATCAGGCTGTTGGTCGCTTAAATCATTTCGCTTACTTTAACTTGATTTGCGAGGGGGTCAAATCACTCGGGTCAATTGCACCGTTTGGCTAGTTTTCCGCCATTTGTCCCATCTAGATGTCGGCTATGTCGTCCCGCCAGAGGCGACCCTAGATATCTCTGTCCAGCACATCTAGGGTCGGCCTCTACGTCCTGCTGCTATGCGCGAATGCCAAACAGCACATG
>CAJQUW010010737.1:0-18965 GCA_907163375.1 Prostheceraeus crozeri
CCAATGTCGCATGTTGAGCAAGCTGTCTCAAAACAAACACCTGTTTAAGTACCGAAATAGATGTTCGCCATCCCTATTCTAATTCACATACTTCTAATTACATATTTCGGGGGGGGAAAATTAACAAGCCGTTCCGATCGCAACACAACAAATAAGTTGTACCGAATCATTAAGTTATGATCTCCAATTCGCCTATCAAATCGGGAACGCAGGTTCCTATTTTACATCCCGAGTGACTCTTTTTCTATGGGTATTTAAGGGAATATATGGGATTGTATTAGAGGATTCCCATATGATCCCATTCACGATTACAAACATAGGATCATATGGTTTTCTTGGGGATTATATGGATGAATCCACGTTACCAATCCAATACAACTGAATCCCTAGAATCCACGATTCTCATCAAAGGATTCCTTATGTAGAATATGGATAGGGATTAATCATAATTAATTGCTAATTCAATCATAAATCCAAACCGGGTATCTCACAGATTCTTTATGGATTGACTTGCAAGGTTTTGATTACATACATCGATTTCGATCATTAACAGTGTGGGCCAATCGCTCCATATACAGTGTATTATCGACTACACTGTGAAAATGGACACGATGGACTCTAGACCCTACACGTAGAAAAAGATTTCAATGATGGCATACAGACTTTATCCTGTTGGTGACCAGAAAACTTCAGAAATTAATCTTATGGGCCTGCTGTTTTAGGACCTTCACATAGGCCATTATCATTCCTACTGTAAAAATTTTGGTTTTTCACTGGTTGTCTGGAAAACCAAATGATTTGTTTTGGTTTCCTAGAAAACTAATCCCGCAATGATTTGCTTTAATAACTTTAAAATGTAATTATGTAATTTACTATCCTTTGGTACATGTATTGATTCGAATCCTGCTTATCTGGCAAGAATCCTATATGTTTCCTACCATAACCTGTGAAACCCACCATTTCCTACAGTAAAATCCCTGGCAGGGTTGTGTAGGGACTTCAGTAATAGCTCTATTTCTTGAGTATGATCTCAATAGGACCACAACTCAGAGAAAATATAATTTGACCAGAACAGGATCCTAATAGCAAACTTCAGAGACAGTAATTTCTCACGTTTTAATATATCGTCAGTGATGCCGTGACTGATTCATGCACCAAGGGCTTCAACCGACCTCGATTTCGCCAGGAACGACGGATATCTATGACGTTATTATTTAAAGAACGTTTTCGATATCGAAAAACGTTAGTATTTTGTAATGACAAATCAATCGTAATCGCCATTCATTTGTTGGTTGAACTTCGATATAAGGGACGGTGGAGTTAGTGTTGCAGTGCGAAGAGTGGAATGTTTGTAGAAAAATTGTATTTCAAGTTTTGTTTATAGGGGGGTCCCAAAATGGTCTGTTTGTCCTTATCATTTTCTATTGTAATTTCTTGAACCGGATCTTGGGGGGGTAGCCACGAAACAGCTATTCTGTTGTCGATTAACAAGGGACTGGCGATTATATCGTCAGCATTTTAAGAATTATTGTGATTTCGTATCCGCAATTAATAGCGGAATTATTATGCTTTTGGACGTGTCTGTTTCAAGCATCGAATTCCTCAAAAAGATTTTTTCAGTAAGAAAGAAATTTATGTGCATTGTTACGACAAAAAGTTTTCTTTCAAACATTAAAATATAGTGGTTATTATTTCACGAAAGATTCGTTCAAAGCTGCTATTAAGTGTATTACATAAGAGGCGTATATCACTTTTGGAGGATTTGTCTTCAGACAGTATAAGGGAATCCCTATGGGTGGCAATTGACATGGCCCTCTTCTTTTTTCACTGCGAGTACAAATTTATGACTAATTTAATTCGCGGTGATAAAATTGGACTTGCAAGGCTCCTCTCGAATACTTCTAGGGATATTGATGATTTTTGTATAGTTAACTACAAATTCTTCGATAAGTTAATACCCCAGATTTACCTCATTGACTTGGAAGCCAACCGATCTGGTAATAAGAATAAAATTATTGACTACTTAGACGTTAAAATTAACGTGTGTGATTCTGGTGTAACCACTTCGGTATACCACAAAATTGACGATCTTGATTTTAACGTAACTCTTCTTTTTTTTCCCGGAAAATACCATGCCTAACAAGATAGACATTAAAGTTTTCTGCAGCCAGATACTCAGGTACGCTCGTATCTGCTCACAACTCAAAGACTTTGAGGAGAAAACGTCAAAGACGTTCACTTTGCTCGTTTATAGACGTTATAATAAAAGTGAACTTCGCTTGAACGCGGAGAAAGCTTTACACAAGCGCCACCATCTTTTAAGTAAATTTGGTTTACTTTCTGCTCGTCAATTGATTAACTCTTGTTTTTCATAAACTGGGTTGATTTTTCGCATTTTTAATTTGAATTTCTTCGAATTTTAGGTTGATGTAATTTTCCTTCTTACCAGATATTCTGTAAATATTTATCTTCTTGCATAATGTTTTCTTTTTTAATAACAATTTAGTTAACTGTTGGCCAGAGGCTGCGCTTCTCAGCGCAGGGCCCAGCTAGGATGACTCTGAACGCTACAAAAGGTATAGGCCGAAAGCGTGAATCTTATCCTGGTCCTTTTGCTGACGACCTCGTATGCCAATCTTAATCTTTCTTAACTTAACATGTTTATTACTGCTCGGAGTAAACGTTAACTAGTACTCTTAAGGACTACAATTACAATTTCAATTCTTTTCTCTCTCTTACATTCTTTATTCAATTTGCTGAGAAAATTTGCTCAAGATTGTACTTCCATTCCTTAGAATAAGTCTTATTTTCTCTCTGACATTCTTTATTTTATCTGCCGTTTATTTCAGAATTATCATACCGCCTCTGTTCATCCACATGTCTAGAATAGTTATTCCTAGCCTCTGATTTGTTGAGTCAGATTCACCCATCATTGTAGCGTTTACGTAACTTTCTTCGTCTGTAGGTTATTGCCAATGTCATTCAGAGGTCAATGATAGGGATAACTTTGCATTTTGGATTTGTGACATGTTTTCGTCCGACTGCACACTTCCGGTTCCAAGCACTATCCAGGTAATTTTGGCCGTAACATTTAATAGATTCTCGCTTGATTTTCAGTCATAGGACTTCAAGTGAATTTGCAGGTCAGTTGCCTTCGTATAGCAATACTATTTCTTTAACTGTAATTTAAACAATTTTACATCGAGTGTTGATACTCAACGATTGACGATTGAATCTTAGATAATCCCTGTCTAAGATTAATAAAAACGTTTCAGTAAAATTTCAATAATTGGATGTTCGAGATTGCTTTGTAATCATCGTTATGACAAATTTGGCTAACCGCACCGTGTACTTATCAAATGAATTTTTCGGATAATCAATAATCAGGCTTAGATTTGTTCTCTATTCCTATCAGTGAAACGCATTCGTACAAAAAGTCCCCTAAAAACATTATTTCTACCGACTCATCACAGTAACGCGCTTTGTATGTTTAGCGTATAAGTGAAAATGCTATTCCGCGCAGACGATTTGCCCATAGGCCCAAGGAGAAAACAATCTAGGATCTTGTAGGCCTACTTTGATTTTGAATAATTTTGGAAGGTTAAATATCAGCCTCATCAGCAGTTTAGTGACTTGCTACTGGTGAGAAACTGGTCTGATTTATCTGTTTCTCCGCATCCTTTATATCGTCGTTAAATACCGTCGACTCTCCGCATCTTTGATCTCAGTAGTAATTTCTTGCATTCGACTAATGGACTATTATCGTAAATATCATATTTAATTTTCTACATACATGTATTCGTAAACCGACCGTATAGAAATAATTGGGAACGTTTGGCCCCATAGAAACCCTCAAACATTCTCTTAAAACTCAAATTGATTTGATCATGTTATAAATAGATTGCCAATAATGTGTAATCATGATATCTTCACTACGGGCAATGTATTCATTTTCAAATATCAAGGTTTGCTGATATGTGAGATATCTCGGTTGAACTAGAATAACAGCTTTTGGCACATAGAAAAGGCTCCAGTCAAAGAGTTACATTCTCCATGGACGCCTAGATATTTGCATAATATCTATATGCAGAAATATCTAGGCGTCTATGCATTCTCCTATGTCTATGACTTAAATTTGAATCTTGTAAGATGTTTGACAAATCACATCAAATTGTCTCTAAAATTGACACTTTTCTTGCAATATGGAAGCTTAGAAGAAGTGAAGGAAGGATTTAGGGTAAGACATTATTCAGAGTAACATAATAATAAGTATTCAATTCTACAAATAAGCAAAGTAGGAAATTTTGCATTGGCTTTTAGAATTTTGGTGTACGAATTTTTATCGGTATAATCAAATACTTGTTTGAATTGGTAATAGTATACAATAAACTGCAAAGGTTTTCGCCAATTAAAGTTACTATCAATGCTGACACATAGACTCACACCGACCTATACTGTACTGGGTCTATATAAATCAAGACATATCACATTAATAGATAGATAATTTCCAGGCTTGCAAGATTCATGTTGTAATTTCAAAATACATCACGATTACAGGCTATTCAATCATGAATAATCATTCTTGTTTCAGAAAAAAATTACATGCTATTGGATTTCAGCGACAGTAAAGTATTTCGACAGAATTTCGTTGTAAAAGATGGTTAATCTCCTTTGGTATGCTGTTTCTGAGTTTTGATTTCCCTCTAGTCCACTAACCGTTCTAAATCGATGTGATTACCTGCTATCAATTATGCGTGACTCACGCATATGTCATTTTCAAATCAGGCAATCAGCATATTTCAGAAAGTCAAAATTTTAGTTGTTATGCTCAATGAAAAATATTCTATGGGAAAGATGACAACAGATTTCTGTTTCCTAACCATTTAAACTAATCTTATACTAATCTTATAATCCTTAATAGTAATCTTTTGATAACTTTTTAGATGTATTTTTCAATTTACTGTGCATAAAAAGCACAAGAATAAAATAGGTATGCGTAACGTCTTACGCTCATTTTTTTCAATGGCTTTTGATTTCATTCAGAACTCCACAGAAGGAATAGAAGCATTAAATAGCTTTAACATGAAATGTCGATAGAATTAGCTAAATTAGTAACTATCAACTTGTATACAGTTTGATAATAATATTGTTCAACTGTGTTATGAACGGAATTTATATATAAGACATATATATATAATGTATAAGACAATGTATGCATGTATTTCGAGTGCAATAATCGCAAAGTGAATGCTAGCTATATCAAGCCATGTATTTCCTTGTTAAATATTTTTTAGAAATTTATATCAGTGCGAATCTATGTAGCACTGACACTGCTGCAGTGTGCATTACTTGTCAGAGCATACGTGCAATTATTGGTAAGGATTGGACGCTTAGAAATCGGAATATAAACACATTGAAATCAATACTTCAAATGAGGACGCTATTGTATGATATCTTTGAATAACATGCAAATATTTAATGATATTTGTGAACATACTTAACTTTTCCTAGTCTAAGCTGTATGCAATTACAAGTAAGATTACTACAGTAACATTGTAAACATTTTGCATACCGGTATGTTATGTTGTATAACGCACTTTCTTTTTTCTAAGCTTCACGTCGAAAAAGTTTCAGACCCGTTATGAAAATAGACTAGGCCAATACTGTACACCCACTGATGAGCTGTTTGAAAATAATATGAAATTAGCATGTTTGAAAATAATTTGATAGGTTACCTGTTGTTGCTCTACAATCTAAGCCTACATGTAATCACGCAAATCTATTTTTTACAGATGTTAATCGACTGCATCCTATAGTCGAAAGGCTTGAAGAAATTGAGTCTGCTGCAAAATCAATTGATTTCAAACATGGAACAGTAAGCTTATTCGATACTTAGTCTTATTTTGGCTTTTGCACTTGTAAGTTCAGTAAATGTTACTCTACACACATATTAAATTGTTATATGATGAAATTACTGCATTCAAAAATTGTGTTAGTTAAATCATGATTCGTGTATACAATTGTTAGGCCTATCGGGCGTATAGAAACAAGTGTCTTAAGTTCTGAGTGCTCTTGAACACTTTTGTCGAATCAGTATAATGATCAAATATCAAAAATTAATTTTATGAGATCAATTGGATCTTTCTATAATGCCTCACAATGAATGTTCTCATTTAATCGATCCATTAGGCCTACATACGGATACCGGTAATTACAGTTTACTGAATAACATAAAAAACAATGATTATAAGCCGTACTCATACATTAATTATATCTAAAGCTATCTTAGATGATGCCATGGTAGAATACTAGTTACACCGTACGATGTGTATGCGTGGACAATGAATATTTTGACTACGAAAATTGAATCTACTGATCCCGAAGCGAAGCTGAGGGATTCTTATGCGCACCCACGCATAGCCATTGTATAACAGTATATTATCTTATTCCTATCTAGTGAAGCAGAGTCATAGAGCGGGCATACATACTTGCATTTTTTATTATACGGCATATATTTTTCCTTTTATACCGCATTTATATTACATGTATAACGGTAATTTACGTAATACACATTGCTTTGATTATACTTACATGTACAGTCTGACATCCAAAAGTAAAATAACATAACTGATATTATTGGTAATTTACAGTTTTTGTACCTCACTTTCAGATAAAAATTCAATTTGTGCACCTGTATTCAATGCAACAAATGTACTCGTATATTTGAGTATCAGACATAAACAAAATCAAAATGCAACACAAAAAGAAAAGATTGTTTGAAATGACTGCCATCAAAATGTCAGTTATGTTATTTTATCTTTGGACGGCAGCAGTACTGTGCATTAAATTAGAAGCTTTTTAAATCGCTTTCATGGGAAGCTTTTTGGTTGTCATACATTAATTTATTCTTGCTGGTGTTTATACAATTTCACATTGCATTGATAGACCGATATGCATTCTACATTGTAGCATTCATTCTTTTCATACTAGGCCTACTTGTAAAATTCATCATTCCATTTTTTTCCAAAATAGCCGGATGAAATTTTTGTACTACGTAATTAGCGATTTTCAACTTCACTGTGGTGCATGAACATGTACATACATGTAGTATAATCTGAAAATCCAATAGGCCCCTATATCTGGAGAGGATTTTAGGTGATATGCGAAATCAACAACAATAACAGCTGTCTCAACGAATCACTTTGAATAAGACCGTTCACAGAAAATTACGATAATTATGTAGCTATGTCATGTAAATGTCATACCGTATACTATAGTGGATAGTCCATGTATTTCATTCAATCTCTCGTTTCATTATTTTCAGGTTTCGGTGCGATCGGTATGGCAAAGTGAAAGCTGAAACAGAGTCAATTGTGCGCAAAAATTTACATACTGAAGCGGAATTACTGAGAAAACAAAATTTGTCCTGAATACACATAATACATATCATGCGGAAATGTTGCACTTTTTCTTCAATTTAATTATCGATAATTTTCGTGCTCGGGGAGTCTCAAATGTAACTACTTTTATCTAAGGAAATCGAAGGCTATTTTAATTTGCCTATGAAATTCCTACAACATAACTTTATGGGAATGCTATAAGGGATTTCTCCATGGGTTTGAAAGGGTTTTTTGCACTGAGAATGAAAGGGATTTCTATGGGATATCATATGGGAATCATGAGGGACTTTAAGGGGATCCCGTAGAAAACCCATAGAAAATCATATGGGATTCGTAGGGGAACCCCATAGAAATCCCCTTTCAGTCCCATTAAAAAGGGTCCAAAAATACCATAGAAAATTTTGTATGGGAATCCCATACAATAGTCACTCGGGATGTTCCTATCCATGTTCGCATCCATTGGCATTTCGGAACATGTTCATATCCATGTTCGCATTCGCAATTCGGAACATGTTCCTATCCATGTTCGTATCCACTATCAGTGCGTCCGCAATACTAACTACTTGCATGGTAATCAGTATAAGCTTATATTATATAGAATATTGGCAGGCCTATCATATCACTTAACGTGCTATATTTTGTGACGGCAGGGTCATGTAGTAGACTCCATTTTTAAAAAAAATAATCACCTATGGGCATAGTTGATGGGCCTCTGACTACTATTCAACATAACTTATGAAACGAATTTACTATAATTGGATGGAGGTATATCTATCCCTCTGCCATTAATACATGGCTGAACAATTGTGTGACTTTAACAAGCGAAATCGTCTAATTTTAAGTACTAAGCATATTAAGGAAAGAATATAGTAGTTCTATTTCTGTTATATTTAGCGCGTTTTGCTATTGCTAAGCATAAACGATGATAAGCTTATAAGTTGCATTAATCAAGAAGAGACCAAAAGATAGTACAAGGCCGAACAAACCTAACATGAGAAAAACAACATCAGATTATAAACAATTACTTCTAGTCCGGCAGCCAGAACGAGTTTCTGCAGGGAACGCGGCCGAAAATGAGACTTTCACAGATTGATGTACACCCTATGCCTACTACGAATCAGCACGTCTGCCGAGTTCTAGTGAGTTCCTCTTTTTGTCAGACAGGATCAAAGAAAAACACATGTAAATCCAATGGGACGCAGATTGCAGATTGCATTTTTTGGCTAAAATGAAATTTTGTATGTTTTCTCTGATTAAACAAAAAGTACTAAACCCAGAGTCATAATTTTTGGCATGGAATGTCTTCAGGTCATTTCCGATGATATGCATGTGCTTTTATCATGCATGTAAGAATCGGCGATGTATGTAAGAATGTGGTTGAAAGTGGATAAAGTTGCTCAAAATGTTTGTGTCTGCCGGTATTAAGAAGCTTGCCAAATCTAAATGTGTTTAGCTTTATAGACAGGGGTGAATGAAAATGAAAGGAAATGACCTGAAGACATTCCATGCCAAAAGTTATGTCTCTGGGCTTAGTACTTGTCGTTTAATCAGAGAAAACATACAAAATTTCATTTCAGCCAAAAAATGCTATCTGCGTCCCATTGGATTTACATGTGTTTTTCCTTGATCCTGTATGTGACAAGAAGAGGAACTCACTAGAACTCGGCAGACGCACCGATTCGAAGTATGCATAGGGTGTACATCATTCTGTGAAAGTCTCATTTTTGGCCTTGTTCCCTGTAGAAACTCGCTTTGGCTGCCGGACTATTTCGGCATCGTCAGGGAAGTGTCAAAAGGCTTCATGTTCAAGCATGCTGGTGCATTAACTAGAATAATTTTCCGCAGCAAGTGAAGAATTTTACGTTTAAATAGCGTGATAAATCAACAAAATTTTAGATAAGCATTCGGGAATTCGGTATTGAAAATAATCGGGAATTCCCCGAACCGAATTTCTTGGGGACGAAGCCTTGATAAGACGCTGAGATCAAGTTCATTTTCGATCGTTGAACGCTCGGTTCTTAGTGAGCTTCACTGAAATTGGCAATGTTTCAGACTTGTGATTTCTTGTCTATTATTCATTTTAGGTGTTTAGATGAAAACATCACTCATAATTTATAAAGCGTAAAAATAAGCACATACTATGTATTCATCTGCGTCATAAGTGTCATAATGTCATAAGTGAAGTGAATTCGCCTATTTAGACAATTGTCGAATACCTGATCTAATGGTGAAGGCGGCCGCACGAAGTATTAAACTTTTAGCACACCAGACATCCATCTGACATTTTGAGATCAGAACAATCTCTTTGTCTATCTCCAACAATAACATCGGTTGTCATGACGTTTTGATTATCTTAACACTAAGCGCCGATAAGCTGCAACCCCTCGAAACGCCGTTTGAGTCAATTTTGACTCATGGTTGTTATTCATCATTATTTTCAATAATTTATGTCATGGCAATTTTGTTTTATGAATTCAATGAAGTGAGTCGACGTAAACAACACACGTGTAATTGGTATTGAAGGAAACAGAAAATTGAATGATCTTTAAACCTTTATCATCCATGCATTGATTGCAAAAAGTACGAATAACGAAATTTGTAATTTTTGATGTTTTCATATGCGCGCATGCAGCTTGCTTGTTTCAATCTGTCCATATAGCATTGGCCGGTAGACTAAATTACTAGTGCTTATTTTCCCATAGTGCATCCATTCGAGTAAAATCTAATCAAATAAGGGAGCAGCACTTTAGTTAGTCCACAAATGTTAGACGGTAATCTGGAGAAGACATATTTTACTGCATCATCACATTGTGGCTGAAAAAAGAGCTTTTGCAGATCATTCTACATTTTCACGCAGCGCACAAATAATATATTTCACTCGTTTGATGATATGATTTCCCTTCGCTAAACCCGTTTCGGAATATTTCTAAAACCAGTTTGCAGGGTGCAGATATGCATTGAATAGTCTATAAGCACTACAGTTTTCCATTTTAGAGGTGCTCAACTTGTAAGTACAGTTAACTACTGAATGTCAGTTAAAGGCATTTGCAAATAAATAAAGTATATCTCTCATAGCTTCACATTCACACTGTTTTGGCCTCATTATGACATACGTCATATGCGTGTGCATGTCTTGGTAAATTGAAAAGTAGCGCAAAGGCCTACATCTTAGCTACCTAGGATTTCAGAAAAATGTGATTAACATCTGAATAAAATGTATTCATCGAGATTATATTGAGACCATATTGATGTTGCAACATCTAATTGCAGATATGGGCCATGTTATCATCGTGAATCAAGAGAAAATACGTAATATAAATGCGATGAGTCAAATCTGCCTCATTCGGCCGCTCTTAGAGTAGAGTTCGATATCTATGGAACCAAATCTGATGTCAGGGACGTGCCAGCATAAAAAATTTTGGGGGGGCAGCCTCTCACGTACCGTATACAATATATAGTAGATTGGATACCCGCGTACTCCTACATTACCTTACGAATATGCATATAATACGTGATATATACGCAATATGATCGATTTTTGTGGAATAGATTGATAAATAGCATTATGTTAACGTTCGCTTAATTTCATGAATGGAATACAGAAGTTTATAACTTGTAATGCAGTAAAAACAATATTTTTTAGAGAAAGTTAATAATTCTCATCTTCAGAAAGTAACAAAAGTGACGAAGAAAATGGCATATTCTCAAAATATGCAGAAGGTATGACGAGTGTAATAGCCGATTCAATAAGTAATTCCAGAACTTGTGTAAAATACTCCAAAACTAGGATATTCTGATTTCTTTATGAATCGCTCGGTTTTTAGAACTTTTGGCTTATAATCGAATTTAATATTATATAACAGATTTATAAAAGAATAGATTATTGATGCTAATTTGAAAAATAGGGAGCAGAAGTTTAATGAATTGGCGAACTAATCAAGTAATGCAAATTAATCTTGAAGGACTTGAAAACTGAAAAGCTGCCACTACAAATTTATCACATGATAAAACAATCCTAAACCTAGTTTATAGAATTACGTATTAAAAAAGTAAAGTATCATTTTCCAATGCTGCACTAATGTTGTTGTGAATTGCATCTGATGTACTGTAGTACAAAACTGCACTGTTATCTGGATTTGGAGTACATTTGCTCTGACCTATGAATCGACTATAACTTACATACAAAGAATCTCTGATCCGAACCATGACCGGAATTTTATGTAAAGAAATTGGCCAAGGTTTGGTTCGTTTATAATGTTTATAATCCATTTTGAAATTTTTTGTAGCAAACTACGAATAGAAAACTTTCTCATTGTTGAGGATAGTAGATATCATGATGATTTATCAAGTGATAGTAAAGCTGAATAATTTTCATAATACATCGGTTACTCGGTTGTCGCTAAATCTGAGAAGGAAGATTGTTTTTACAAATTTCTATATCATAAAATTCCGGTCCTTGGTGACAAATTTTATCAGTTTGAATGATTTAACGCATTGATTCATGTACAACTATTTCTTATAAACTCTAAAACGTAATTCAGAAATTACCAAATACAGATTGCCGTTCTGCGGAACGCGAAAATAAATTCCTTGAGCACATCTCCTAATGAAATCTTGGATGTGCGTTGGGAATGGACATGAAGCAAAAGCAAATGTGTTAGCCTCTTTTGGTCATAGTAGACCTCAAGTAAGTTTTCACCCTTCGAAGAGCACAGAAAGAGCGCTCTGCTGATGCAGCTGAAGCGGGCACAACAGAAAGTAATTGAAGTAGACGTACAACCTGATCGAGAAGTCCTTAACAGTGTCTGATTGAGACTTCAGTTCATTTATGACAGAGAAGCCCGACGCAGATTTATCTTTGACGATACGGGGTAAATAACAATAACTGGGCTGAAAGTTGTTCAATGTCAAAGGGGACTTCCATACTGTAATAAGGTATCTGTTAAATTGGTAGAAGATGGTAGGTTGCCAGTCACTGAATCAGACACAATTGTCTCTATGGTCACCAACTTTTCCATCGAAGGTTGGCAAAACCTCCTCTCCAATTCTCCACACACATTATCCAAAACTTCGAAATAACATTTACGAAGCGTTTCTTCGAAGGTCAAGGTTAGCCATCGGGGAAGGTGAATCGGTCTGTTCCAACCTGTAAAAATGTGAAAATAACACATACAGTGCAGTCGTATAGACGATGGAACCATGAGCACAACTATATAATTAACAAATAATTAACAAATCAAATCTCAGAAGCGTCACAATATATATCATATTCGAACTTAAAGTCATATTCGAGGTAGCAACATCTGATTCAGATTCTGAAATCCAAATATATCATATTTAAAAATGGAAGAAAATTGATTACGCTTAGGTTAACGTTCAAGTTTTATAGTGCGATGAACTCGTACGGTAAACACGTTTTCCATAAAGGAGTATTTTAATAAAGTACATTTTCATTGAGTTGAATTGGTAAATTAAAACGATTAATGTTGTATACTTAGATAGAGTATAAATTATAACTGTGTCTGTTTAAAAGCAGAGATTTATTTTCAATCTGTCAACTCTTCGGCCCTTACCTTCGTGGAATCTTTCGTGGTCGTTTTGGTTTAGCCATCTTCAAGCCAAGTGTAACCGCTTCAACCTCAGTCTCATGCCACAAGTCTGAAAGGCCATGTCAGTCCGCATGGAGGAAAGAGTTTGTAGTAAAACGTCGACTGAAGATTTTGCTCCCATTGCCGTATATCCTGGTTTCTGCAACGCCTGAGCCAGTTGCTCGCAAGGTCCTAGTATCTTGACTGCAGCTTTTCAGACAGAAAAGTGTTTTTCGTTTTCTGCATTTTCCTTTTACAGTATTTCACCGACGATTTTCGTTCATCTCTTAAAGCATCTCTATCTTCTGTCAGAGTTTTCAATGTCTCCTGTATTCGCTGATAGTTTTTCAGAAACCTATCTACAGCTTTTACTCGCACTGCCCACCTTGTTGGACAAAGTGGAAGGAGTCCGGAACAAGGCAAGCTGACATCCTCATCGGAAATACCAACAATGACATTGGAGTAGACACTACGTCTCTTGCTCGACTCCAAGATAGTATTAGTTACCTCCTTTACAAGGATCATTGCGTCACACATCAGCTCACTACGTCGAGTAATTTCTTGTAGAGCTAAATCCAACGAGTGATTGCTGCAATGAACATAGAGTGACTTTGGCTGAATGTCATTTAATTTCTTTTGCACTCCATTCAAATGACCTGACATATTAGCAGCACCATCGAAACAATGACCGCGAAGATTATCAATGCTTAAACCGAGGTCGTGGTGAGCATGTCTTTATGGCTTCAAATATGTCATTAGCTCGAGCGCTTTGAGGCCGATACATTCCCACGAAGCTCTCGTTCACTTCTAGCGTTTGACTATCATTCCATTCTTATACAAAGACTCAACTGCTCATTTCCCGCAACATCAGTAGTTCCATCACAAATTATTCCATAGAATGGACTTTTCTTAACATCGGATACTAGCAATCGTTGCACCTTATGGGCCATTATCTCTAAAATTTCATTTGAATTTTACCATCCAGGTAATTGTTTTCTTCTTTCACACCACGCTTTCAATTCAGGAGCTTCTTCGCATCTTTCCTCTATAAGTTACACGAAAATTGCATCATCGTTGTGTAGTCCGCGTAGTGCTTGTCCTGTTTCGAGCCAAATATCGTACAGAGCTTAGCACTGTCAACATAGCGGTGCGTGCCCGTACCTGCTGATCTCTCGATTGTTTTACGATCAGATCGTATACTGGTGTTCCCTGGTTTCTTTGAATTATGAATTCTACTGCTTGTCGATGGTGAGAAACTTTTAGCGTGAGTTTCAAACTTCTCGGTGCCTTTCTTCCAGTTTTTGAAACCTTTACATTCGAAAGTCAAATCACGTTCGACCGACCGTTGACAATCAAATTTCCTCGCTTGAACGCACGTGAAGCACAGAACGCTATCTTCAACGACATCGTAATGCAGCCATTTGTAGTTTCCTAAACATGTTGGACTGACACGCCCTTCCACGACTTCTCGGAAATGTGAAGTCATTGGCAGGTATGTGCTGTTCCTTAGGTACAACTCAGTTTTGAGAAGCCTCTCTCATCCTTGACACAACACTGGGGGGTGGCATGTTGATACGCCGCGGTTGTTGGAACATTCTGCTGTTCGAGGATCCGTCCCCTCGAAACATCTGCCGTACTGGGCGATTTTTGAGAAAGTTTGGCGATTCGTTTTCTACATTTTGGGTTTCAACCGGCTTCTTCGGCTTCAACCATGAAATCCAATGTAGTCGATTTTGATGGACCACGTGACATCTAAAAAGCAGGAAATAAAAACTATTGACTTATACTAAATTCGATGTTTGCAGGACATTTTGACAAGTTAATTTACATTTAGGAGTCCTGAGTTAGTTTTCTTTCATTGCTGTTATTTGAAGCAATCAATCGATTTCGAATTTATCAATGTCGATTAATAAATCGTCAGTTTGATTAACGGCCATTCCCACGATAGAAGGATTTGTATGCTTATGTATTCTTTTCTACCAGTTCTTAATGGTAACCTATTATTATGGCTCTGGACAAAATACATGTGTGTTATTGTGTGTCGTGTAGAATAAATAAGATTCTTAATTCTTAAAACTACACTACCTCCAAGATAAATGAAGATGAACCACCATCGTTATGATCGGAGCTAGCTGGCGAATTGAATACAACATTATAACTTTCCGTCTCATCGCTCAGGCTGGTCCTTCACAGTTGGTTAGGACCGATCAGGGGGTTGCCTGCTAGGATTCATTCGAGCTGTCGAAGGTTTTTTTTTTTGTCGTAGTTCAAACACTACCCCCAGACAGGTCATCCGAACAAGGTAGGGGTCGGAAGAGTCAAAACCCTAATTGTATTAAGGTGGCCAACTTATCTACAGACATTCTAACTATTGGGGCCTAATCGGTGATACAGCTAAGCCCATGAGTTTTTCTTCCTTCGACTGCTTCGTATGAGCGTTACTCTAACGCTTTCCCACAAAGACAATCACCCGGGAAGTTGGCCCGGTGGCGAGGACTGTCAGTCGAAGTAAGTCGAATCTGCTGTCAGAAAACGACGCAGCGACAGGGCTCTGGTGCCGCTGAGGGAGGTTACTCCATACCGTATATTGTATCACCGACCTATGAGTGTAGATTGCATTCATCATTTTATTCATCACGTCACTCATATACTTACTAGGTATAAAATTAGAACAGAAACTGCAGGGAGGAAAAATGTGATTAGTTCACTGTTAGTACAGCAGCGCACATGTAGAGATGATCATAGAGCTGGATGGGGTGTTGGCGCGGCTTTCTCTGTCTACAAGAGGACATCGCATCGAATCCTATTGTTAGAGGCAGCAACCACGCTCACACAGCCTCGAGTGGAGGAGAGGACGACTTGACAACGCGACAATCAATAGAATCATGGTGAAGGCGTAAAGCGCACGCCATCTCGATATGAAGAACGCGTGAATATAGATATTAGGTTAAAGATACGGCTTTTAGATATTGTGATTGGAAAATGGAAAGAAATGTGCACAACGCACGGATCAAATTCACCTGATGGACTTTGTCCAAGTTAATGGATTAAACAGCCTCTGGGCATCGTATCCCACAAATTTCAGATGCAGTCTCAACAGGACGTCCACATGCACCGACACTTACAAAATCGTTTCTCTCGCAAGTTTAATGATAAACACAGATGTGTTGAATAATTCATTGACCTGCAGTAAAAGCTAAAGGAAGGCGAAACACGTTCGCTAAAGCAGACAAAGAATCATTCAGTTCGGACTGAAAATTGATGAAATGTAAGCAAAAGATGTAGCAAATTTCTCTTCACGCTCAGATGATAAGTTATTACTGTATATATAACTAGACTTTTTAGAGGGGGCAAAATGAGTGGTCTCCAAATCTTAGGGGGGCAGTTGCCCCCGCTGCCCCCCCTGCTGGCACGTCCCTGTCTGATGTCAAGCTTTTCACAGCAAGATGTTGATAAACAACTTATTTCAGCAAAAGTCACGTAATATTAGGGTTATGGGATTCATAAACAATAAACTACTTCGCTTTGAAATCAGAAATGACTCAAAATTGACTCATCGGCGCTGCTAGTTTTAGTTAAAGACCAATTTTAGAAATCTAACGTCTGCCAGGAATATCGCGTTTTCACACTAGACCGCACTTGGTCCATCCTGGATACACCGTGACAGCATAATGTATCATATGCAAACTAAAACAGGTTTAACGTCAATGAAAGATAATATTTTAGAATTTTCTCCCTAATATTTTGACTGCAATTATATCAAGCAAGCTGTGAATCGATTAAGCGAGTCCATTGGGCCTCCAAGGTATATTGTCCACGAAAATACTCAGATCTCATAAAGTTGGCGCTCATTTAAGATATTGTGTTACGTCATCATTTATTTAAAGGCCACTATTTCCAAGCAACGC
The DNA here is from genome assembly GCA_907163375.1 of Prostheceraeus crozeri. Lineage (NCBI taxonomy): Eukaryota > Metazoa > Platyhelminthes > Polycladida > Euryleptidae > Prostheceraeus > Prostheceraeus crozeri. The sequence continues at coordinate 16,897 of CAJQUW010010737.1, forward strand.
GAAATTCTAAGAGATTTGACTCCCAGAACTCGTCTCCCATTTAACTGTCGTCATAGTAACACCGTTGGTTTCTCCCATGTCAATCTAAAATAGAATTGGGAATTCCAATTTGGTTTATCGTCATGAATTCTTGGAAAACTCATTCATGGGAAGTGTCATGGAACATGTCAGAAATTCGTCTGTTCTTCAAGAGATAGGTTCGTCAGAGTGATCATTTGATCAGAGAAAATTGCTGCTGATCGGAGAAGTCGGTAAGTTTTTATCGGATTATTACTTTAATTAAGTAAAGGTGACCGCTGAGCTTCAGTTCCATTTTGTCTGAATTTTATTGTGACTTGGTATTCTGTAATCAATACAGATCAATGCCACTTTTTGCAAAATGATCAATTTTGTAATTCTATTGGGTTTTGTTCATGAACAATAACAAAAAAGAGGTACTTCTATTCTTTCCCTTCCTCACATTTTCCAATTTTTCCAAATTCTACCACACAAATTTATCAGCGAATGATCAGAACATTGACAATGAGTTCATGATCACATTCTGAAATTCTACATGTAAACTTAAAAGAATTTAGAATTATGTGATTCCTATAACGGAATTCTTGCTCAAAGTGGTTGTCGTCAGTTTATCAATGAAATTTGCTGCTAATCAGACAAGTGAGATTGTTTTAATTTAGCACAGTTGAATCTTACTGTGTTTTTTCTTTGATGCTTCTCACCTTCACATTTAACCATTAAGCGACTGATGCACTCGGGCCCTGATTTACGCATTTAATCTTTGTTTTACCGCTAAATGTATAGTCAGATATGAACTCATATTACTTTATATTTTCCACTTTATTTATTAATTGCTGCAATAGAGCAATGGGATAACGAGGGCTATAATGAAATGTTGACTGAAATGATGCAGAATTTAAGCAAATTAGTAATCCAAAATTCATTTCAGATAGAAGACATTGACTAGTAAACCCTTCAATACAAGCAAATTTCATTTAGAGAGACTTTCCTACATCCTCTCTCTCTCTCACCTAAACGTACATTCATGAACACCTCTGCTATCATACACTGTAAATCGCTGGATACGAAAATTACATACAAACACATACCAAGTTTACATACAATTTGAAACCAACATTTGATACGAGATTTTGGTATATATAAAGAAATCTGTTATGTTTTTCATACGAATGGCCATTTACTTTCGTATGTGATTGGTACGTAAACGATACGAACTATGCTAACTGTGATTGGCTGTTTTACGTTGAAATACGAATTCTTGGTATGTTTTATATACGAGACCCGATGCAAATTGGTATGTGTTTTGTATGTCTTTCGTATGAATAGCTTTATGTCATATGGCCAAAAAATATGTTTATACTACATACTACTTACAAATAACTTTTTTCCAAGTAATACCAGCCGTGAATATTTCTTTGTGAAAGTGTGGTATTTGACTAGATTAGATTTGTTGTGGAATTAAAGCCGCATGTCATCTTTGCAACTTGTCTTATAGCATTTTCTCACAGGACTCATAATTAGCTCATTTCCTTGAACTAAATTGATAAATATTCATTCAATAAAACGACAACTTTTCAGCAACCATGTTGACTTATATATCTCAAACATAACTATTTTTGCGTTCATTGGAATTATAATGTGTCTTTATTTTGGATTGATAATATTCTTAGTTCCAAAATTACATAATGCATAATTGTTGATGGTCAAATACTTATTGATTATTTATGAAATGCCTCGGACTTACATGTATTCAAATCGAATTCTGTATTGTTAGTTTGAACTATAAAATGTCATTATCTCACTACTTACAAAGCAGTAGTAGCATTAGTGTGATCTTTATTGACAAAAAGCCCTTAATCAACATACTTTGGAACATGATTGATGCTTTCTTTTAACATTGTGCTGGTATGGCTTTAGTATGTAAAGCATACCACACTTGAAATAACATGCGAAAAGCATACAAATATATACCAAGATCATACAGACATATACCAAAAAAAATTTTTGGTATGCATCCTTCGTATGTGATTGGTATTGAGCGATTTACAGTG
>CAJQUW010010738.1:0-142942 GCA_907163375.1 Prostheceraeus crozeri
GTACTTGACCAATAAGGGTTTCCTGTCTGAGTGGCAGTCAGCTACAAGGTTTTTGAACGACCCTTGTATGTGTGTATTTTTACTGCTATGTGTTGTGAGACTTGTAAGACACATGGATCCACTTTCTGAAATTCGTAAAGGCAATGTGTCGATATGCTTATGCATCATAGCGAATAAATAGGTTTATGATCTGTATAGACAGTTGTCGGAACACAGCACACCATTAAATCATTCTTCTGAATCTGTTCACCGCCGGCGACTAGACCTAGAACAGTTTCTCGCTCAATGTTCCGAGTTGGCGTTGTTCCACGGGGAGTAAGCTTTCGACTTACATAGGAGACTGGCTTGTCATTTTGCATCAGGCAAGAACCAATTCCCAATCCCACTTGCATCACAGAAAATTTTCGATAGTAGTTTTAAGTATCGAACCAATTCAGAATAGAAATGGTCAAGTAGAGCTTGTTTTCATTCGAAACGTAAAAATTGCAGAGATATTTGTCTTCAGTCAGCTCCAATGTCATTGTTCAGAGGAGCACATATCAAACAAATGAGCAGCGAGCCGTTGAGTAATGTGGGCAAAATTTTTGTCCGAGGAAACCGGCAAATCCCTAGAAAGCTTCTAAGACGCTGTTCTCTAGTATTTGGACGAGCATAGACTGTAAGAGCTTTGAGTTTCCTCCGGAGAGGGTTTAATGCCATTTGCTACAGAGATGGTATCCAAGAAAAATCAATCATTGTAAGATGAGAAAACGCATTTATTTGTTTAATTCAATGTAATACCAAAATCACACCAGCCGTTTTGCATAAACCATATCGTAGGAGTGAACTATGTTCATTCTCAGTTTGCTCCACCTAGAAGAATGTGTCATCAAAAAATACGACGCAATTAGGAATGTCTTGCAGAATCTCCAACTAAAGTAGCTTAAAAAATAAATTTCCGGGGCACTATGTAATTCCGTAGGGTAATCGTTTGCCACATCGTAATCGACCTGATGGTCCGGCCAAAAAGTCAAAAGAGGCTGACTATTTACGAATCTACTTGAATTTGATGAAAAGCACTGGCGCAATCCAAAAGCGAGAAGAAGTTTGGCGTTATTAATCTTTGCTGTTATATTCTTCGAACGTATGTATTTGAAAAACACTTGTCCTTTTGAACGGCTTTGGTCATGTGAGAACGCATATCTGTACATATCCCTCAAGTCATTTACTTTTCTTAACGTGCTAACATCTAGTGCCTAAACTACAACCATAAGAGTTGTCTCTTTAACTTTTCGCGAATGATACCCTGTGTTTCCATTTCCTGTAGCTTTTTCTCAACATCAGTGACTAAGGCTTGAGGTAAACGACGTGGAGGCGTAGAAACCGGTATTCACTGACTCGTCAACTTCAATTATACATGGCATTAGTCTTGCAAGTCCTATACCATCAAAACAATCCTTTCGCATGCGAAGTCACTAACAATAGGTAACACTCGGGCATCGGTAGGCCTAATCATCATGAAGAGAATCACGAGCATTTGACTGAACATTAGAAAGTAGGATCAAAGAGCAATGATCGACTTGAATATTATGACAAGACTTAATAGGGCCTAGATCATTTTGACTGGTTTCATCAGTAAGTAGCGCAGAAACAAGATTAAGGTTTTTCGCATAAGAGGTAATGAAAACAATGGATAGTCGTCACACGTCCAGCAAAATAAAAAACTGCAGTAACAGTAATGCCGTTCGCAGTTACAATACACATGGCTTTTCCGAGAACTTCAACAGGGGCCTTTCCCCAACTTGTGAGGGAGGCATTAGTTTTCAGTCAATGGTACAGTAGGCAAAAGTTGTTCGAGGCATAGCATTGATCTCGGCAACCGCTGTCGAGCACGACAGTCATAAGAACATTATTAACAAACGCGGTTTGTTTCACAGGACTGTTTGCAAAGCCAAACAACCTGTACGAAACATTATTTTCAATTAGCTCGACCAATCGGTAGATAGATCTCTTGTACCAATCAACATTAGTAGTAGCCTAGGTAGGCCAGCACTTGCAGAATCAGAACATGCATCACATTATGAGAAGACAAAAGATTCACTGATTTAGAAAACACACTCCTGTTAGAAACATGATGCCTTTGCAGGCCACACTAGAACGATGAATGATACACTGGTAGTACCGGTTGGCTTAGAAAGAGCAACACATAGCCCCAAAATGGCCTATTTTTGAACACAAAAGACACTTAGCTGATTTCGCAGGACACTTCGGATCATTAGCAACATGGTTGAACGATCCACACGGAAACACTGTCTACGATTAACAGCAGGAGAAGGCTGTTTAGTAGTTAATCCCATCTTGCGCACAGATTTCTGTTCAGCTGGTGGCTGTTCAGATGATATAACACGCCTGTCGTGGCGCGCCCTTTCCCAAGCTTCGCCTTGTGCCACCGCAATTTCGAAGGTCAAACACTTGGCATCTTCACTGAGGAGACGTTCACCAAGCTGACTTGAAGAAACACCCACCACGAAGATGTCTCTAAGAAGAATTTCTCTTGTTTTCGGGTCAAAGTCACATTCTGAGATCAATCGTCCTAAGCGGCAAGAAAATTCCACTATAGACTCGAACTGGTTTTGTCTAGCCTCGAAAAACTGTTTTCGTCGTAGTAAAAGACTAGGGCGTACTTTAAAGAATTCATCGAACCGGTCAATCGCATCATCGTATGTTGCTTTCGGGTCGGGCAACCCATCGTAAATATTGTAGCCGCTTTCTCCAACACAACTAAGTAGATAAGTAAGTTTCTTAGCAGCATCACAGTCAACAATAATCAGATAATTTTGGAACTGTCTCTTGAAGAACGACCAATCTTCTGACTTCGGATTGGCTCGCAGTAATGGCTGAGGGACAAAGGGAGGAACAGCAGGAGCCAATGCAGGCGTAGTTGAAGAATGAGACATAGCTTGACGTAAAGCAAGTAGGAATAACTAGATCAATTATTCGTGAGTAATTTTTAGAACCGCTGCCACCAGAATATGTCGTGATTTGTAATATTGGCATCTACTGTCCCGAGTAAGTTTTCATTGAAAACCAGCGTGCATGGGGTGAAAGCGAAAATGTGTATATTTTCGGAATGACATAAATTCAAACAAGTATTTAATTCATCACTTCCAATAAATCACAGAGTCATAATACAAAAAGGCAATCTCTCTAAAAACTCATTCTTCACATCATCAGTGTATTCACCATTGCCTCGGAAAACATGTTCGACCAAGAAGATTCTCTCTTGTATTGACAACACCATACTTAGCTTGGAAGTGCAATGTCAAGCTCTCGGGTGCTTCGAAGTGACTGATATTCAACTCGCTGGTCACTATGTTGAATGTCATAAACCAGTCAATTGCGCCTCTTGAAACATGTAAATGGCTCTGTGCAGATGCCAGATATCTATGATTAATTATCACGAGCGTTTGCTTTGACAGAATGTTTTTCAGAACAGGTGCACAGTGACTTTATGAACGCACGTATATATACGACAAATAGTAACCCACGCAGAAGGCAAAAAGAAAAAGCACAATTTTGTAGCCCAAACCGGTTTCACCTGTGTTCCAGGCTTCTCACGGGCAACTGAATTATATTACGAAAATTCGAACTGAAGCATGCAAATGATCAACATAACATAATAGATATATGACACTAATCATATGTACTGAAATGGAAAAGGAAATCATAGATTTTTCGGGATGAGCACAGTGAGATTCTATGGTACTGGTGCATGTTACTCACTTAATGATTTACATTTAATTTTGGTTTTAAGAAATTTATACACATTTTTTCTTTTAGTTCTCTCATGCCTCTGTCACTTCCATTCGGTAATTTATATATTGGCATAATCAAGAATTGGTGATCTTCATTTTTTGCACATGCAAAAATGGCGTGTAAAATGGCATATTTATTTTCTCTAACCTGGAATATATATATATATATATTTAAAAGGTATCTAAGCGCCAAACTAAATGGTCTCTAAGCGCCATTATAGGGCTCTGAGCGCCATTTCAATGGCAGATGATATATTTAAAAGGTATCTTAGCGCCATTAAATGGTCTCCGAGCGCCACAAGTGGTGTCTGAGCGCCAAAATAGTCTCTAAGCGCCTCAAACGCACATGAGCATTTCCACGCGAATGACAACTTTTTGTAAGAAAGTAAAAAATAGATTGGACGGCATCTTTTCACTGAAATATTATGTTGATGCCTATATTTTACGATATTGAAGTTTGTTCATGAGATTAGATGGTCGAATGACACATAAAACAGAAAAGATTCGTTATTTTCTTCATTTTTATTCCCCTTAGAATGCCTTTTTTCAGGCTGTGATGTTGACATGATTGATCATCTGTTTAGCTATCGCTATTTGATATATTTTTACATTTGAATTGAAGTATTCTTGAAAACTTGAAATTTGATAATATCATTTTCATGATCGATGATATAGTTTTATAATCGTCATAAGACGACGCTTCGACACTACTGTAACTGCTTTTATTCTACTGAAAAATCTTGAAATGCAAAGTTTTCTTGCAGAAATTATCAAAATATGGGCTATGTGGATTGTTGACGCATTGTTGAATTTCTCTGTTAGTGTCTACAAACATAGATGTAGTTCATCAAAGTTGCGTGATAAGAGGATGATTGAAGAGTCGTCATATGACGCCATAGTAATTTTCTTGAATTTTCCGTTCGTGTATGTTCTAGAATCGGTGATTTATCAGCAATAATTTTCATTGAAAATAAGTTTATTTCTTTCTACATGTAGCGTAGTCATCTAGTAGCAGATGTGATCATCAGAAAAGATGATTGTGCCATATTTGGCATTCCTTTTGATGAATTGATCCATCAAAGAGCAAAAATAAACTAAGTAACTTTGTTGTACATGCAGCATCAGCTAATTACGGCTCAATAATAGAAGAAGCTTCAAATTCAATAGGCCTACGATGTTCAGCACTTTCATCGAGAATTACGGCTATGCCAAAGAGTAAACGACATCGTTATAGGCCTACTTGTGAGATATGACTAAACGATCAGCAATATAGTCAAAAGCTCAAAAGCAATATTTTCTTTCCGGATTTTGAAACGTTTCCACAATCTCAAAATCATGGCAAAGTACTTTGATATGTGAGCAGGAAATTCAAGGACTCTCGTGAAGATGAGATCTTGGTTCATTTTATTTGATGAGATCTATGTTCCAGTTCCTTTTGAGGGCAAATCAATTGGTGGAAATGGCAATCAAACAAAAGTTTTCATTGGAAATGCTCCATCAACTTTAGTAGGCTTACAGTCTGGAACCTGTCATGCAATATGGTTGGTGATATGTTGGCTGGGGTATATACATTGATGGCTGGTGTCCCGGAATAGTTGCTTCTGTGGATTTAACAAAATGCCACACATTTTCAGTGCCGCATGAACAATGTCGGGATAAATCGTTTTCAATTTCCTGCCGTTGATGATATTGACGTGATAAATGATCGGTAAACTCCTTGCAAATTGATTGATGGGATGATCAATTTGAGGACAAACTTTTCATCTAATTGACACTGACTGCTGCCGCAAACGCTCTGTTTCCTGACCTGTAGTGCTTGAAGTCAAAGTTTTGCGTTACAGAAGATTACAAACATATCTATGGCTGAGAGCAGCTCAAAATATTCTAGTTGCTAAATTTTTCTTGCGATGAGCCTTCAAACCTAGAAAAAAATAGGAAGAAAAAAAAATTTTTGAAAAGCACCGGTTATAATGTGACACCCTCCTCAGTATACAATATTCGACACATTAGGCAAACCAAGCTGATTTGTTTTTGATTTACTTATAATCATTACAATGTAGTTGTAGATTTAATTCCGATATGGTGAATGTGAAAATATTCGGTTAGAACATAAGTGTGACATATATGTCACATGCTGGAAATAATACAAAAAAGTTGAAATAATCAGTTTTTTCACTTTAGTAGTCATATTGGATGGTAAATACACTAGTTGCGAGCAATTAAAATAATTTTGCATAAATGCGTAAATTTTGGGCGTTGCCGAGTTAAATGTATGATGTTAAAGGTTAGATTCAATAACTTATTGCAACTCGAAGAAGAATTGATGAGACTCACATGTACTTAATTTGAGGTTGACTTTTGCATCATGAGAGGACGTTTGGTAAACACAGCTGTTGGACCTATATAAATAAGATTACAAAAAAATTAACACCATGGATATCTACATGTTAATTGAACCTAGCTATGCAGCAATTAAGGCGTCAATTAATTACTAGCTATAATCAATTTAAGAATGCAAAATCCTTCAAAGACGACGCATTGAAATGCTCAGATATGGTAAAATCCAGCAAAAGTGGTCCCCTTTTTTGTCCATTCAGAAAAGGCCTAAATTCCTAATTAAAGGCCTAATACAATAGACACGATTTTAAATTCAAATTTCAAAACTGTTTTCAGCCATCATATACTGATTCTATGATGAGAATTAATAGCTGAAAGCAGCATGAATGTATTGACTTGCATACTTTGCGGTTATTCTCTTATATTCACATAACAACATCATGAATTGAAGTAGGTCTAGAACAGGCATACTTGAAATAATAAGCTATGATAAAATGAATGTCAAATAGGGTGACATAACTGTCCTCACTGGTCTCATGCTTATGTAGATGCATGCTGGCATGTACTTTTGCTTGATAATGAATTTATAGTGCATGTCCAATTAATTTCATTGACTTATCAAGTCTTAGGATTTACAAAAGTTATCGCACGGTATGAGATTCTTGTGAGAGCTATATTTTTTGAAGTTTAAGCTTAGGATGATATGGATATCCATGAATAAGTGCTATGACTAGGGTATAGGTGGAATCCATGTAGGCCACATCGACTTCAAATTGCTACCGTCCTATGGTGCGGTTTACGCGAAAAGTAATTTTAAAATGAAAATTAGTTTTGGGTTTCGTTGTTTATAGAATTTATTTAAGGTTGGTCTAGAGAAATTTTCGGTTGCTTTATGGTTGGATTCTAGGTTTTGTTCAGGGTTTGTCTCAGATAGTCTCATGGATCGTTTAGCGTGATTGCTTTATAAGACTGATAGTAGTGATAGCCTAAACAGTATTCAACGTATAAAACTCATCGAAGCTCTGCCGACGACATTGTTAACAATCTCCTTTAATGAAGTGATGATAAAGAATCAATAAAGACCTGAATTCAAGTGTGCTTCGTGAGACATCTGCTTCCATGAAAGGTCTAGGCCTATCCAAAAACAGACACGGAGGATATGTGCATATACATGTAGGCCTAAAAGACACACAAGAAGAAATAAATAATCATACATACTAATCATCAACAAAATATGCCACAATGTACAATGCGCAAGCTGAAGCTCATTGTCATGCTTCATATTGCCATTCACGATGGACCTACTTAACCTACTCTGATATTTTGCGATAACATCATCGTGATCCTTTATGATAAGCACCACAGCAATGGCATTTAATCCACAACATCTTTTGTCACTTTCTCCTTCAAGAGGAGCGACTCGTTCATTGAAAGATAAAAATAGGGAAACTTAAACTCTGCTAGGAACTGTTTGCAAGGTGCATGTGTAGAAACAGGGCCAGCTCCTTAGCTGTGGAAAGTCCTGTTTCAAGTGATGAAAGTTTAGTTCCTATATCTTGTTCCTCTTGACGGTTGGTGCCAATCATGACAAATTCATATCTTTTTAATATTTTCATGGCCCTTTTTTCATGCAGGTAAAATCTATCGGAATGGAGTGGACAGTTAATCTTTGCTGTGACTTTCACTTTTATCCAGTATGAAAATATTGATCTATTTCAAATTCATGCAAACATGTAGTTGCATATTACATTGTATTTTTCATCTATATACTACTTATTAGTCTTCGAAGAAAATCTATACGAAATAGTAAAATTATTTTCCGACTGTATGTGCCAACTAAGCAACAGTACAAATTCACAAGTTCTATTGTAAATTTCTCCCTATTCACGTACTTTTCCATCTCAGCTGGTACTATATAGAAGCGTACGTTGAAGTGACAGTAACGAGGGTATCAGCTCTCAAATTTGGAATAATATGGTAAGTATTTATGGTACTTGGGCGCTCATATACCCTTTAATTATATGTGACTGGCTCATAGAGACCTGGTAATATACGCTATAATGGCGCTGAGAGGCTATTTAGAGTATAAATGCTTTATTTTTTACTTGTTTTTGCGTTCTTTGCGGGTATGTTATCATAGAAATTTTAATATATACGCTAATTATGGATATCAATAAAGGTTATACGAAAAAAAATCAAGATTTTTGGCACCTAAAAAAAAATTTGTGGTATCGGTAGGTGTTGTCCAAAACGGCCTAAATTTGCAGATAAATAATTGTTAACCCATTTACCATTTTCTTCGAGTGAAAATGAAAATTAAATATAATCTCTATTATATATGATTTTTCATCAACCTTTTAATCTGAGTATTTTTTGTGTTCCGTCACATGCAGCCCATAGGACTGTGAATCCTTAAGATACCATCGAAATTTCAGCCTACAATTTAGCATCTAAGGGCCTGTATGAGGAAAACGAGAATAATCAGTAATTGCTGAATTTCCTGTAGTTCTTCCCATATTTCGGTCTAAAACTGGGTGCAGTCAATACTACTGAATACTATAACCTAGCCCTGAAAGTTTTGGGAACGAACACAGGCTATTTATTTCTGCATTCCAACTCTTCTTCAGCAGTCTGTGGAAGTGGCGCTGAGAGATCATCTAAGTATATATATATATATATATATATATATATATATATATATATATATATATATATATATATATATATTTCCCAAAACTCTTGCACTATTTCATATCCTAGCCCTTTCAACTATCTGTGTACATATCTTTGAGCTTTTCTATACTGTTTAATAGTTGAGATAACGTTGAAATTTCAATAATATTGCAGCTCACTTTTCATAATGTAAACTTGAAAATGATACGTGTAAAAGAGAACGAAACGTCGCTAAATAAATACTTCGCAATAAAATGGTATTCGTTCATAATGCTGAAAACACTCAACAACAGAAAAGCATGAATTTAGAAAAATAAGAAAGACTCTACACAAATACGTGAAATGAGACAAAGACATTCAATTCAATTTAATGTGCGAAGAAAATCAGTTGCTACCAAATTATACGAAGATCAGCATAAAGAAGGAAAAGAACAACAGAAGCTACACGAAACGTACCAGTCACGTCCTGTACAACTCGAAATCAAAAATATCAAAACACATGTGTCGAAGAAAACCACTGTCAATGAAAAGTACTGTAGAAGAAAACCACTGTCGATGAAAAGTATTGTCGAAGAAAACTACGATAATGTGTCGATTGTTGTTCGTTTATAAATGGTGTACGAATATAGACATGTTTATCATGAATTTTGCTACGAAATGCTGGTGGTGTGACAGTGATGTACTTGTCGACGATAGATCTAGGGTAGCCATTCAAAATGAATCTCTTTTTGATAAAATTAACAGTTTTTTCAATATAACATGGGATTTGAACAGTTTCGATGTACTCGCAAACATTCATTACGCATTAAATTAACTTTTCTTATAAAAGGAACATGACTATCATAAGGCAAAATATGACCACTATGGTTAGGTTTCGTATAAAATGAAGTGAAACATGAATTTTCTTTTATAGAAATAAAAGTGTCAAGAAATGGGATACTTAAATCATCAGGATGTTCTACTGTAAGCTGAATGCAATCATCAATAAGATTCAATTCTGGCAATAACTCATCTAAAGGAGAAAATGAAATAACAAAAATGTCATCGATGTTTCTTTTACAGAGAATAAATCTGTCGGGTTTGGTAGATAAAATTTGCTTTTCAATGTGAAGCATGTAAACTATAGCGAGAATAGGTGACAAAATCATTTCCCATAGCTAGTCCAGAAATTTGTTTATAAAAATTCTTCACATCAAAAGATCCAAACTAAAAAGCATCACCAATAGACTTTTCTAAAATCTGTAAATCATTCATGTCGACATGTCACAGACAAATATGCACAAGAGATGCAATACTGCTAATGCTAAATAAGTTTGCAGCTAAAAAAAGTTCCTTCATGGTTCAATTGCTTGTTCAGACTAGGGTTATACTTTTTAATAAATAACGCCTCCATAATATTCAGTTCAAAGTTATTGGGACGCTTGTCCCAAGATTTTAAAGTTACTAGAGTTACAGCTGCAGCTACAGTTTTAGCCTATGATCCGAGATCGCAGACATTTTTTGACTATGTTCCTTTGATTCTAGCATTCAAGTGTCTTAGAGTTCTACCAATATAAGTAGTGCGAGGATCAACCTCAACAAGCATAACTATATACGACACATGACTTTAGAACCTTCGGAGTACGGTCTTTGTTCGAAAAATTTTTCTTAATTTTATTGCAGGTGAAAACCCATCTCATTTGTAACTCCTTGTCAATTTAACGAAAGATATTTTGTAATCTTTTTTTAAAATAAACTGATTGAATACCAATCTGTTGATAAAATGATTGAATTTAGCCGTATTTGACGGTCTCAAAAATTTGGTGTTTATTGCAATAATTGCATGGTGGTCATAATTTGATTTGAGCTGTGTGTCCTGACGACGGCCAGTGTATTGTGCCGAAACACGTTGAATAGAGAATAGAAGATACATATCGTGCAACTCCGACCTTTCGATTCATGTGCTGACATGTAACTCTCTTCTTCTTTTTACTGTGTGTTTTAACTTTCAACATTTCAAAATCGCGCCCCACGTGAAGACATCTCAACTCATTCGGTTTTGATCTGCTGTGTACGACGTTAGCTCTCTTGGTTATGTTGTTATCAGCGATAACGTGGTTCCTTAGCATTACCAAACGTTGTTTCTCTGTTTTATAGATTGCAACGTAAATATCACATCGATCTCAACACATGTAGAAAATATGAAAAACTGAACCATAAAATTCTTAAGCATCAATGTGATATCACTTTCTTGTCCAAATGTTTAGAACATAATTTTGTGCCAAAATTTCTTAGTCTAAAAAAAACAACAAAATTCTCAATCCACATATTATCAAAGAGCGCCAGCTGCGTAAAGTTTCTAAGCTGATTGCTCAACACAAATGTATCAGCAGATGTGTGGCAGATTCGAGTGTTTTTTATTTTTTTATTTTTATAATTATGATTTGCCATATTCGATGCATCTATTACTTATCTTTATATATATCTTTATATATATATATATATATATATATATATATATATATATATATATATATATATAATATATATATATATATATATATATATATATATATATATATATATATATATATATATATATATAGTATACATATATACTATACCGATTCGGGGTGTGCCGATTCGTGATTTTGATAATAATCAGTGTCAATAATCGGCCGATTACTCGGTACGTGTAATATAACTGATATATGTGATTGTACGTGATTGTGGTTCACTTCATCGATAGTGTCATTTCATCAGCAGGTCGTTTCAGACCCTGATAAAGCTTGATATCTGTGACCTGATATCATCCACCTGTCGATGAAAAGCTTAAGAACGTGTAGTATTAATGTGACTGAGTGTCGTATGAAAAATTATTTAATAAAATTTTGCATTCATTAAAAAATTAATTGGCCTTGTCTTATTTCTTATATACTCATTGACAAAATTTTTGAAACATCTACTTCTTTAGGAGACGCTGTGAAAACAATTTTTGAGTTTCTCTCCTTCTTTTATAATGACCGAAATAAAATAAAATAATTTACAATCCTCGTTCGCAAACGGCCGGCGCTTCGTGCCACGGACACTTCTAAGGGCCAAGACTAAAATTGGCAGTATGACACAGCGTGTTCAATACATGGCAATGAAGTGGAGTTCTTGAATGCTGTTAAAACTGTGGGAGCTCATATTTCCGGTTAATGGGAGGTCGAAGTGTCTTTATGAGACGAGCTTCAGTCAACCTGCAATCGATAGCACTTTTACTTCTGTCAATAATATCAAGATCAAAATTAGACATGTTAATGTCACAGATATCGTGATTCTTCAAACCATATTCATAAAGTGCATTTCTTTTATTCTTAATATCAAAATCACGCCTGTGTTCGTTGTACCTTTTATAAAACGGACGGTCAGTCTGACCAATGTAAAAATCGATGCATAAATTACATTTAAATCTATAGACTAGGAAACGGTCCCAGCAAGCGAAATTATTCAGAAGTAACGCACAGAGGCGACAGCCACTGTGCCTATTATTTTCTTGTTTATTTTTAACAACTGATTGAAGAGTAAGAGCAGGTTTACTAACATGCAGGTTTACTGAGTTTGATCGGTGGATCACACTGTTTTATCAGTAGTAATCCCGTTGCAAAATAAAGGCCAAAATTAGCAACGATGAGTCATCATGCTGACTCACCCCCCTCTGGAAGGAAGGAAGGAGTTCACCAAGGATGTGATGGAAGGATGGGTCCGAGAGGAGGAAAGCGTTCCCTAACCCCCTCTGGAAGGAAGGAAGGAAGGAGGAACTTTCCTGTGAGGCAAGGGTAGGAATCTCTGAAAACTGCAAGAGTTAGAGAAAGGTGGGTTTTGGGATGGGAAAACGGAGGGCAGAATCGGAGTCTACGTGAAATTTTGGGTTAGGGAGGTTGTTTCCAGCGAAAGCGGAGAAAAAATTTTTGGAACGTCCCCCCACCTCTGGACGAGACTTCCAACTTTGGTTGTAGAGATCGTAGAAAGTCGTGCAATAGCTCATTTGAAAGGTAAGAGTGCGAAAAATGCAGTGGAAAGTACAGTTTGGTCCTATCTTCCTTGGCTGAGGCTTGTGAGTGACATTGAGACTTTTGGTCATGTTAGAGCGCCAAAAACAAGAAAAGGTGGCTGTAGCGGCTAAACGAAGCCTCGTGCGTGAAAATGGATGGCGGATTTGGACGTTTTGGCCAATTTTGGGTCTAGGGAGGTTGTTTCCAGCTCAATCGGAGAGAAAAAGTTCTGACCTCTCCTTCCTCGGCAGCGATCTTCCAACTTTGGTTCTAGAGATCGTAGAAAGTCGTGTGATAGCTCATTTGAAAGCCAAGAGTGAGACAAATTCAGTGGAAGAAACGGCTTGTTCATATCTGCCTTCGTTTAGATGTGAGACGCCATTGAAAATTTTGGAAATTGGCGAGAAACGACAGTTAGAATTTTTACGAAAATGGCTCTAGCGGGTGAACGAAGCCTCGGACGGGAAAACGGAGACCAGATTTGGAATCAGCGTGCAATTCTGCATCTAGAGTGTGAGTTTCAAGTGAATCGGAGAGAAAAAGTTGAAAATTTTCTTCACACTGGGTCTTTTTTCGGGATTTTTCGCGGGATTTTTTCGCGAAAATGTTAAATTGCGGCCACCTTTGGCGGTAAATAGCGAAGGATTGGAAGTGAATGAAGAGCTCGGGTTTCTTTTAGGAGCAAGACCGCACTTTGTTCTCTAGGATCCTATCTTTTCAGATGTGTGCAAGGTTTCGTTTCCAAATGAGAGCATGTTAAAAATCGAGTTTTTCCGCATTTTCCAAGATTTTGGAACTTTTGAAAAAACGACACTTTTCTCAACTCGGCTTCTGGTCATTGTAGAGAGACGAGGGATGGCTTAAATGAAAGGTGAGAGCGAGAAAACGTGACTGCCAAAATTAGAAGTCAATCGGAGCACTAGAACCGGAGATAGATGATGGAGATTACGTCATCAGCTGATCGCCACAAACTATATAAGCTGGGAACGAGAGCTATAAGACGAGAGCGATTGTCAATGTTAGGTCGTCTCTCTGAAGCTCTGATGATAGCATCGGACATTCCAAATTTCGGGTTTCCGTAGGAAACAGACTTAGAAAATTTCATATTCATTAGGAAATTTCATTTTTTTAGAGAATTTCTTTTTTTAGAAAAGACTCCAAAACTTTAAAGGCTTGTAACTTTGCTTCTACATGTCCTTTTGACTTGATTCAAAAAAGGTTCGATCGCTATTGATCATACCTATATTAATAGACTACTTATAAAATTTCATAAATAGTACTAAATGCTGAAAAATTTAAATTCACGATTTTTGGAGGTTTTCTGGGGTTTTCGACCCTGCTGAAGTCAATGAAGGCATGTATAAGTGTGTACGAGCCAGTCTTCTCATGTTACAAGCAGCTTTTCACTGAAAGCGAGCAAGACACGGAGAGTTTTGCTGTAATATTCCACTGACAGGGTGTTCCTTCGGGACGGCGGATGATGCCGCAGTGATAAGTGTGGCGAGGGAGTGTCATATTTTAGACCGAAACCGCTGGGGCAACTCATGTTGGGTATTTGACACAGTTCTCAACGTAGCACTTTGAACGCCAATCGGTTGAGTCTTAGCTATGTTGTCATGGGTGGCATCTAAACATCTCCATTGCAAAACGCTTGTAAATCACGGCTTGCTATCAAGCTGATCAAAGCAACGACTTGGGATGTTTCCTCTTGTAAATAACTCCACCAATTTTTATGTCAAAATCGGTTCCCAGATACCAACACAGTGACATGACGCACGCTCTGTCCGCATGAGGTTGTATTTGTGGGTCGAGGCCTTGGAGCTGGGATAAGATCTCCTCTCAGTAATGCCTGTAACGGATTCAAGAGCTTAACACCTAAAAGCTTGCTATCAAGTCGCTATGGCTTCTGCTATCAGGCCTTCGTGAAATCTCGTCTAGCCTCAGTAACTCAGGGTTGGCAACGTCCATCGTTTGTCATTGTAACTTGGTAAAAATGAGAGGGTTACTGCAGCCATTGACGTCAAACCTTTTCGCGTCATAGGGTAACCAGTCTTTGTTTTGGGAGTTGGTCACTGAAAGCACTGACTGCCGATCCCCATAGTTGGTAAAACCACTGTTGTCACGTCAAACGCATGGACAAATAAGGAAGGTCTGAATAATGGCTTTGTGCTGACTGGGTATACAAACCGCGTCTTTCCTCTAGTCTTCACTCCTGTTTCAAGTTGCAAGACGAACGGTGAGTGCTCTGATAACGCTTGCTACTAAACGTTGCAAGTTAGGTCTCTCTAGACTTCACTTCTATTTCCTAACGAACAGTGAGTGTTCTGACAACGTTTGCTATCAAACGTTGCAAGCTAGGCCTCTCATGTGGATATTATTCCTTTGAGATGATTATTATTTTCTCAATCTCACAAACTACTCTATCTCCTTGCAGATGACCGACATCACCATTTTCAAGACAAGCCAGTGCAGTTGTGGTAAAATCTTGCGCTCACACAATATGCAAGCGCATAGAGAGAAATTTTTTAGTGATGACAATCACCACTTAGGCAAGGTGTTTATTATTTGCTATCGTTGTCGTATGATAAAAACCAGCGAGAAGAATAGAGTGTGGCTGATGGAGCATAAGGCATGCGTAAATGAGAATAAAATTGATGAACATGTACACTTTGTGAGGTACTCACTTAATCTAGCAGGTTGATTTTTATCTCACACATGTTTTGAGTGTTTCCTAACTCATATGCATTCGACTCTTTCAAGAAACGTTACATGTTGTTATGTGTATGCTGCTTGTATGCTGTCGATGCACACTGCAGAAACGTTTAACACTATCTGTCTTTATCTACAAAACAGTCTACACACGAATTCAATTTGATAAAAGCAAACAACACATTTAGTAAAGCTGGTACGCTAACGAGTGTGACTGCAGAAACATTTCATAAAGCTTTTTTCAACGTTCGCTAAGTTTCACAACATCATGTCAAAGACTTCTTACAAAACTTATTTCAACGTTTGCGTTTAGACTTTTAAGCGAACATGTCCTTCACGTATTCTACACTAACGGTTAACGCGTGTGATATAAAACCCTAAATCCCTAAATCCAACCGTTGATGACCCTACCCTTGGATTATGGACTTTAGGACCCACATGATTAAATGTCATGGAACTAGCCCTCACACACTCAACGTTTGTGACAAGACTTTACCTGGTTTTATAAAACATTCAACACTTATTCCTATCCATCTCACTTTTTATATCCAACATGTTAAACTTCGACTTGGGTTTTTTCATGACACACTCAAGTCGTCAAAAACTTGGATGCGTTGTCTAATATTCAATTCATTCTGTACACAGATTCCCTTTACTTCAAATCTAAAGTTGATGTATACCTAACAGATGTATCCACACTGAATTTACACTTCACCGTTTGTGAAAAGACTGTCACACAAAACATTTTACACACTGCAGTCCGGATCTCAACTAAGGATAAAAACTTTTTAATGCTATTGTGAGTTCGGTCAGTCATAAAACTTCAATGATCAAACTTTACTTTCACAAACATGTGTCGTGGTAAAAACTACTTGACTACACTAACGCTTACATTTTATAACATTTGTGTTTCATAAAACGCCATGATCAAACTTTCTAACTATACATCAACCTGTGTTGCAGTAAAACGTTTGTACTACATGATACACTTTCTGAGTACACTCACGAATAAAACTTCGATTATCAAACTTTACTTTCACAAACGTATGTCACGGTAAAACTATTTGACTACACTCACTTTGCAAACCATGATACACTTTCTGATGACACTCACGAATAAACTTCGATGATCAAACTTTACTTTCTCAAACGTGGGTCGCAGTAAAACTATTTGACTACACTAGCGCTTACATTTTATGACATGTGTGCTTTTGCAAACCATGATAAACTTTCATTTGGAAACGAAACCTTCCACAGATCTGAAAAGATAGGATCCTAGAGAACAAAGTACGGTCTTGAACCTTAAAATTCAACATTTTCATGAAAAAATCCCGTGTGGAGACCCAATGTGAAGAAAATTTTCAACTTTTTCTCTCCGATTCACTTGAAACTCACACTCTAGATGCAGAATTGCACGCTGATTCCAAATCTGGTCTCCGTTTTCCCGTCCGAGGCTTCGTTCACCCGCTAGAGCCATTTTCGTAAAAATTCTAACTGTCGTTTCTCGCCAATTTCCAAAATTTTCAATGGCGTCTCACATCTAAACGAAGGCAGATATGAACAAGCCGTTTCTTCCACTGAATTTATCTCACTCTTAGCTTTCAAATGAGCTATCATACGACTTTCTACGATCTCTAGAACCAAAGTTGGAAGATCGCTGCCGAGGAAGGGGAGGTCAGAACTTTTCTCTCCGATTGAGCTGGAAAAAAGACTCAAAATTGGCCAAAACGTCCAAATCCGCCATCCATTTTCACGCACGAGGCTTCCTTTAGCCGCTACAGCCACTTTTTCTTGTTTTTGGCGCTCTAACATGACCAAAAGTCTCAATGTCACTCACAAGCCTCAGCCAAGGAAGATAGGACCAAACTGTACTTTCCGCTTCCGCTGGAAACAACCTTCCTAACCCAAAATTTCACGTAGACTCCGAATCTGTATTCCGTTTTCCAATCCGAAAAACGGCCTTTCTCATCCCAAAACGACCAAAACCCACCTTTTTCGAACTCCGGCGGTTTTCAGAGATTCCTGCCATTTTCCTCTCTAAACCCAGGAAAACCTGGACATATGATGCTTTCCACAGCATTTTTCTCACTCTTAGCTTTCAAATGAGCTATTGTACGACTTTCTACGATCTCTAGAACCAAAGTTGGAAGTCTCGTCCAGAGGGGGGACGTTCCAAAAATTTTTTCTCCGCTTTCGCTGGAAACAACCTCCCTAACCCAAAATTTCACGTAGACTCCGAATCTGCCCTCCGTTTTCCCATCCCAGCACTCCTTCATGCCTTTCTCATCCCAAAACGACCAAAACCCACCTTTCTCTAACTCTTGCAGTTTTCAGAGATTCCTACCCTTGCCTCACAGGAAAGTTCCTCCTTCCTTCCTTCCAGAGGGGGTTAGGGAACGCTTTCCTCCTCTCGGACCCATCCTTCCATCACATCCTTGGCGAACTCCTTCCTTCCTTCCAGAGGGGGGTCAGTCAGCATGATGACTCATCGTTGCTCATTTTGGCCTTTATTTTGGCATGGGATTACTACTTTTATCAATTTATTTAGTTTGCGATTACACGTATCACTTATAAAATTTATCTTACAGAGAACAAAGTCATTGTTACTTATTTTAGTTTTATTACTCGATTTAGTGGCTATCTCACGATTAGTGAAGCCGTTCTTTTTGAATCTATGATTAAGTTTTGAGAGAGCTTCGTCTTTTTTGCTTTGGTCGGAGCATTTCCTGGCGACATCATTTTGGCTATTTTTAATATAGTTGGTTTTGACATGGTGATGCAACCAGCTGTCTTTATTTAGAGATACGCCGCAGTGCATGTTTTTTACGTACCATTTATATTCGATGCTATTATTGCTTATCCCAATGCTAACATCTAAAAAATTCAAAACAGCCTCGTTAGAGACTTCTATCGTAAATTTTATGTCTTCTAACTCCGAGTTGAATACGGTGTTGATAATGTTGATACTGTGAGCACCGCTCGTTTTAAATGGGCCCGTGATTATGTCGTCTATGCATCTACCGTAATATTGGGGAATTATGCTGAAATCATTTTCTAGAATTTCAAGAGCCTTTTGTTCTAGGTGGTACATATAGATTATGGCGAATGGTGGCGAGAATCGAGCACCCATCGGGCAACCTTTTATTTGACGATAGGTTACGTCATTGAATTTTATGTAATGATTATAAGAGATGAATTTCAGACAGTTATGTACGTCATCATAAGTAAGGGGAAAAGTGTCGATTTTGTCCCAGTGTTCTTTTAGGAAGATTGAAACAATTTGAATGCCGTGTTTTATTTGAATGCTAGGATACAAATTAATAACGTCCAAAGAGATGAACGTGCTACAGCTATCTGCTATGTTTAATTGTTTTAAATTTTCAATTAAGAACATAGAATTCTTTATATTAGTATGGATCAACTCCACCAATTGAGTCAATATTTTAGTGACTATCCAATCGATTTTTTCCGTTGGGGTACCAATGCTCGATGCAATGGGTCTCAGTGGATACTCGTCATCGTCGGTCTATTTTTGTGATATTTTATTTTAACATAGAACGAAGCTGCATGGCTTCCAGAAGCTAACAGGCGTTCAAATTCAGATTTTTTTAATACGCTGTGACAGGTTTTGCGAATGATAGCATTCGCTTGGTTTTCAATTTTAGTTATGCTAGTAGGTTCTACTTCGCAGTAGCTATTTTTATCTTTTAAAATGTTTTCAGTACGTTGTATTAAAGATGCAGAGCTGGTGATTACGAGCCTATTAGTTTTATCTGAAGCACACGCTTCAATGGAGTTATCGGTCAGAAAACGCTTAGTATTACGAATCATCGCAGTTTCTTTTCTATAACGCTTATCTTTTTTAGAAAAAAGATTCTTCACTAATTATTTCCATGGCCTCATCTCTAAAAAACTGTAATTTGTTTTCTTTTTCCGCATTCCAGTCTTCTTGACTGGTATATATACATGTATGTATGATACCTTGATAATTTAGTCACAATCTCCACCAAGTCGCTAGCACAGAAAAACAACGCATGTAGCAGATTCAACTTTAATAGCGCGTGTGCCCCCCTCTAGCTCCAATACATTCAGTAATCCGAGATGGCATGGATTCACAAAGTTTCTGAATGAAGGATGTCTCAAGGAGAAGCCACTGCTCTGTCAGTCTTTCAGAGAGAATCTTCAGGGACACTGGTGGAAGTGAATAGCGGTCTCTCACTCGCCTCCCAAGCTCGTCCCAGACTCATTCAATGGGTGACAAGTCAGGTGAGCGTGCAGGCCAGTCAAGGGTTTGAATGTTCAATCTCCTAACAGTGGGCAACGACAGCCGAGGAGCGATTGTGGTCTTGCGTTGTCGTCTTGGAAGACGAGATCCTCCACCATGACCACTGGGGCAACAACAGAAGCACAATTTCATTGAGATACCTCTCTCCAGTCAACGTGCCTTTGATGATGACTGCTGTCGTTCGTCCGCCATGCCAAATGCCACCCCACAGCATAACACTTCCCACACCATATCTGTCGTGTTCTTTAATACAGCATGGGGCCAAAGCGTTCACCTGGAAGACGATGCACTCTGACACGACCGTCAT
The DNA here is from genome assembly GCA_907163375.1 of Prostheceraeus crozeri. Taxonomy (NCBI): domain Eukaryota; kingdom Metazoa; phylum Platyhelminthes; order Polycladida; family Euryleptidae; genus Prostheceraeus; species Prostheceraeus crozeri. The sequence goes on from CAJQUW010010738.1 coordinate 20,122, forward strand.
TGAAATCCAGAGTGAATCTCGATTCATCGGTTCACAAGACTTTCTGCCAGTGATGGTCATTCCATGAGCGATGGGCATCACACCAGGCAACTTGTCTTCTGCGGTGCGCAAAACTCAATGGAATTAGGACAGCTGGTCGTCGCGATTGAATTCCAGCTTCTCGCAATCTTCGGTAAGCCGTTTGAACAATACAGTCTATATTTGAGGCACTCTTCCAGTGTACGACTAGCTTTGGGACTGACACAAATCTATTCCTCTTTGCAGCTAAAACTAGACGTGTGTCTGTCCTTCCTGCAGACTTTCTTGGTCGACCAGATCCCTTCTTCTTTTTAACATCTCCTTCTGCTTTCCATCGAAACCACCACCTCCAAACAACGACTCTCGATAGTTGCAGCTCTTCGGCAACACTCGCACAACTTCTACCACAACGAATCATTCCAATAGCCATACCTCTAGTAAACTGATCGTGTGCCATTTTATTTTACAAAAGCTGGATTTCAGTTCACGTTTATGTTCAATTTGTAAAAGCAATTGTGACAGTTGTATCGATATCAAAATTTAAAATTTGACCACCATAGATCTTTCTCCATTCTCTAATGTGTTGAATGGTAATACATAGAAAGCGAGATATTGCATCATACCTGAGAAAAAAATGAAACAAACTTCAATTCAAGCCAATGATAGTTTGTTTCATTAATTATATCACTGAGTATATATATTATACTTTATATATATATATATATATATATATATATATATATATATATATACAGGGTGGGCGGAAATTAGATGCTTAATAGAAAATGCCTCTATTTTTGGTGCTATTAGTCAGTTTTATCTACCTTTCCTGGAGAATGTGTACTACGTTAGGGAGTTATTATCGCCAATGTTTTATTCGAAAATATGCTGTACTTTTTTATTATGGCCTTGTGAAAAAAAGTTCATTTTTTCGAGAAATACTTTTTATAAATTATTTATAAAATCGATATTCGTCATTAAAGAAAAAATAGATTCCATGTGAATACTTTATTCAAAGAAAGTGCAGATACACACGAATTTGGTAACTCAAAACTCGATGTGTGATCCGCCTCTTTGGACGAGAGTCTGAAGACGTCGAGGGATAGCATCCACTGACTTAGACAAAAAATCCGGCGTCACCGAAGTAATGACCTGACGAATCCGCGCCTCCAGGTCGTCCAGTATCTGCGGTTTTGTTCGATAGACCTCTTCTTTGGCCCAACCCCAAAGGAAGAAGTCACACGGCGTCAGATCAGGACTCCTAGCCGGCCACTCAAGTGGCCTTCGGCGGCCTAGACAGCGCCCAGGAAAGTGCTCACTGAGCCACTCACAATCAGGGTTAATCACAGTCAGGGCAAAGTGTGGAGGAGCACCATCTTGCATGAAGGTAACATCATGAATGTTGTTCCAAGTGATGATAATCGGCCAGACGTCGTTCTGCAACATCGCGAGGTACCGCTCGGCATTCATGGTGTTGCGCAGAAGTACCGGACCCACAATCCGATCCGCAGTCATGCCGCACCACACCGTCACACTTGGTCGTGCCTGCAACTTCTCAGTGGTAATCCCCCCCCAATAATCCTCTCCCGCCCAATAGTGACAATTGTGGCGGTTGACGAGCCACCGACGTGGAACACGGCCTCGTCGCTCCAGATGATGTTGCGGAAAAGTCCGGGCCATTCCGCGTGCCAGGAGAGCATGGATTCCCCAAACTTCAGCCGAATGTCACAGTCTTCCACAGAAAGCGATTGGCAGCAGTGTGGCTTCCACGCTCGCCATTCAAGCTCCTTCTTTAGCACAGTTCGCACTGTGTAGCGGGACAGTCCACTTTCTCGAGCTCCCTGGCGGGTTGACTTTCCTGGGCTCCTTAAAAACATCTCCTCGACCATCTGCACAGATTCCGGCAAGTTGGATGTTGAGCAACGTCCGCTTCTGTGTGCATCTGCTACTGAGCCGGTCGTCATGAGCTTAGAATGACAGTTCTTGATTGTTCTGGCATCCACTTGAGCATGCGATCCATACACCGATCGCCACCATCTTTGTACGGCTATGACAGATTGCCACATTTTCGTACCTAGCCGCTAATTGTTGCACGCTCCGTCAACGTGTAGCGCTAAGCCATAACAAACGCACTGGTATGACAAAATCAATCCAATAGACTTTTGTTCTTAATAATTCGATTTACAATCACTGACTGGGTTCAAGTTGCAACCGTCGAAAGGGTTGTAAATGAATCGTCATCACTAGTCATAAATGCACAGAACAGAAAATGGTGTGGATGATTAATCGATTAACTTAATCTTAAAGTCATCTAGAAGAGAAAGTACAGCATATTTTCGAATGAAATTTTGGCGATAATAACTCCCTAACGTAGTACACATTCTCCAGGAAAGGTAGATAAAACTGACTAATAGCACCAAAAATAGAGGCATTTTCTATTAAGCATCTAATTTCCGCCCACCCTGTATATATGAAGTATTCACGGATGCATTTCCGACATAGACCTATCCCTCCCTCACCCCATCACACCGTAAATATTAATTATCTGCTTCATTTCAGTACCGTTCAAGATTAAGATTCAAAAGATGAAGATGTGCATGGAAATGGACAATGGGAATCGAATGAAGACGTGATCAATTTCACGATTTTGGAAAAATCTATTAATCGAACACTAGTCACAATGTACATTCAGATAAATTAGAATCTAAAAGAATACCTATAGTTACCTACACATATCTCTGAACTCTGACTTAAGCAGATGACTGAAAACGAGTTAACTAATGAAATGGGCTGATCATCAATATGCAAAAAAGAATTGAATAGTTAGCTGGAGACCGCAAAATAAATGCTTTGAAGTTTTGATCAATGCATGCTGACCTTCGTCTTGTAGCTCTAATAGCACTGGGAGATAAAAGCTGATAACTTTTTTGAAAATAGTATAAGTAAGCTGATCGAAGAAACTTATTAATGCGGTAGTAATCAACTTGCTGTTCTTTTATATTTCTATTGAAGAGTTCCTCTGTTTACAAGTTTCATTTACCACTGCCCACTCAATCTCGTCATGATCAACTGCTCTGAATTGGAAGTATTAAAGTAATATATTTCAAAGTTACAAATTGACAATAATGGCAAGTCAGTGATAACAATTCATCATTTAAATACGACAACTTCGATCGTGAGAGAAACGATGCTCGGGTATCTCTCACTCAGACAGAATTTACAATATTCCAATTGATAGATATATAAATCAGACAAGAGAATGTCATGTTATTTCAAACCGAAACATATGAGTATTCATTCATTTTGTCGTTCTGCATATTTGAAACACAAAACATTAGGGGAAAGCCGTGAGCGTTAGTGATGAATGCCGTTAAACCAAATATGCCATGTTACAGCTGAAAGCAAGTGATCAACAACCGCAGTTTGATACAGACTTGTATGTACTACTAAACGTGTTTACAGACGATGTACAAGATGCATAATATTTTACCATAGCCACGCAAAATGACGGCATAACCAATGACAATAATCAGTTATAATACAAATGACAATCGTTTTAAGCATTGAAAGTTTTGATTCGCGAAATTCAGTCAAAAACGCCTTTGCGTACTGGCATATCAGAGCGAGGCAATAATGTAATAATGAACAGAATTTGTCACACTGATTTTTTTCTGTAACGATATTCTTCAGATTTGTACTTGAATTTCATTGCATCTGACTTAATTATACTTCAAACTCCTGAAACTGACATCTGTGAAAAAGATAAGCCATGTTGTGATCTGACAGAAACATTTATACTGAAAACCGAAATTGGTAAAAAAGCAAATATAGTCTAGCAATGTGCAATCCAACAACAAACAGTTTGTTTAGGACATAACTATGTTTAAGCAACTTGCATCAGTGATAGGCTATACATTGACGCTATAGTGCAAAAATACAAGTGCCTACAAAGAATAATGTGCTCTATCTAAAAAGTTGAACACCTTCAAAACTTCGTTTTCTTCTATGTCGAAAAGCACTACATCCACATTGCTGATAATTAGTGATGAGGTCTTTTACCATCATATTCCGGTAATGTGAAATATTTACACATTGCAAAGATACTTTTGAACGGAACAAAACAACAGATCTGTTACAACGAAAAATGTGAAAGTACTTATAATTTTTTGAAATCGGATGTCCATTTTACATCTTCCTGTTTGCCATAATGGTCTATGATCTTTTAGCTAATAGCAATGTCGAATTGTGTTTCCTATTTGTGCTTCTAAAATAAAAGTTTCACTTAAAAGTCTAATCGATCTTGTGTAAGTCAAAAAATCTCAGACTTAAAATATATCAAAGATTTAGTTCCTATAAAGTATGAAATACGTAATAAAATATCAGTCAAAGTTTCAATAAAAATATCAGTACTCATATTTCTAGATTTTCTTGTATATTTGATAGCTTCATTTCAAGCTTGATAGATCTTTGCATGGTAATGCTTTATGAGTATGATATCCAATACAGGTTACCAATTTTTTGTCTCAATAGCCATCAACGTAGTTTTTTGCGGTTATGTATCTGATAGACATATTCTTCTTATGCTCTTTAGCACAGTTTCTAAGAATTTTAAATTAATTCAAAATAAATGCTCTTCCTTAAACGGAAGAATCAGTCGCTGAATTTACAACCTTCAATTGAGAGTCTATGGTTTCTACTTTTTCCACAATCGGCCATTCATTGTCCTCAATATCTAAAACTGCTCCTGACCAAGGACCAGCATCACTAACAACTTCTAGTTCTATTGTAGAAACTGTTTTTCCGATCAGTGGGTTATTGGTATTCGATCCACTAGCAGGATGTATAATTAAAGCAGGAACTTCGGCTTGGCGACTTCTTTCAAACGTTGATGTCTTTCCGTCCATGTGAGCCGCCTCTGAGCGATATTCATCCATTCTGACATAATACGACAGCAACACGTGCGCAGAAGAGTGTTTCTGAAGTCTGGATTTGTCACGAGATATATAAAAAATCCTAATGTAGAATCGATGCATGTCATCAAGTTCATTACAACTGCAAGTTGATGCCATTTTAAATTCATTCGGTCAATGAATTTCAAGCATGATGGTAGCTCACACACTGCATATGCAATACACAGAAGCACCACCAAAAGGTCTGTGCTTCGATTAGACAAACTGTTATTATCAGAAACTGACTTGCAATTTGCACTTGATTTCGATAATCCCGCAGTACCAGATATTGATGACGATCGCAAATTTTGACGAATTGACCGTTGTCTAAACAAGACATAAAGAATAAATCCACTAAGAACACATACGGTCAGTACCGGGCCAACGTTTTGAACAAGTGATAAAACGACACCAGTATACCCGTACATGTACCAATATTTCTCTAATAAGTTGTTCGTCATGAAGGTTACACTAAAAGAGCTCTGGCAGATCCAAAACCGCATCTCCAAAAATCGCGGAGAGGATACGCATATCGCCATAACCCAAACAAGAGCTATTTTCTTGGTTACATTATGCTTTCGAAATAAAAAACGTTTCCAAGCATGACGACAAACAAATTCGAACCGCATTATGGCAATAAGAAGAACTGACCAGTTGCGAGCAATATGCGCTGATGTTACCAATACGAAGGAAGTTGGCAATAAGTAAACAATACGACGTATGCTGTAGGTGTCAGTTCCAACAAGGCGACCCGTTTCCATCAGATACATGAAAAGAAACGATGAAGCAGTAGATATCTGAAACACAACCTCAGCCATCGAAAGAGACAATAATAACTTGACGAGAACGCTCTTGCTGCGCATTCGTGTGAATATCAAAAGGGAAAACAAATGCAAAACGACGTTGAATAAAGGATAAATGATCATGAATCGCAGATACATGTACATGTAGACGTTCCCGCGATGAAAATCCCGTGTCTCAATACTAGCGTTCAAACAAGTGTGATTGTCATTCCCAACAAAAATTAGCTTCCATACCGAATATGATAATTCACTACCATTCCCTGACATTTTGGTCTCCATGAAAAGTTGAAGTGTCACCCAAATTCGAAGCAAATAAGAACATGTATCAACTTAACCGTGAGTTTTCTCTTCATCCAAATCATAGCCAATCAGTATTGAAGTCTGTACTGATTGGTGGAAACGTTTCCCACAATACCACCAACAAGCGGATCGTTGGAACGGACAGGTTTTCACATGTATTAGATAAAATTTGCAGTCAAGCGGAATCGAATGAGATATAATAAACTAAGTTCTGTCCACATATGGGAAATATAGCACAATAGGACGATAGAAATGACAAAAGTTTGATGTCAAATATCTGCATTTAGATCAACAGTTACCCTCGATTTCAATCGCATCCGCAATTAATTCTAAATATTGCTGTAGAAGATGGCAACATATTTACAGTGTAAATGGCTCTAGAATAACTTCCCGAGCAGCCCGGGCTCGGCCGCCACCAAGCGAATAGTACTGCTGTTTTTTTTCAGGTGCGCATGTACCTAAATGGTGAAATATCCCATTTGCATTTTTATAATTTGAAAGTACATCATCTATTTTGCAACTGAAAAACAGCACCAAGGTATTCATGCAAATATAGAACGTGTAAAATACAGAATTCCAACACAGTTTGAACATCGCTGAAGATCAAATGAGCATGTACTAGACAACCGCCAAAAGAAATGAATAGAAGACACAATACCGAAAAATGAATGCAAGCAGATAGTGAATAACATTTGAAGAGGAGAAAAGTGACAAAAGGAAAATGATTAACATGGCAAAAATTAAATGGTACTTCTGGGTTATCTCCCCCCCCCCATGTTTTCGAATTCGTCTGAAATTTGAAAAAATGAATCAATCGTCACCAAACCAAACTTCTATTATCTACTCCGTGACCTATCTACTTCTATGTTTGCAAGAATAAATGATGAGCAAATATCAAGCCCAAACGGTCTACAAGTGCAAGGAACTAAAAAGTATAAAAGGACTGCAAGATTAACACACCAATTTTGAGCTTCTACAACGACTTTGTGCTACAATCATAATTGATACTTTGCGATGATCTAAACATAATCATGTATGATTATATATATAAATAAAATTGAAATTACTTCTTCGACGCGCAAAAATTAAGAATTATTTAGATCATGTATATATTCGCCATATATTATTAGGAACAATTCGCCAATCTGGCCTTCTCAAATGATGTAATAGAAAATTGTGCATTGATACCTAACTCTGCTGCACCTAAATTCAAAATAATTATAAAGATGTCTCCAATAGGGTCCTATATTCTTAGACCTATCCAATACAAATATCAACTGACAGTATGAAGTTCATAGCAAACAAATTACGTCAATAAAGTTGAGGTATTCTAACATAGTTCCACTCTGGCCTGTTATTGTCTCGGCGTAGCGTTTTGGCATCTTCCGCTTACACTCATTTTAAAACTGGTCTCTATGCCTTGGCTCTTCTCGCTGTCGAAGCAACTCTCAGAGTCAATGCAGATCAATTAAGATCCAGATAAGACAATAGCAAAGGAGAGTGGAGGTGTGTTAGAATATCCCAACTTCAGTTATTGACATATTTGTTGTGCTATGAATCCGAACTGGCATCTATACAGGGGTACGGCGGATTTATCCGGCGCACTTTTGAGGAGGCGAGCGCTGGCGCGCATATTTTCAAAATTTCTAAAAATAGATAGCGTCTGGCGCGTCAAACTCGAATCTGAAACGTCTGGTCCGAACTTCGGTGAGCTTATTTACAGAATTTCCTAAGATTTTCAGAATTTCTGCTGGGGCGCCGACTCGATCAGACCTGAATCAATATTTTGACAAAGGACACATAAAAGTCCCATATAACAACAGTCGGCGCACAATTTTATTACAACAGTTGCAGATATGCTTTTCAGATGCAAATATAGGCATTTCTGTCAACTCTACTTTTTAATTGATACAACATTTTGATAAAACCAATTGATCTTAGGTGTGGAGGTTATTGTCATTGTCATTATCATTATCATGCTGACATTGATTTGATTACCAATACATATATAGGCCTACGTATTTTTATTCACTCATCATTTGCCACAAAAAAGCAGGTGGATCATCAGAAAAAGATGTAGGCTAAACTTATCGAACACTTATCATTCTTAGTATCATCTGATCTTGCGACAGCAATCCACTCTAATCAATGATATCCTGGTGGACGTTCACCTGTCATTTTGAAAAACATAAAATGAAGTGTAATTGTACAGGTTAGTTAAAAGAGTTTCTGACTCGACATAATTTATTGGTCAAAAGTAAAAAGTATCAAGTTACACTTAGCACAGCGTGACGGGCCTTCGGCGTCCAGCACCTTCTTAACGGTCGATGGTCAAATAGCGGTCTGCAAACTCGGTGTGAAGATTTATAAAGAAAAGAATGATATTGAGAATTGCGTTGCTTGTTGAATGTGAGGTAATCAATGTGAGATGGCAGACTGTAGCAAGGTAATTCATGTCTTCCATTGATTGTTGGCTTAATGTGTGTAATAGCTTTTGCTTTAGTGAATGTTGTGTCTCGAGTGTTCATCAGCTTAGCAATGAAATCAACCTGAAAATCCTCGATGCTACCTCGATCGTTATGTATATTTTTAATATGCTCATAGAGAGCGCTGGATGCAGACTTATTAATAATTGCACGTCTATGTTCTGCGTGCCGAGTGGAGAATTTTTTACAGTCTTTTCAATGTAGCATTCTCCACATTTATTACATGTGTACCTATATACTGCGTATTTATCACTACATTTATACTTAGGTAAACATTTACAGATTTGACAACTACAAGTATTATAGAAATTTTTATTTTTTCATATTTGGTTCACCGTCTGTCTACCGTATTCATTAATAACTGTAATAGGTAAATCAAACTTCTTATTAGCATTATTAATTTTTCTATTACATTTATCGCTGATAAGTGGAACTTTAAAATAGCAATTATTTTAGTTTTTGATTTTATTTCTACTTTCTACACTTGTTCCTTTTCTTGGGAAAATTCTTGCTACTGTAGCCATTTTTAATTTGAATGTCATTAAATTCGTTAACTTATTCTTTTTCCATCACTTCATTGCTACACCGATTACTTATATCTTTTAAGCGGTTATTAATGAAACTACTTTTAACATGATTGGGCACAAAGAGTGCCTTCTTAAGGTTATGTCGGAATGTCCTGGTTTGTGGTACCAAGCATATTGAACATTATTGTTAATTATTTTTACTTTTATATCTAAGAAGGGTAACCAGTCCATTGGGTTATGAGCTTCTATTGTAATTTCATGTCGAGTTTATTGAATTAAAGACATCAGTTATATGGGACAGTAAGTCACTATTATACTCTATTGGACCAAGGATGATATCATCGATGCATCTCATATAGAGCGAAGGAGAAAAGCTTAATTTTTCAATAGCCAATTGTTCTATATGACTCATGAAAAACACTGCAAATGCCGGGGCAAAATGTACGCCCATGGGTACTCCTTTGATTTGCTCATACACATTGTCTTTGTATTTTATCTCGTAATTATAGCATAATTCAATAGAAGCTCTCACAGAAACACAACTTCTGTTTTATAGCTTTAAGCCATATTTTTGAGAATCATACTTTACTTATAAACGATTATGAAAAGAAGGCAGTGTATTCAGTAGGCTTACTGGTACATTACAATAATAACACTATGTCAAGTATTTAAACATCGGAAAATCTAAATCTCCACGATTGGGAACAGTGTCCTATCACTCACCTGGATTGGATTTGTCTTGCAATCGGATGCACTGTTAGACTAACATGACCATGAAGATCTCAAATCAGGATTAAAAATTCCAACATGATAGGCCATGATTCTTTGGCACTTGAGATTCTATATACTACACTACATGTTCCAAGCTACAAAGTGGCCCAGACTCGCCGATTCCATGTCAGTGTCTCGCAACATGGACCCGCCCGGCAGCGTGGACGATTTAGCAGCACCCATTGGCCGCGAGGGAACTTCGCACCAGGAAGAGCACGGGTCGGATTTGAAGCGGCCGTTATGATCTGAAAAGAAGGTTCGGAAAAGGTTCGCCACACTGGGTGGCGAAACAGAACTGGTAAAGTTGGCGGATGCGCGAAGTAGTAAGGGGTAGGTTTGGAACTTTTCATAAGAATTGAATGCACTCACAGTTGCTACTTCTGGTCTGAAGTCAGGTGGAGCAATATTGGCTAGCACGCGTGGCTTCATTTAGTTGGACGTCGACTCGTTTGCAATGTGCTGAGCCGTTTTCAGCTGCTGAGTAACATAGAGGGAGTCCTGTTTCACGTTAACATCTGCAAAATTTTAAGAGGAGGCCTCTCTGCCATACGGTGTCGTAGGCCGCCGATAGGTCGAGGAGGACAGCACCACTATTAAGTCTCTTTTGAAATCCATTCTCAGTCAAGGTAGACAGTGACAAAAACTTGGTCACAAGTGGACCGATCACTACGGAAAACGAGGCTGCTCAATTTTCAGTAACACACAGCTTGCAACACAGAAAGGATATTGACCGATAATTTGCTGGAAAATGTCATCCAGGTTTTAGATTAGCGATAATTTGTGACAATCAGCTGGCACATAAGATCGCGGGCCCCCATTGGAGAGATCTTTTTTTATGAATTTAAGTACAATATATCAGTTAGGCATCAATGCACAACTATAACAATGATAAAACGAAATTATATCCCACAAGAAAATAAAAAAAGCAAAAGTTTGCTATTGCCAATCGATTTCGGCCGCTACGGCGGCTTTTCAAGGCAAACTGATATACTCAAAATAAACTGATATATATCAAAATAATTTAAGTAAAAGACATTAAGAAGTATTTAGGGACGGATGGAAAGCACGAATAAACATAGCTTCTTTAAATTCTCTGTCCAAGCGATTTGCCCTTGGAGGCAACTGATAAAATGGCATGGCATGGCTTTTTCGCTCCAACCAGTAGACTAAGCGCATTTTTAGACGAACTGTTGAAGATGATTATTTCTGAGGTTCCAAGTTATTGTAGACACATTGCACTTCATAAATTCTCTACCATACTCAGTTCCTACTGAATCCACGCTGATTACCTTTGACGCTATCTCGCTTTATACCAGTATCCCACATAATCTTGGGTACTCAGCCATTGAGTTCTGGCTTGACAAGTGTGGTGAAAAACTTCCCACTAGATTTCAGAAGTCGTTTATCATGGAAGGCATCCGCTTGGTTCTGGACATATTTACATATTTATCTGGAAAATAACACATTTACATTTGAAGACGTTTATGACATGCAAATTTCTGGAACGGCGATGGGCACGAAGGTGGCGCCCACTTATGCCACACTCGTAATGGCCTACCTTGAAGATGCCATGTACAGAAGTGTTAGAGAAGTATTCTCCCTTTCAAGTGAACACATAATAAGCAACTGGAAGAGGTATCTAGATGACTGTTGGATTATTTGGGAAAATAATTATGGGAGTATTGAATCATTTCATAATAACATTAATAACTTGCATCCAGCGATCAAATTTACAAGAGAGACTGGCAACAAATCTTTACATTTTCTGGACGTTATGATCCATATAAATAAAATGGATGGAAAAGTTTAGCACTGACTTATATCGTAAGCAGACAGATACAATGAGGTTGAGTTCCAAACAAACAATGGTATTAAGATCTTTCATTTGCGATGCAATTTGGACTGTCACTCGTCTAACATCATATATAAGTTAATTTGCGATAACTGTAAGCAGTTCTATATTGGACAATCTGGGGATACATTTAGACATCGAATGACAGTTCACAGACAACAAATCCATAATGTGATATACACTTCTCTCAAGGTAAGCCGCCATATATCTAGTTGTGGGGGCAGCTTCAAAGCCATGCCATTTTATCAGTTGCCTCCAAGTGCAAATCGCTTGGACAGAGAATTTAAAGAAGCTATGTTTATTCGTGCTTTCCATCCGTCCCTAAATACTTCTTAATGTCTTTTACTTAAATTATTTTGATATATATCAGTTTATTTTGAGTATATCAGTTTGCCTTGAAAAGCCGCCGTAGCGGCCGAAATCGATTGGCAATAGCAAACTTTTGCTTTTGATTTTCTTGTGGGATATAATTTCGTTTTTTTATATATATATATAAAATATCCCATATAAAATCAAATGGAACATAGTCCAACAAACAAACCCATACTCATGTGGAAGCCGATATTGCAGTCTATGCCTATCGGAAAAATATCATATCATCACTGCCAATTCTGAAACACTGATAAACAAGAAAACTGAAATAATATCAAAATGCAGACATCGACGAAAATTTCCATTGTCCACTCTTGCATCATAGATAAAATTCGAAATTTGTATAACCATGATTTTATAAATTGACTTCCTTTTTCTATATTGTTGTCGGTCAACCGTCGGTGGCATTCATGTCATCCGTGAAACTCTAAGTAATAGCAATAAATGATCTAGCTGAAATTTTATTATATATATATATATATATATATATATATATATATATATATATATATATATATATATATATATATATATATATATGATCATAAGTAATCGCCATGAGACTTAATAATTAAGATAAATTAAAAAAATTCAAAGTAGTCTCAAGATAACAAAATCTTAATCTTGAGACTACGTTGAACTTTTTAATTTATCTTTATATATATAATCAGACTTGTAAAAGAGACAGTCGAAGTATTGTCATAATAAGATCTTATTTATTGGCCTTGTCTTTCATTTCATTTATATATATATATATATATATATATATATAAGTAAGTAAAAAGAAAGACGAGGCCAATAAATAAGATCTTTTTATGACAATATTTCGACTGTCTCTTTTACAAGTAAAAAGAATTCTATCAACACATTTACATGCAAAATTTGAAAAAAATGTATACATCTATGGATTTTGGTTGAGCATTACATTCATAGCTGGTGAATTCAATTTGATGTAATATTTCTCTGCTGTCTTTCGTTCGTAGCTGTTGGAAAAATTGTGTTGGAGCACTAATATTTTGAGCTTATCAGATGTTAAACAGATGGAGGCGTGCTTACTTTTGAAATGTTTATACACATTGCTTTCTTTCATAGTAAGATGTTGATGTATTCTTCTTCTTATAGTACATTGAGACTCGCCAATATATGATTCATTACAAATGTTGCATTTCATTTGATAAACCGTATTTTTCATAAAGCAGATATTCTCGTTGTTACAATAGCAGTTGTTATGACACGGGAAATTATTTGTCGTTCTTAATTGTCTCGTCAACGGTTTGGGTGTTACAAAAGATGGTATGATTTTGGCTACAGTTATTTTTCTCAATTCATCTCGAACTTTTCTAGCTTGAATTTCGTTTATGAATGGAATTCTAAGGAAGATATTTTCTCTATCATTTCGTTGTTGTTTCACCTTAGGTTTCTCAGTGTTGACATACTTATCGATGATCGAATCAGGATACCCGTTATTTCGAAATCTGCTTTTGATAAAAGTTATAGCATCCGAAAGATTGATGAAACGTGAACAATTTCGATGAGCTCTAAGATTCTCAGATTTAAGAAGGTTGATTTTTCTAGACAAGGGTACAGGGCTGTCCCATGGTAGCATAAGACCACTATAGAATAGAATAGAAATTGTATATTCGATGAGAATGAAAATCAAAACAGTACAAAGGCATGGCAATCAAATATTGAAAGTGAAGTCAATTGAAAATAACTGTCGTTCAAATGTACATTCGATTATAAAGATTAGTGCAGTAAGGAAAGAACGAGGTCGAACGCCGCTTGGTACATTGCTTGGGTGTCATCAAATGCTTTCAGCGTGAAGAACAGTTGGTGTCAGATAGTTGATAATGTGGCTGGGATTTAGCATTTCCAAAAATGATTTAATTGCTGTGTGGTTCCTTCTGATTTCCAGGGGTGTAAATTTTCCACAATTACACGGTACCCCACACACTATCCTGTGGCAACGACCGCGTATTTGCTCCAAGAGCAAGTTGCATTGCCTTGTGAGTCCAACATAAATTGGTGAGTTGTACTCTAGTACACTGATGACACAAGAGTGGTACACAGCCATGAGGATTTCTTCACTCACGTTGGGAATTTTCTTGATCTGCTTCAGCAGGTAAATCCGTTGACTGGCTAGTTTAGTGACGCAAGATATGTGCGATTTCCAGTTAAATTTGTTGTTGAAGGTTATCCCGAGAATCTTCATTTCACTACAAACTACGGTTTCCTTCAATGTCTCTATGTGGTTTGATTTGGTACATATCATGGATTTGGTTTTCTTTTCGTTCAATTCCAGTCCGTTTTCTTCACACCAGGTCTTGATATTGTTCATTTCGGCTTTCAAATCTTCTTCTATATCTACCTCACTCTTGATTGGTAATACAATCACTATGCCATCCGCATACTTTGTCATCAGCGTTTCAGGAACGATAGGATTTAAGGATCCGATATGTGCAGAGAACAAATACGGCGCCAGTATTGAGCCCTGTGCAATGCCAGAAGTGACGTCGGTTGGAGTGCTTAAGGTACCATGAATGGAAACCTGTCGACGACGAGATCTCAAATAACTTGCGCACCAGTGAATGAAGGGAGCAGGAAGTTCATGTTCACATAAAGTTTGAATGAGATTCTCATGAGATAAGCGATCAAAGGCATTTTTCAAGTTGAAGGAGGTTATAACAACACCAGAGACATCTTTGCGGTCAAGTAGCCTAGTAGCATAATCATGTATATTCACAACCGCATGAAGTGTTGAGGCCCAGGGCGAAATCCAAATTGAAGGGGCCCATACATATTTAGAAGTTTATCCCGAATAGAGGCCAGTACACACTTCTCGAAAACCTTGGAGACTATGGGTAGGAGTGAGATGGGTCGTAAGTCATTGATGCTTTTGCAGATCTTCTTTGGCATTGGTTTGACGTGGGAAATTTTCCACAAGGAAGGGAAGGTGCAAGTTTCAACTGCAAGGCAGAAAATGTGAGCTAGGGGTGCAGATAATTCTATAGCAGCAAGACGGATCAATTTCGGCGGGATATTGTCACTACCACAAGCTTTATTGGTTTTTAACCGTGTGAGTTGTTGGTACACAGTGATCTCATAAATGTCGGGATGCCATTGCTCAACGATTTCTGGAAGCGATTCTTCAATTTTTGGACCACTCAGGAGCAGACATAAATTTTTGTGAAAAGGTCTCATTTATTTGATTTGCCGCATCTTGGAGATCATTGAACTGAGTCAGCAACTTTGAGAAACTGCTTCTATTATGCAAGGTAGCATTTTCTTTTACTGCTTTCCAAAATTCATTTCTTGTACACTTTAAGCGAGTCATCCATCGTCCTTTTGCTTTCTGTATCTCATAGAATAGAATAGAATATCTTTATTCGTCTCACTTGGTGAAAATCGGTGAACACGTGACAATTGAAGAA
This sequence comes from Prostheceraeus crozeri, assembly GCA_907163375.1. Lineage (NCBI taxonomy): Eukaryota > Metazoa > Platyhelminthes > Polycladida > Euryleptidae > Prostheceraeus > Prostheceraeus crozeri. Next base: position 35,631 of record CAJQUW010010738.1, read on the forward strand.
AAAAGGTACGATATTTGATCAAAGTTTACAATATTTGATAAAACTCTCGCTAAATCTCTTGGTTTTGGCAAAGGGGGGTAACAAAGCATGTCTACAACGAGTCTGGCGTTTACTTTCGTTAATAGTGAACATTTCTCTCAAAGGATGTGCCGAACAGGCACTAACAGAACGCATCAGTTTCAAGCAAATTGAGCCTGCTGCTTCTGACGAAGATGGAAAATCAGTTGAGGACACCATGATTCGAAAAACACGACGTTCAATTGCAAGCAACTTGGAAAAAAGACACTTAGGAGCATTGCACAATACCGGATAGCTGAATAAAATAAGAGATCGTATAAAAGCGCAGTAGGATAAAAACATATGCTTTTCATACAACCAGATCTGTGCAAATTAATGATAACAAATATCCTTTTGCAAGCTTTGATATAACAACAAACTTGATATGGTCATTCCATCTCATATCCTCACGAAACACAACACTTAGAAATGACATGCACTTCACAGTATTCATGACACCAGCATCAGTCAAGCTGATACTGGACAAAGTCATCTTCTTAATAGAAATATTCATAACATTGCACTTAAAAAAAAAATTCAACGGCAAAGCCACAGATCTGGACCAACTGACAATATGATCGAATTCAGCCTGTAAACAATCATCTGCAGCATCTCGGATGAAGTGCAGAACAGAAACGTCATCAGCATATTTGATATACACACTATTGGAGCAGACCGGCGCGAGACTATTAAAAGCCAAGTAAAATAAAACTGGCCCCAACACGCTTCCCTGCGGCACCCCGCTGGTTACATCAGCCCAACTCATAACTCATACTCATAATATACTCATACTCAACTCATAACTCATACTCATAACGAATCTTTCCCTTTAAGTGATTATACAGATTGAACTGTCGATTTCTGTAGGCTGTATAGCGACAATTAATAAGATGTTTCAGTAAAGGGGTCATCCATTTCTTGTCATTGGGAGACATTTCAACATATGTATGAGGTATATTTTCCATAGCTTGCGTAACAACATCATGAAAGATTTTGCACTTGTCATCAACAGAAATGTCTGCTGTGTAAAAGTCTCTCCAGTTAACTTCGTGAAGGTACTCAAGGAACATTTTGACGTCATCAGAGCGGAGATCGTACAGTTTGTGGACTTTCACCGGATCAATGACATGATTAAAAGAATCCAAAAATACTGTTTGATGGTCTGAATTCCCAATACTTGGTCCCACGATTATAGGCTTATACATATCGACAAGTGATTGATCAATCAAAATTTTGTCCAGTATAGAATCACCCCTTGTAGGAATTTCACAATCTGTTCCATACGAAGAATTCTTTCCAAATCATTTATTTTAAATTGATTTAGATCTCCTGCAATCACAAGTCTGCTGTCTGGAACAGAATCCAGTGCATCATCAACATTAGTCAGAATATATTGAGTGACCTTGCAGTAACATTGTGCAGGTAAGTTTGGTGGGATATACATGATCAGAATGCAGACCTTTTGAGTTGGAAGAGTGAACCAGATGCAGTCTATTTCTAACAGGGCTGTCCCATGGTAGCATAAGACCACTATAGAATAGAATAGAAATTGTATATTCGATGAGAATGAAAATCAAAACAGTACAAAGGCATGGCAATCAAATATTGAAAGTGAAGTCAATTGAAAATAACTGTCGTTCAAATGTACATTCGATTATAAAGATTAGTGCAGTAAGGAAAGAACGAGGTCGAACGCCGCTTGGTACATTGCTTGGGTGTCATCAAATGCTTTCAGCGTGGAAGAACAGTTGGTGTCAGATAGTTGATAATGTGGCTGGGATTTAGCATTTCCAAAAATGATTTAATTGCTGTGTGGTTCCTTCTGATTTCCAGGGGTGTAAATTTTCCACAATTACACGGTACCCCACACACTATCCTGTGGCAACGACCGCGTATTTGCTCCAAGAGCAAGTTGCATTGGCTTGTGAGTCCAACATAAATTGGTGAGTTGTACTCTAGTACACTGATGACACAAGAGTGGTACACAGCCATGAGGATTTCTTCACTCACGTTGGGAATTTTCTTGATCTGCTTCAGCAGGTAAATCCGTGACTGGCTAGTTTAGTGACGCAAGATATGTGCGATTTCCAGTTAAATTTGTTGTTGAAGGTTATCCCGAGAATCTTCATTTCACTACAAACTACGGTTTCCTTCAATGTCTCTATGTGGTTTGATTTGGTACATATCATGGATTTGGTTTTCTTTTCGTTCAATTCCAGTCCGTTTTCTTCACACCAGGTCTTGATATTGTTCATTTCGGCTTTCAAATCTTCTTCTATATCTACCTCACTCTTGATTGGTAATACAATCACTATGCCATCCGCATACTTTGTCATCAGCGTTTCAGGAACGATAGGATTTAAGGATCCGATATGTGCAGAGAACAAATACGGCGCCAGTATTGAGCCCTGTGCAATGCCAGAAGTGACGTCGGTTGGAGTGCTTAAGGTACCATGAATGGAAACCTGTCGACGACGAGATCTCAAATAACTTGCGCACCAGTGAATGAAGGGAGCAGGAAGTTCATGTTCACATAAAGTTTGAATGAGATTCTCATGAGATAAGCGATCAAAGGCATTTTTCAAGTTGAAGGAGGTTATAACAACACCAGAGACATCTTTGCGGTCAAGTAGCCTAGTAGCATAATCATGTATATTCACAACCGCATGAAGTGTTGAGGCCCAGGGCGAAATCCAAATTGAAGGGGCCCATACATATTTAGAAGTTTATCCCGAATAGAGGCCAGTACACACTTCTCGAAAACCTTGGAGACTATGGGTAGGAGTGAGATGGGTCGTAAGTCATTGATGCTTTTGCAGATCTTCTTTGGCATTGGTTTGACGTGGGAAATTTTCCACAAGGAAGGGAAGGTGCAAGTTTCAACTGCAAGGCAGAAAATGTGAGCTAGGGGTGCAGATAATTCTATAGCAGCAAGACGGATCAATTTCGGCGGGATATTGTCACTACCACAAGCTTTATTGGTTTTTAACCGTGGGAGTTGTTGGTTACACAGTGATCTCATAAATGTCGGGATGCCATTGCTCAACGATTTCTGGAAGCGATTCTTCAATTTTGGACCACTCAGGAGCAGACATAAATTTTTGTGAAAAGGTCTCATTTATTTGATTTGCCGCATCTTGGAGATCATTGAACTGAGTCAGCAACTTTGAGAAACTGCTTCTATTATGCAAGGTAGCATTTTCTTTTACTGCTTTCCAAAATTCATTTCTTGTACACTTTAAGCGAGTCATCCATCGTCCTTTTGCTTTCTGTATCTCATAGAATAGAATAGAATATCTTTATTCGTCTCACTTGGTGAAAATCGGTGAACACGTGACAATTGAAGAAAAAAGGTACGATATTTGATCAAAGTTTACAATATTTGATAAAACTCTCGCTAAATCTCTTGGTTTTGGCAAAGGGGGGTAACAAAGCTTGTCTACAACGAGTCTGGCGTTTACTTTCGTTAATAGTGAACATTTCTCTCAAAGGATGTGCCGAACAGGCACTAACAGAACGCATCAGTTTCAAGCAAATTGAGCCTGCTGCTTCTGACGAAGATGGAAAAATCAGTTGAGGACACCATGATTCGAAAAACACGACGTTCAATTGCAAGCAACTTGGAAAAAAGACACTTAGGAGCATTGCACAATACCGGATAGCTGAATAAAATAAGAGATCGTATAAAAGCGCAGTAGGATAAAAACATATGCTTTTCACTACAACCAGATCTGTGCAAATTAATGATAACAAATATCCTTTTGCAAGCTTTGATATAACAACAAACTTGATATGGTCATTCCATCTCATATCCTCACGAAACACAACACTTAGAAATGACATGCACTTCACAGTATTCATGACACCAGCATCAGTCAAGCTGATACTGGACAAAGTCATCTTCTTAATAGAAATATTCATAACATTGCACTTAAAAAAAAATTCAACGGCAAAGCCACAGATCTGGACCAACTGACAATATGATCGAATTCAGCCTGTAAACAATCATCTGCAGCATCTCGGATGAAGTGCAGAACAGAAACGTCATCAGCATATTTGATATACACACTATTGGAGCAGACCGGCGCGAGACTATTAAAAGCCAAGTAAAATAAAACTGGCCCCAACACGCTTCCCTGCGGCACCCCGCTGGTTACATCAGCCCAACTCATAACTCATACTCATAATATACTCATACTCAACTCATAACTCATACTCATAACGAATCTTTCCCTTTAAGTGATTATACAGATTGAACTGTCGATTTCTGTCGGCCGTATGGCGACAATTAATAAGATGTTTCAGTAAAGGGGTCATCCATTTTCTTGTCATTGGGAGACATTTCAACATATGTATGAGGTATATTTTCCATAGCTTGCGTAACAACATCATGAAAGATTTTGCACTTGTCATCAACAGAAATGTCTGCTCTGCAAAAGCCTCTCCAGTTAACTTCGTGAAGATACTCAATGAACATTTTGACGTTATCAGAGCGGAGATCGTACAGTTTGTGGACTTTCACCGGATCAATGACATGATTAAAAGAATCCAAAAATACTGTTTGATGGTCTGAATTCCCAATACTTGGTCCCACGATTATAGGCTTATACATATCGACAAGTGATTGATCAATCAAAATTTTGTCCAGTATAGAATCACCCCTTGTAGGAATTTCACAATCTGTTCCATACGAAGAATTCTTTCCAAATCATTTATTTTAAATTGATTTAGATCTCCTGCAATCACAAGTCTGCTGTCTGGAACAGAATCCAGTGCATCATCAACATTAGTCAGAATATATTGAGTGACCTTGCAGTAACATTGTGCAGGTAAGTTTGGTGGGATATACATGATCAGAATGCAGACCTTTTGAGTTGGAAGAGTGAACCAGATGCAGTCTATTTCATCAACATCTTTTGGAATGTCAAGCTCATGAAAATCTATGTCATTTCTGATGTATGCGCTAACTCCACCTCCTCGGCGCCCATCATTCCTGTCGCACCTGAGAGGATTCCAATATCCAGGAATGCTTATCAGATTATTGGGAATTTCGTCATGTAGCCATGTTTCGGTAAAAACCATAACAGATGGCTTCTTACTTGATGCGAGGACACAAATTTCATCATAGTTCGGGAGAAAAGAACGTACGTTTGCAAGCACAAAAGAAGGAAGAGAGAGTTCGGCATTTTTAAAACATTTTAGTGAAAATTCTGAAGATTTACTCTGGGCTGAATTTTCCCGTGTCGGATGATGACATCCTCTCCATCTTCGCGTCGCCTGCGCAATTTCTCTCTTAAGAGTCTCTGTTCCTACTGTTAAGTACGGGGTTAAGTCTACATTAACAAAAACATTCGAGTGAGAAGAAGAATTTCGAAGGCCATTGGATTGTCGAAGAATTCTGGAGCGTTTAGCTGCATCCTTATGAGTAACCTTCATTAGTCGAAGAGTGTTAGGACGAGATTTTCCGATTCTGAAGGCGTTTTCAATTTCAGTATCAGGCACCCGAAGAAACTCAAATAAGGATTTCAATGCTTCTTCATCTTGTGTTTTCCTTTCGGATTCAGTACCACAGTGAGGTTCGGATATCCCCCTTATTATGAGATTCATGCATCTGCGGTTTCTACTTTCTATTTCTTCAAATACATGATTTGGAAATTCTTCGGACATTTGTTGGAAAGAATCTTTCAGACACTTGATTTCTTTCTCCTGTAGTTTTTGTTTGTCAGTTATGTCTGTCAGACGATTCTCTATGTTGCTGATGCGAACATTCAAGGAATTTAGACTTTGATTGATCTTCCCCAACTCAGCATTCATATTAGAGATGATTTCATTCTTAAAAGATTGAATCTGGTTTTATATATCAACTAGAGTAACACCCGTTTTCGGATTGGAACTTGTCGAAGGAATTTTTGCTCTTGGGGATGATCCTTTCTCAGCATTGATACTAGCATTCGAATTGGATCTTGTATTTCTAGCCGATGGAGTACCAAGCGTAAAAAACGATGTGTCGGGATTCGAACCAGGCTAACGTTAAAGTCACAAGTTTGCCACGCTAACCAACAGGCCAACGTAGACAGGCAAGAGCTCAGACGCTTCAAGATTGTCTTATTCCGGATTTCAGAAAATCACCTGCGTCACGTGCACAACTGAAAGATTGCTTGCTATTGCACGGTGCACTGACCTGACAGAATGCAGCAGTGAAAGCAACTGAACACTGATCAACCGCTCGCGGAGAGTGTATACAGAATTTCCCAAATGAGCACAAAACGCGAAGACCAGGAGACACACAGATCTAATGATGAGTCCCACGAAGTGACGAGGAGAAGAATGATATAAATTTTCCACGAAATGAATTATATAGAACGACACCAGAGAGCATAAACGAAGAATCGCAAGAGACCAAGAGCGAGACGTCGACCAACCAGGAGCATCTATATGAAAGGATCTCTATGCAAGGGTTTTGAAAAGAATTTCGTACAAAAGTTAGATTGTTCTAATGTGACAGTTGTATCTAAGAGATTTGCGAATTATGAGGTTCTTCAAATGTAAAAGTAATATTGTCATTTATGGTATTAACACTTAAAAGAAGTTCATGTAATGGAGAGACGGAAACTACAAATACATCATCAATGTATCTCTTCCAAAATTTAAACTTTCCAGGAAATTTTTCAAAGATGATAGATTCAATATCTAACATATAAATTATAGCAAGAAGCGGGGAAAAGTTGTTGCCCATAGCTAAGCCGGAAACTTGTCTATAGTAACAAGCATTAAAGAAAATGAGATCAGAAGTAATAGCTAACTCAAGTAATTGTTGAAAATCGTTTGTAGGAAGTGAATGTAATTTTGTTATAGATTTGTGTTGATTAAAGTACCTACAAACTACAGAGAACACATTTTTTGATCCTGTCAATGGAATGGAACCATACAGATTAACAACGTCAAGAGAACCGAAGAACATTTGACTAGAATCAACAGATAATTCAGTAATAGTAGAAATAGACGAAAAAGTGTCTTGTAAGTGTGTGGAGATGAGTGATAAGAACGGCAGAAGACTATCAGCAAGATATTTTGACAAAGAAGTACCTGGAGTGTCAGTAGCAGAAATAAGAGGTCTACCTTGTAAATGATAAGTGTCATAATGATATATTGTCATAATAAGATCTTATTTATTGGCCTCGTCTTTCTTTTTATTTATTTATTCTACCGACCAATGGCGAAATTCAACATCAATATATATATATATATATACAAAATACATATTATAAAATTATATATGGGTCTTTCCACGACGATTCAACCAATTTTTGGAAAATTTTGTGGCACTAAGTCTCAGATTTTGCTGATTTTTGGATATGTGTTTGCTATGTCATAGAGGAGACGTAGCAGTGTAACAGTGGTGGGAACAGAAGTAACCACCACGAGAAATGTTTCGGCCTGTTCTGCCTCATCAGTCGTGGGTAGGTTTGAACCAGCGACGTTGGAGCTAGAGGACGTGCAAGCATACCCTCTAACCACAAGGCCACCGGACCATCTATTGAGCCTCTAGCTCCAACGTCGCTGGTTCAAACCTACCCACGACTGATGAGGCCCAACAGGCCGAAACATGTCTCTAGTAGATCAACAAACTTACTAGTTACTTTCGACCTGGATTTTTATATGGACTTCCAAAAGTTCATAAAAGTGTGACTAATCAGCCTTTAAGACCAATTATCTCAATGTTAGGCTCGGTAACACATGAAGTTAACCAATATGTTGACAACATTATTAAGCCATATTGCAATAATGCATACGTCACAGACTCTTCTTATGATTTTGTAATGAAAGCAAACTCGCATGACAACGTAGAGAATAATTTGATGGTTTTATCGATGTGGTAAGCTTATTCACCAATGTTCCAGTTTATGAGACGACACAAATCATTTTGGAGAACGTTTATAATAATTTAAATATTCCTCCACCACAAATACCAAGAAATACATTAGAAAAGCTTCTGGAAATTTGTACTATCCAGACACCTTTCACTTGGATGGGAAACTTTTATCGTCAGGTTGATGGTGTTTCCATGGGATCACCTCTTGGTCCTACGTATGCAAACTTCTACATGTCTAACTTAGAAAATGAGGTCTTCCAGTCAATTGAAGAAGAAGAACACCCTATCGATATGCTGATGACACCTTTGTCATTGTCAAGGATAAGGCTCATTTGATTCAGATTATTGAGAAATTCTAGTCAAACTCTGTTTTGGACTTTACTGATGAGTTTGAAGAAAACAACTCAATTGCCTTTCTTGATGTCCTAATCACACGCAACAACTCGCTAAGTTTCTCTATTTATCGTAAACCAACGGCTGCAAACTATTACTTGAACTTTAATTCCTTTAGTGCTCATAAATACAAGATTTCAGTAATCAAGAGCTAAATTCACCGAGGATTTTTGCTCAACTTGGCAAGCTTTTCATCAAGAAATTGAGAAAATCAAGCGGATTTTAGCAAACAGCAATTACCCAATCATCAATTTTGACAAAGAGTTGAATTCAATTATGAATACATATCTCAACAACAAAAAGAGCGAAAACGATGGTAAGAGTAAAATCGAAAAAAAATTGATTGCCACTGGCTTCGCAGGAATTATTCTTTAATTTAAAAACCCGATATTTCGGCTTTCTTCGTCAAGGGTCAATTACAGACCTTGACGAAGAAAGCCGAAATATCGGGTTTTTAAATTAAAGAATAATTCCTGCGAAGCCAGTGGCAATCAATTTTTTTTCAATTACTCATCCAGGAATGGCCTCATTATACCATATGTATCAAGAGTAAAATCATTTTTTTATTACAAAGGTCAATTGACGTCGAATTATCAAATTGAAGAAAAGCGTTTTATCAAAATTGTAAGTGATAGTGCCGAATCTAAGATTGAAAATAGTCGAATTAACGTGAGAATATATTACAAAAACATTTAACTGACCAACACAATAAAAACAAAGGAGGACAAGTGGAGTTCTGATCATAATATTGTATACCAATACACTTGCCAAGAGAGTTCTTGTAACAGAGCTCAATACATTGGTTATACAACAAATGAACTGAAAGGAGAAAACAACACGAAAACAATGGATCCATAAAAAATCAATCAATTGAGCAACATAACATCAAACCAAAAGGAATCATTGATCGAATGGAAATACTGACACGATTCCCAGACACAAATAGTCTGCAGATCGCTGAGGCAATTCTTATAAAGGAAAGATGCCCTTCTCTAAATATCAGAGACAAAGGACTGACTCGGCACCTTAATATGCTATAATTTAGGAAAGCAAGATATATCTTGACGTCTGATTTTCTATTTACATTATGTTAGAGTTTTGACTTGTTAAGATGTCCATGATCTTTTCCACATATCATTATTGCATCATTGTACATATCTATATCAGAGATTTCTATTTAAATCTCATTTGCAATGATTTTGTAGTCATTATGAGCTTGAAAATGGACAGGTTGTTACCGTCCGAAGCGTCGCGCAACAATACGAATTACTTTGCTATAAAATGGCATTCTTTTATTGCCTTGCGAACACTAGCACCAGAAGGAAAAAGTCAATACAGAAAAACCGAAGGATCTTTTCACAAATGCATAGAATTAAGTCTTGATATCAACTACAACAATATTTGCAAAGAAAATGACATATTACCAAAATATGCATACATAAAACTACATAATAAGAACTTGAACAACAAAACAATTTACTGAACAATTTCGGTCGGATTTAGTGGAAAACGAAATTCAAAGACAAAAGAAGGAATTAGTATTAATTCAGAAAGAATTGGCTATTTCTCTTATAAACCGTGTGTGCCATAAGTCACGCAAATTCTAAATTGGCTCCCATTTCCTGAATTTATATAGTAGAGACTCGCGGTTTTTGTAAACTGAAGCCGAAACTGGGGGGTTTTATATGGTATACTGCTTTATTATGTTGGGGTCTTCCTCCGATTATTATACATAGTATTATATAACATTTAATTATCGCCACATATTGCTTGAAGTACACTATTTCTTACGTTCTTAAGACATCAAGACATCTATTGATTAGTGTTGTAAACACAATCGCAGTTCATTGATCAAGTATCATGCCTCTAATCGAACATTGCCTTTCTTTTTGTAGATATTGGATCTTGTTGCATTTGTTATGTAGTATCTTGTTGTTATAATCTCTTATCATTCTTGTTATCAACAATATATAATTGCATACTGCATTTCTTTGTTATTTTTTTGTTTCAGAAATGGGAAATATTGTTTAGAGGTATTATACATAAAGCAGTATACCATATAAAACCCCCCAGTTTCGGCTTCAGTTTACAAAAAACCGCGAGTCTCTACTATATAAATTCAGGAAATGGGAGCCAATTTAGAATTTGCGTGAATTATCGGACACACGGCATATATATATAATACAAAAACAGAGTAATCAAAATGGAAATAATATAAATAGTAGAAAACTCAGGAAAAAGTCATTAACTTAATTTCCAACCGGTTTCACCTGTTGATGCAGGCTATTCATGGAAAATGAATGTATTTGAAATCAATAGCACATAATATAAAATAATACATAGAAATAAACTTAAGGTGATCGTTCATTCAATGTGGGATGAAGGAGCTTGATCATAGCTTTTTCTTTTAGTTCGCGCTCTATTCGATTTTTTGATCACGGGCACATCTATCAACTTAAAGTGTGGCAATTATAGCAGGACTTTTTCTATCAAGAAGAACTTGAATTGTTTGTCCAAAAATGTCATTTATATTTTGAGATGTAGATCTTGCAATGAGTTTTATGTGGGGCAGACTGGCGATTTATTTAGAAACAGACTGACTATCCATAGACAACATATTTTTCATGCTAACTACAGAATTTTAGAGGTTAGCAGGCATATAGCTGTTTGTGCGAACGGCATAAATCCCATGTTTGAGGCTGCTCCCATCTACCAATTACATCCAGGCGCCACTCGAATAGAGCGCGAACTAAAAGAAAAGGCTATGATCAAGCTCCTTCATCCCACATTGAATGAACGATCACCTTAAGTTTATTTCTATGTATTATTTTATATTATGTGCTATTGATTTCAAATACATTCATTTTCCATGAATAGCCTGCATCAACAGGTGAAACCGGTTGGAAATTAAGTTAATGACTTTTTCCTGAGTTTTCTACTATTTATATATATATATATATATATATATATATATATTAATTTGAAAATTTGCATCCTGAGTGTGATTGATTTAACAAAAAGATGTCCTCAGGAATAAGATATTATTTACCACAAACATAGAACTTGATAACATCTATGTAAACTTACGCCAAGCTATGTCATCACGAAATTTTTAAAATTTTATACTCATATCTCCCGATGTAATTTCCCTTTTCCACCTGACGACGAGCTGAAACAACAGCCTGAAAATGTGTGGTACATAGTATCTTATTCCTGAAGACATATATTTTTTAAATATATATATATATATATATATATATATATATATATATTTATAAACATGCCGAGACCCCGAAAGGAAAAAATTCAAGAGGTGAGAAATATATATATATATATATATATATATATATTATATATATATATATTATATATATATATATATATATGTACATATATTATAGATACTATTCGCCGTTGACCAAAAGAATTTCTTATCAATGTTAGAAGACAAGGTCAATAAAAATTTGTATTGAAAAGCTTTCGACAAAATGTCTTCATCAATTTATACAACACCTAACTAACACAGGCCAAAGGAAAAGGACAGTACATAATCAATATATCACATAAATTTTTATTTTTTTTTAATTGAATGAGGGAGTAGGAAAAAGAATAGCTATGATGGTAATACTGTTGACATTTGCAATTAGTGACAGATCAGATATCTAAATTTCAGTTATACAGTACGCGCCATATTACTTGGGACACCTGCTTTTTCACAGTTATTATCGCCTATATTTTACAACGTTACTTCAGTTTGAACTAAATGCTGCTTGATTGTGACTTGGGTCATAAGTTACTTGACCTGTAGTCTTCGGCTCTGTTATTCATTATGAAGAGCACTAAATATGGTCGTATGCATAAATATTGCGCGCCAAATTACTTGGGACAATTAGAAAAAGACGGCTTTATCGCAAGATAAAAACAAATTTTTAGTTTTAAGCAAAACCAAAGTTATACAAATAGATAATTTCATTTATAGCACACTCAAAAAAAACTATTCAATCGTCAAAATTTTGTATGGCCTCCTTTTGCATCGATCACTGTGCGAATTCTTTGTGGCATACTGTCGATGAGCTTTGCGAGAGTCTCGGGGAGGGTTGCATCACGGAACCAGTGATGAATAATGGAGGAGATCAGTTCTTGCTTGCAGGTTGTGGTTTTACCAGCAATGCGACGTTTGATGATGCCCCAGACATTTTCGATGGGATCTAAATCTGGGGAATTCCCCGGCCAATCCAGGGTGGCGATGCTTCCACAGTCTAGGAATTGCTTGATGACCTTTGCTTTGGCAAGGTGCTCCATCATGCATAAAAATACAATCACCGTTTGGAAACCACTGATGCAGTTGTGGAAGAGCTCCTGTAGTCAGCACGGTCTTGTATTGAGCAGCATTCATATTGCCTTCGACAATGTATAATCTTCCAGGCCCTTTGGTACTTATGATTCCCCACACCATCACCTTTGTAGGGTGCTTCACAGTTTGCTTGATTGGGACGGGAGTTCCTCTGATGTGCCAAACACGCCTCTTTTCAACGCCCTTGAATTCAAAAAGACTTTCATCGCTGAAACACACCCGTCTCCATTGTTCCAACGACCAATCAGCATGCTTTTTGACATGATTTTCAGCGTTTGCGCATCATGGCGGGAGTGAGTTTCGGCACGCGTCGAGGAATCACCGAGCGGCAATATTTTTGCAAGCGTCTTTGAACGGTTTTCAGCGAAACCCTTACACTATCTTGTTCCAATTCTGAGTGCAGTTGGTGAGCATCGCTAAGTGGAGCACGGCGCAAATTTCGGAGCAACAGTCGCTCTTGCTTCGGAGTCGTTGACTTCTTCCGTCCACACTTGCCTTGTCGTCGCGATGAGAGAGACGTAGAATTCTTCAATCTGGCCACGGTTGACTTGCTGATACCAGTAATCTTTGATATTTGACGAATCGATAATGCTTTAGACGAAGCAATGTCACAATTTCAGTCTTTTTCTCGATACTCATATCTGGTCCAGGCATTCCGCACGAAGAGTGTCTTATCAACGTTCGCCGAAAAAGATTGCTAAAACTTCAAGCTATACAAGCGTTTGTAAATGTTAATGCATTTAACATTAAAGATGATTTAAATTTTTAAAATAAGATTTCTACATGAATGTAGAAATCTGTTCGTACCGCCTATTTATTCGACGCTATGTCTCACCAAAACAACCATAGAAAGTTGTCCTAAGTAATTTGACTCGCAATAATCTAACAAATGACCATATTTTGTGCCGTTGAAAATGAAAAACAGAGCTCATGCAATGCAAGTGAAGTAAATGCTGTAAATGTAGGTCAAGTAACCGAAAACCCAAAGCACAAATATTTCACTCCAGTTGAAGAAGAAGTTTAACATCCAGACCAGAGAGATTATAAAAAAGCAAGTGTCCCAAATTATTTGGCCATACAAAATTCTGACGATTGAAGTTGTTTTTTTTTTGAGTGTGCTATAAATGAAATTATCTATTTGAATAACTTTGGTTTTGCTTAATTCCTGCAAGCAAGAACTGATCTCCTCCATTATTCATCACTGGTTCCGTGATGCAACCCTCCCCGAGACTCTCGCAAAGCTCATCGACAGTATGCCACAAAGAATTCGCACAGTGATCGATGCAAAAAGAGGCCATACAAAATTTGGCGTAATATTTGGCGTGCAATTTTTGGCGTGCAATATTTATGCATGCGACCATATTTAGTGCTCTTCATAATGAATAACAGAGCCGAAGACTACAGGTCAAGTAACTTATGACCCAAGTCACAATCAAGCAGCATTTAGTTCAAACTGAAGTAACGTTGTAAAATATAGGCGATAATAACTGTGAAAAAGCAGGTGTCCCAAGTAATATGGCGCGTACTGTACATTGCATTGATTTCAGGTTTTTTGTGCAGAATAAAATTTCGTTCACACATTTTACGTTCATGAACACTGGTAAACTTTCGTTGTAAAATTTCAATTTGCACATCGTCCTTAGTTGGCTTTAATCTATGTTCCATTTGAAAATGTTGGAAAACAAGGCTGTCTTTCTTATTTGAATGTTCAAATATACGCCTTCTAATAGTGCATTGTGTTTCACCGATGTAAGTATGGTCGCACTTTCTACAAATAATTTTGTACACAATGTTTTTAAACTAGCAGACTTGCCGTTACACAAACAATATTTGGTACAAGGAATGGCTTCTTTCTCTTTGACTTGCCAAACAAGAGATGGAGGAGTAACAAGAACAGGCTTTACATTTAGAATAGAGATTTTTCTCAACTCACATCTTGTTTGTTTCGATTGTTGTTCGTTTATAAATGGTACACGAATATAGGCCTGTTTATTATGAATTTTGCTACGAAATGCTGGTGGTGTGACAGTGATGTACTTGTCGACGATAGATCTAGGGTAGCCATTCAAAATGAATCTCTTTTTGATAAAATTTTCAGCTTTTTCAACTAGCATGGGGTTTGAACAGTTTCAATGTACTCGCAAACATTCATTGCGCATTAAATTAACTTTTCTTATAAAAGGAACATGACTATCATAAGGCAAAATATGACCACTATGGTTCGGCTTCGTATAAAATGAAGTGAAACATGAATTTTCTTTTATAGAAATGTGTCAAGAAATGGGATACTTAAATAATGATGCTCTACTGTAAACTGAATACAATCATTAATAAGATTCAATTCTGGCAATAACTCATCTAAAGGAGAAAATGAAATAGCAAAAATATCATCGATGTATCTTTTCCAGAGAATGAATCTATCGGGTTTAGCAGATAAAATTTGTTTTTCAATGTGAAACATGTAAACTATAGCGAGAATAGGTGACAAATTATTTCCCATTGCTTGTCCAGAAATTTGTTTATAAAAATGACCGTTGTAAAGAATGATATCAGAAGTAATTAGATATCTCTTAATTAAAACTCCGGCGTTTCGGAAGTCGACAGCTTCCATCTTCAAGGAATGAAAATTACACTTCTGGTACAAATTCAAGTAACAACTAAAGTCTTGTATATACCTATGGATTAGCAGAGAAGTATCAGAAACCTAGATATTTACATAGCTTAAAATATAAACAAATGAAGGGAAATATACTGTAATGAATAAATGTTGAAAGAAGGAAATCAAAGTAATATCAGCCTTCGGGTCAAACCCTGGTCTTGTTTATTCAGAGGTGGCTGCTCGTTCTTAATTATTATTGCCTCTGCAAGCTCTAAATCATTTTGCCTTTGAAACCGCGCTATGATCTTCATACTTTGAAAGATGCTGTCGTAGCCTGTGTTTACATGAGGATCACTAAGGAGATGCTGTTTAATCGCTCCGTTCGAAACATGCTGTTGACAACGTTGCATCAGAGTGCATGTGGTGAAACCAATATAATTAGTTCCATTACAGGAACTAAGAGTACAATGATACTGGCATATCACGTGATGCTCATCTGATATTTGACCTTTGGTTTGGTGTTTCTTTGATTGATAGTACACTCGTAGTTTGACTTGTGACTCTTCTACTCTACATGCTCAGATATAATAGCATTAAGGTGCTTTTCTTCTGTCTTTGCTGCGGAGATCCATTGGCTTTTGAAAAAATAATTTATGTTGCTGGTAGACTGAAATTGTGTCATAATCGGCTGTTTCATCTTTCTCATGAGATATTTCTGTATGACTGAATCAACAAATGCATTAGGGTAATTGTTATTAACTAAAATTTGTTTAATTTCGTTGATCTCTGCATCGAATTCTTTCCACGAAGATGATAATCTGTACGCTTGGTTCACGTATGACAAAATGACGGATCTTTTGCATACGTCTGGTCCGAAACTATTGTAGTCAAGACACGCTCCGCTGTTCGTGGGTTTCCGGTACACTGATTTTCGTAGACAGTCATTTTCTCATATAACTTTGACATCCAGAAATGAGATGCAAGAGTTATTCTCGCATTCAGAAGTGAACTTCAATTTTGAATTGTCTTCAAGAGCTTTAATGATTTCTCACACTTTGTCTTTTGACGATGCTAAAATTGGGAGGATAGGATGTTTGCGAGAACGTCGTAATTACATCTCGAAGATGATGTTATTAAACGTTCATTCTACCGGTTTCGGATAAGAGTGGAACAGCCGCTCTTAACCTTCATCAGGAATAGAAAGACATACAAAAATATATAAAATTCAAATGGTACAAGTATTAAAAAACTTTGCATGCATAGAATCATATACACAGAAGAGATAGAATAACACATAGATTCTTTAAGTCAATTACCAGACATAGTGGTCACAGAAATAGGAGATTTAGGGTCAAACATAGGTGACCGCTGTAAAGCGTGCTGCATATTTAAGCCAAAAGGATAGTCGGTCATCAATTGACTAATAAATTTCATTTCTTTTCTTTTCAGTTCATTTTCATTTCCTTCGATTCACGTTCTGTTCTTGATGACCATGTTATAAACAATGAAATGAAACTACTTTATTTTCATCATCATGTCTTATGTCAAAGCGATGTCCAGTTTTTCTCTCACTAATGAGACCTCCTGTTTCCCCAATATATAAAAAAGAGCAGTTTTCAAATTGAAGAGCGTATGCAATGTTGGTAGTGCTGCATGTAGTGTTAGTTGCTTTGATAGTATAAGAAAGACCTGTGACTGGTGATATTATTGTTGTTACATTCGAAATCATTTTGCATGTTTTACAGCGAGCTGAGCCACAAGGTGCAACGCTTCCTGTCTGTCTAGCAGATAAATTTCGTGGGACATGACATAATTTTGAAGAAACTATAAATTCTTCAATCTTAGATGGCGGTTTCCACCGAAGTCCTACCTTGAGGTTGTTAAGGTTGTTATCATCAAGAAAGTGCTTATGTTTGCCACACTTATATGTGATAAAAGAAAGTGCTTATGTTTTTCTTATGTTTATTTTTTTTATGCTTTAGTTTCGGACCAGACGTATACAAAAGATCAGTCATTTTGTCATACATGAACCGAGCGTACAGATTATTATCTTCGTTGAAAGAATTCGATGCAGAGATCAGCGAAATTAAACAAATTTTGGTAAATAACAATTACCCTAATTATTCAGTCATACGGTAATATAGTCCGGCAGCCAGAACGAGTTTCTACAGGGAACGAGGCCGAAAGTGAGACTTTCAAAGAATGATGTACACCTTATGCCTGCCACGAATCTGTACGTCTGCCGAGTTCTAGTGAATTCCTCTTCTTGTCAGACAGGATCAAAGAAAAACACATGTAAATCCAATGGGACGCAGATTGCAGCTTTTGGTTAAAATGAACTTTTCTATGTTTTCTCTGATTAAGCGAAAAGTAGTAAGCCCAGAGTCATAATTCTTGGAATGGAATGTCTTCAGGTCATTTCCTTTTATCTTCATGCACCCCTATCTGCAAAGCTAAACACATTTAGGTTTGGCGAGCCTCCTAATGACTGCAAGCACTAAAATTTTGAGCTACTTCATCCACATTCAGCCACATTCTCACATACATTGCCGATTAGATGCATGATAAGAGCACATGCACATCATAGGAAATGACCTGAAGACATTCCATTCCAATAATTGCGATTCTGGGCTAAAGTGCTTTTCGTTCAATCAGGGAAAGCATAGAACATTTCATTTTAGCCAAAAACTGCAATGTGCGACCCATTGGATTTACGGTACATGTATTTTTCCTTGATCCTGTCTGACACGAAGAGGAACTCACTAGAACTCGGCAGACGTGCCGATTCGAAGTAGGCATAGGGTGTACATCATTCTGTGAAAGTCCAGGGTTTGACCCGAAGCCTGATATTACTTTGATTTCCTCCTTTCAACATTTATTCATTACAGTATATTTCCCTTCATTTGTATGTATTTTAAGCTATGTAAATATCTAGGTTTCTGATACTTGCATGAAATGATACTTCCGATAGTTACACAAAATCTTGCATGAACGTACTAGAGACATCGTGCACGTGTGTGTCGGGTGTGTGTTTGATGAACATTTGAATATCCCGAACTAAAAACCAGGAAAAAAATTGGCACAATAGTCAATGATGATTATGATTAGAACGGGTGGGAAGATTTTTATACAATTAATATAGACCCATTCCTGTACAGATAACTTCAGTAGACGAAAAGACTCACAGATGTTGCGTTGAAACGGTTGCACTGGTTATATCACTGTCACTTGGAAGGAAGAATGTAAAATGACGCAAGTAATAAATGACTTGAATAAAAAAAAGCTTATTAAATGCCTGATTCAATAACAACAGCCAAAAATTTGCACTTTCTGCAGTTCACCTTGTTGACATCTCCATTTTAAATGACCAAAAATTACATAATTCGGAAATCTACTGGCCACAGCTAAGCGGTCATGACATAACTAGTCTGCTGAATTAACAAATTAAACATACCCTTTCATATGGTAGGAAGCTGATTGACATTGAGCACTTCTTTCAATGATCAAGATGCGCTCAACATTCATGAATGACTATTTTCTGAGGAATCTTATTGTTGGTGTATCTTCAGTACATTCACGCAATCTTGACCACCATTCATCATTAGTTAACTGATGGATAGTTAATGCCGTCAGTCAATTTTTATTAAAAATGCAGTCGTCTTCAACTTCACATTCTGCGTCAAAAAAAAACAACAATTTTCGTTTGCGGAGCCTGCTGACTACAACTGAGAACTGACCACTTTAGAAATTAAAATATATGCAAAAAAATTAACTGAATGCGGTTTCACACAGTATTGAGTTTGCTGAAATCAAAAAATTCTTCATCACAAAACAAATTTGAAAGTGGGTTGACATTTTTGTCACACGGTTTATGAAACTGGATACATCCTAGATAAAATACAATTTATATGCGTCGAAAGGTGTAATTTTAGTTATATTTATGAAGAAAAAAATATGCAATAATGCTATAGAACTCCTAAATTTGCCTCGGCTCATAATTTGATTAAAAAATGTTCTGAATGTGTCATTGATAATGGGCTATCATGTCTTAAACCATGATAAATTACCTTTTGTCACCAAATTTAATGGAATCATATGATGATAGCGAAACAATTGATTTTTTGTGAGAGATTTTAGAAATAAACGTAAATCAATTGCTTTTAAGTTGATGCGGTTAAACAAAATTAGGAATTATCAAATTCTTAACATTTACAAATCTGAAGTAGACTAGTACTGAGCATTCGCTGCAAGCATTATTTTTTGAAGTTGCAAATTATGACATACTGTACTAAAATTGCGAGTGGAAATTCTAAATCCTTTTGCTGTGGTACTTATTTTACATGCCGACGAAATTCTCTGAGAGCGAGTGAACTCGCATCGAGACAGCAAAACAGTGTCATTGAACCAATTTAGGCGATTCTCTCTGCATCGCTGAAGGATTTTAGGTCAAAATTGAATCATCCACTTGTATCCACTGCCTTTGAGATCATGAATCTTGTGCCCATATAATACTCTATCGACACCAAAGATATCTAATATTATAAAGGGCTAGATAGGAAATAGATGTGTTTTTACCTTGTGTGCAACGAAAACAGCGAAAATCAGCTGATATTGCATGAATTTGAAAATATTTGTAAGCGAGCAACAAAGTTTCCTTTTCATTACCTCTTTTTAGTAATTACAGAACCAAAACGCATTTTAATAATAAATCAAGAAATATTTATATACTATGTCTGAAAACAGCGTCCAAATTGCAACAAATGATAGTCTATTCTACTTTTTCAGATGTCTTGCAAAACCCATTTGCAAATAAGAGCACCCTGTTCAGGGATATATAGAGGTATCCCTATATCTATATATCCCTGACCCTGTTGATACAATTCTTTCAAATAGACTTCATTGCATTATTTTATGTGAGTTGATTATTAAATCTGAAGAGTGCATTTTGCAGCACAAAGGAAAACCAATTGTTTCATTCTTAGGTAAAAGCAGAATGAAGTTCACTTACAATTCACCTATTACATGACTAAATGACTTTTCTGAACAGAAAATTAGTCGCGTCTTCACTTTTGATCATGCAGATTGCATCTTTGTAATAAATACGAAGCCTGGCCATATGGTTGCACATGTACATCGTTGCTGTCCCCACCGTTGCCCGGCCACGCCAGACGCGATTGACAAGCTTGGCAATAATCTAACGTGTACATGTAATTTTGCGGTTAGACATTACCTGATATAACAGAAAAAATATATATGAATTATCAGAAAATTTGATATAAAATTGGCTTAAGCAAATAAAGACAAACAACATTACACATGACAATGCACATTGACAACATCTTTGACATTGACAGACATCGATGATCGATTCCACTTGGACCTAAAATGCCCTCTGTTTAATTATTTGCAGTACATGGATCCACTATGTAGTTTCAGCCTGGGTGAATAGCTCGAAGAGGCGTTGTTGATGCTTTAGCCTTTTCAATAGCCAATTGGTCAGGTCAGTGTAATATTCGGATTTCACTGAATTTGTTAATAGTTATATCATGAATTCTACAGTGGTGTATGTGTTTATCAATACTTATCAGTCTTATGTGAATATCTTTTTCTTCCAAATTGATAGTACTGCACTAATTCCTGTATCACCGTTCTCATCTCAAACAATTTTTTTCAGAGAAACTTACTGAACGAATATTCTTGAAAACCTTATCATATAGTATCAGTGAATCGTGCTTTTACATCATGTGCCTATTTTCCAAGGCTTTTTGTCGCATTTACCACACCGTACAAGCCGACAAAACAGCAATTTGCCCCTTTGCCGTAATGTTTTTTGCCATTTGGGATAAGGACCGTACAGCAGGGTTCAAAATTAGGCATCTATTTCTCATTCGAGCCCTTTTAAACAAATATATTTGGTAGAGTGGTAACTCAGCATTTATTAACAATCCCCAATGTGTATACACTTTCGTTTTTTATTAATATGAACTCAAAGGAGAAAACAGTCGGACATCGTTTCTAAATGTGAGATATACACATTTATGCAGTTGTTGAAGAAATTACAA
The DNA here is from genome assembly GCA_907163375.1 of Prostheceraeus crozeri. Lineage (NCBI taxonomy): Eukaryota > Metazoa > Platyhelminthes > Polycladida > Euryleptidae > Prostheceraeus > Prostheceraeus crozeri. The sequence goes on from CAJQUW010010738.1 coordinate 56,969, forward strand.
CGGGAATTGACCTGATTCTTGATAGCATGAAGCAGAAGGAAATGATATTATTCTACAGATTAGTCCGTGTCGTGACCAGCCTTGGTGGAGGATTTGTTTAAATTGTCAACTCGATGACCTGCTATTGCTTTCCTGCTGAATCAAAGGAGATATTTCTTAACCTTCCGCCATACCAAGGTTCGCTCAACTTGCCGTACCAAGGGGTGATTTTAAAATCCCTCAGTACCTTATTGAAAACGTTTAGGCTGTATACGAGTCATTTTCATTATACCATATTTAATGGCTATGCATGCATATGACAAGACATCAATTTATCATACAAACAATTGTAATTCTATCAAAAAGGAGGAAACTATGAAGACTTACAGTCTCTTTTGGTGCATAGTCCATTTTTACGATAAAAATTTCAATCATTGATTTGCCAGTTTTCACAAAGACACAACCACGTGGATATGTGTCCGCTCACAGCTGACTTTCAGGTTTTGGCCATCGTTGACTTGTGAGATGCAAGCCCTCCGGAGCTTTACCAGCAGCTTTGCAGCCAAGTGCATCGGACTTTGTTGCTCAACGGGGTCGGATTCACTTGTGGATTCAGCTGCAAATGCTGGACACTTCCGACGTAGTTTTCAATCTTTTCAATCAATTGTTTGTGAATACCACTTTCGATTGTTCAATTTTTGAAGCAATTGGCTTCATGAGATCAAATTGCCAGTTCTTTGAGGAAATTCTTTGCGGCGATCGAAACTCGAGTTGTTAAGAACATCGAGCTGTATTAATAACCAAGTCATCTGCTTTCTGTTGACTATACTGAACAATTTTATCCAACATCACATCGGGAAAAAAAAACAGATTCCATGTTTCCAACGTTGTATCCTTTTCTGGCTTTAAGGTTGGCTCCGACCTTTCTCTAACAACATTTTCCGCACTCTGCGGACCAGCTGCTGGTGGAATGTTAGCTCCATTGATTTGGCGTTTCGTTTTTATCTCTCAGATATTAATTCGACATTCTCCATGATCCAGAGGTTCTTCGCAACGTTCATTCTCTTCTTGAGGATGTGGGTTCAATAATGTAGTATCATCATCCTCATCATCTTCTGGCCCACTCGATAATGCGTCGTCGGATTCTTCGGATGTATCGTCAACGCGAAGTACCTGCACCCAGAGTTGGAAAAGCGGAATTGGAATTAATTCCGATCCGGAATTAATTCCATTTTTCGTCGGAATTGGAATTGGAATTGACGATACTCAAATCTACTGGAATTGGAATTGACCTTGATAAACCTCAATTCCACTTTTTCGATAGACCTGTGATAAATCTATTTGTACAAAATTTGAGATCACAGTACTCGAACCGTTGTTGTTAACTGCACGCAGAGATAAAAGAGAGATAGATCGACTGAGGGAACTTTATTCTATCGGTTGAAATAAAGGGTGTTTTTACTTCGATGGGCTACTGCCTCCGGGACAATGTTGATTCAGCGATTAAGCAAACAATGAAAGGACAATCATCTTTGTTCAATCTGTTATTTAGTTATTTTACGGTATCAAGTGAGATAATTAATCAAAATAAAACCAATTGTTGAACTTAGTTCTTGATAGGATAAGCACAAAAAAATTGGAGATTAACTTGATTGTTGTACACACGAAAAACTACTGGTTTTGGAAGAGGAAAATTGACGCCTGCATTTAAAGGGCAACAACCCTGTCCAGTCTCAAATCAACATATAGACAGTGTCAACAAATTATTCTAATAATTAATGATTCAATTAAAATGGCAATTACTATGAACTATTATTCAACTTCCAATCACAACAATTAACAATATTAATTTTTATAGACTATAGTTATATAGATTACGGATACGCAACGATAAAAGAAAAACTTTAAACTTACAGTTCACTTCTTAACAGTTGAATTCACTTCAATTCGATCGATACTCACTTATACCAAAATAATATCATAAATATCAGTGTCACTTATACCGTCAATCTTCAATCGCGCTCGCTGATGTGTTGCGTGTACGCTGTTGTGTTGTTGTTCGCTGGCGGCAGTTGTTGTTTGTTACTTCTGTAGTTAAGTTACACGCGAGAGCCCGAGAGTTCGGATGTAGTTCTAACGCTTACTGGACTGATGTCGTATGTGTTGTTGTCTTGGTGTGTCAATTTCTCATTCGTTTCTAATTCTATACAAATTTTTGAGACTTGACGATTACAAATCCACTTTCTTTGAAAATTGAAAGAGTTTCCTTTAATCTATGCTTGTTAGCTTTCGACCCGACCACATTTTCTTTCTTACACGGGAAATTCTTTAATCTCTTTTTTTTGAACATGGACTGGTTAATCAGTTTTCATGAATATCATTTTTATCGTCGTTTTTTTCTTTCATCAACAATCGCGTTAAATTCGCACATTGAATTTCTTTCTTCTTGTCAGTTTAATTAAATCAGATTTATAGAGATCGCATCTCAAGCGGTGTTGATTCTTTGTCGTGACCGTTATTTTTTTTATCTTTCTTTCACGAGATATTGAATATCTCGTTTACGAAACGAAAATGGCGTAGGTTGACCGGTTACACATATACATGTACACAAGAAATATGAACTATGAACATGAGAACACACATAGGAACGACGCAGTGAAGGGCACACAGGAACAACAAGGATAGGATAAGGGCACATGCAAAGATAATGTATATTATAAAGATGGAAAACTCCCCATTGAACGCATGTTAAAAAAATGGAAATCATTTTTGTTAGAGTGTATCAAAAAAATACGGTCAGCCATCTTCGATGAGTAGTAACCTTCTTTTTAAATTTGCGGAATAATTAGAATTCCACGTGTTATCACTTCGGTCGCAGTGTTGCAGTCTTTGGCAGCCAATTAACCATTATTTTTAGTTAGTCACACCTCAAAAGCTTGGAGGCAGTTGACAATAAAATAGGACAGATATTTAATGATATAAAGTATAAAATTATAAAATATATTAATGAATTCTTTTTTCAAGGTAATTGCGAAGTTTTCCCAAATAACAAAACTAGATTTTTTTTATTCTCAAAGCAATTATAAGTATCACTTGATAAATATCAATTACTTGCAAGCTGTTTGTATTTTAGGTTTTGCCAAGAAACGCTTGGTCTTAGATAGTCTTTTCAACCCAGTTGACTGTCATCGTTCAAAAGCATGCCCTACTGTGCCGCAGTAAATTGCACGAATACACATCGGAGCAAGCCGCGTCATGTGAAAGTTGAGTTTTGATAAATTCCCTGACATAACGAATATTGCTGTTGGATTCAATGAAATTAAATACTTGTAGGTACCAGGTGTTCATGTATTTTTTGTCGATTTGAGAGATTCACTGATGAAGAACATGGTGTAGGTTTGCATTTTGACACCACTTCAGCACTGTAGGAATTTTTGCCGTCTTTAGAATTCTATTCATATTGCAATTTTTTATATGTTGTGTATTTTCAAATGATTGTAATATGAAGGGTGCTTTTCAAGCCCCATACCGGTGTCCACTGCTTGCGAAACGATTGTCAAAACGTTTTAATTCTCTATAGCATCCAAGGCAGAGGTTGTGGTTAGTAAATTCAAATTGTAATCCGAGCTGGAATCTGTACATGGGATGCTATTGAGAAGTGTGAGACAGGCGTCAGTTGGCCAGCCTCAACGAACTGGTTATCTTTTTTAGAAAGTCTTATAGTATAGACAGCAGTAACGCAAATAGTCGTGAAACTTTTTAAAAAAACCTCAAAAATGAGCTTCAAACTGTAATTGAATTTCTCTGATATTGTTTTTTCATGAATTAATTATCGAAATATATGCTTCATTCATGATTGCTGGTATTCTGTGTCATAATCTCTTTACTGGCGTGGCGTTATCATGACTTTGACATCAAATTAGACGTTTGACACAGTTCAGCATCCTGTTTATCTTTCAGTGCAACGTCCCATTGTCCGCTTTAGTGTCATTGAGATTTCAATACGAAATCGATTGGTAAAATTGATCGTGGCATATGGTCCGGCCTACATATCATTATCATCAATTTTTGAGAATTAGCTTCACTTTCGTATGTTTTAATCATAAATTTGACTCCTCGGTCCGTTTGATAGGCATGTTCAATTGGATATGCTGAGTACAAGTCGCCACCCGTTAGAAAATGCTAAAATAATATGTCACAGTGAAGTTGTTGTTCTACTTGAAATGAGCCACGCTTGTCAGTCGTATTATAATGAGACACGATGAGAGACAGGCTAGTTTCATGACCACCGCTGCAACTGCGGATGATTACGGAAATGATCAGAGCGAGGTGGTCAAATTCCGTTTATCGAAATTGATTCCGAGAACATCTTCAGAACTCCAAGTGAAATGTGCGAAGAATGGTGTCACGGATGACTCGCACACTAAGACAGGGGAATGATAGACTTGCAGACAATTTAGGTTTACTGAGTTTTTTTCGGACTCAACTTTAAAAGTCCGTAAAAGTCTGCGGACATACCATCTAGGGAGAACTTTCAGCAGAACATCATGAAGCAATTCTTCGGTAGGTCTAATAGCAAGGTAAGCTCTCATCATGATTAGGGGAAATCATTTGAATGAAATTTATTTGAACCTAATCAATGTAATGACACGAAGAGTTGAAACATGTTTTCAGGCAAAGAAGAGGAAGAACTCTACCCCGCGAGTATTTTGAAAATAAATATGGAAGGAAACATTTTCTTATCAAAGGAAAATCAGAGATTGTAAAACTGCTTTGAAAATTGTCAAATGACTAGAAATATGTGGGTATTGCAACTTTAATGCCCAAACATGTGGTACAGGGAGTTCTAAAGTACAAAGAGTTCTTTAGAACTCCCTGATGTCGTCTTGCATGACATGAGTTCAAAGTAGGCAACGCGGCAACGGAGCTTTAGTAGTCAACACAGCTGTTAATAAATGAGTCACCTATCAATCTTTTATCGTTGAGTTTTTTTCGGGAGTTTTTCTAATGAAAACAATTTGCATAAACTAGTTTGAATGAAAAGCACTCGCTTTAACGGTTTGATTCTTTGTCATCTCTAATTAAAATATTTTTCTATGACTCAAATGTGGACAAGAAATATTCAACTCGAAGATCTGTTGGAGAAGGAGCTGAATGAATTGAAGAACTACTCCATGTGTTTGGACCAATTTGAAGACGTCATGTATCAATGCCCTAGTTTAAGGCAGGCTATGAAATAACTAAGAAATATATTAATTGCTGCAGAGGTCGCTGGCGTCATGCTTTCATATTTTTTTGGAAGTTCATGGATTCGTTTTATCATGTTACACTACGTAAATACGCGTTTCATAAAATCCGATTGCCTTCTGGTAAGAGTATTTTAATCAGGATAGATGTTTTCTTTAGAATTCAGATGATTCGAACTTCGAACGATCATATCGATCCACCACGACTTTTATAATGGAATCATACTTTGAATTCAGAAGAATTTTAGTGCTTTTTTGCCCAAGGATCAATGATATCTACGTTGGAAGTTTCAGTTTCTAGCTTGAGTTTTACTATATGACGGTAGATTTAAGCTCATAAACATGCGGTATTCTCTACAGATTCTCATACGCTGTGAAATAGCACGATATCTTGTCGTTAATTTTCAATGTAAATGAAAATAAGTCGACTTAGAACAAGAAGTTGTGTTAGTGATGAAGTGAGAACACAAGAAAGCATGGGTCGTTGAGCAGAAAAATGCAAGATTCAAGTGAATTTGTTCAGAGGGTCAAGGAAATTTCGGATTTCCTGAAATTTGAACACGAGCAGGTTGGACATCGGACATGGACAGAGCAGGTGCATGTAAGTAGGTTTTCCTTCTTCATCATAACATCTGTGGAATACCAGATTTTCCGTAAATTTCCATATTGCGTGGTCCGTGCTTTACAGTGACCTTTTGACCTCTAGCGTCGAAAGAGGGAGTACTTTTGAATATTTGAAAAGTGATTAATATTTCAGATTAATTTGGCATGGTATGGTGCAATTTTCATGGATAAAGTCATGATGAGAAATGACGACTATGTGTCAGAACGCCCGTGCGTTATTTATGGAATTGTTCATTTCTTAATTCGTATGGCTTTATGGAATGATAAAACAAAAAATCGAAATGTGATTTTGTATTCTACTTAAAGCTGCATGCACATTGTTATGATTTCTTGTGGTATCGAAAACAATTTAATGAATTGCAGTCTATTGAATTCTTAGTAACGAATATACTTATTTCAATAGTCGTACAAGGTAACTGGTAACTTAATTGGAATGAGTAATCTCCGATTAGGCACTAGTGCGTAAATCCTTCTATGCATAGGGGTGATCGAAATGTGCTTCCATGATTGGCATTTTTTCAGGAAGCTAAATATTGATCAATTTCACAAAACACAAATTGTCGCCCATACTGCTTGGATTATGTATATATATATATATATATATATATATATATATATATATGATAGATGTTGACTCCAAAACGTAATATCTAACAATGTCTGACTATTTTGCTTCAAGACTGACGAGGAAGAAGTTGAGCTACCCAACATTAATATATGAATCTCAAACTGTAATTAAAGGTGCTTGTAAAGGTCCATTCGTAATAAGAGTGGAATCCATCACTCCAAGCCCTAAAATGCCAAAATTATACAGCCAAAGTCGAGACCTACCTGCTCCTGCTCTAATACCTTCCTACCGCCCTGATAATCCAGCGCCTGCATCTGAAAGGGATGAAAACGAAGTGGACCCTTGCGAATATTTTTTAGATCCTGTTGAACTACAGTGCGAAGCAAGTTGCATGGAAGTGAGTATTTGTTGGCGAAGTTTGACGAAAATGAGGCGGCAAATCAAGTACTTGAGATCACAGTTATCGGAGAAGAAAAGGAATTTTGGTTAATTTTTTGTTTCTGAAATCCTGGGATTGAAGATCGAGATATCCGGACTTTGAATTCGTCTGAAAGATCTACTAAATTTGTGGAGTTAAAATATGACGACTTCGTACATAGTTTCCATGTACCGGTATTTGTGGTTTCCTTGATTTACCTAGTTATTGAATTGCAATGTAATTAATTTGCTCTGAGGGTTTTTAGCTCGTACTCAATATGCGATTAAAGAAAAATACAAGATCAATGTCACAGAGTTGAATTTCAATAGGATTTTATTCAATTTTCGAAATGCAGTTAGAGCTGCCGCTCCAATGAGCGTCAGGAAGTTAGCGATTTATAGGCCTTGGTTGGATTATCTGGATAACCATAAACACGTAGATGAAAAGGAACCGAGATGCATTTTTTTAAATATAGCACGTTTCAAATGAAACTCGTTCAAAAATTCAAAGCAAATAAAATATTCTGCTTATTTTGGTGCAGTGTCATTCCATAATGAAGTGAAAAATCTAGATGTTAAGTGGGCTGTCCTCTCAGATTTCCACAAATCTTCAATGGTTGACTAAATTATGTACTGTGATTACTGAGTAGTTTCCAAAGGTTCCACATATTCAAGACTGGTTTGACCTCTAAGGAAGACACTGTTATCATGAAGTTTCGATGGCATACTTCAGTGTATCCTGACCTTCTTGCTCATTCAACTCCGTTCTAATTGTCAGCCAGCTCCATTTGGTAGCAGTTCTTAATGCTACGCTTTGTAAACAGATGACTGAGTTAGGCAGCTTTGCATTTCTTCCATTTCTTACAAATCCTGGAATCGATGCCGGAAGTCATTCATGAGTCGAAGGACATGCTCTGTGATGATCAAACCACGGACGCATGGCATATGATCGGAAGCATGGCAAAATTGGCAAGTGATCGCGAAGTCGTGTCTCATGAGTTTCCTATACCTGAATTCTAACTTATTGACAATGCTGAATAACTTAGTCTTTGAATTAATACGTGCCTTTTCGAACCTTGTAGCTCACAGCTCAGCAAGGAAAATTATGATTGTTCATGACGTCCGATCACAGTATGCTAAGTGATTTGCAGAAGTATTGTAGGGATGTATTGAAAAGAGTAGCTTCTGGTGCTCTTGTGAACCCCTGGCATATTTCCTAAAGTTTCGCCCCCCCCCAAAAAATCATCCCTTGACCTACGTGGACCCCCTGGCGATCTCTCCTCGGTTGGGAAACACTGCCATGAGACTATAGGAATATCTGTTGTTATACTGTGAAAATTTGTGAGAGCTCATATAATCACCTTTCGTTTATATACGTATATCAGAATTCGTTTTCATACATGGAGCATTGACGGAATTCGCGATATACCGGCATATCATTACGTTATGGTTTATCAATAATGCTATTATTTTGATGAGATTATATCGCTATTATCCTGTTGTGTTACTGCTATGCATTATGTTTTCGGACTGGCTTTCATCTATTTCCGCAGAATTTATCATAGAACTTTGCAATACAAAAATGAAGTTTAGTCAAATTACTAATTAAGTAAAATCTTATGCGTGATTTATGAACCATCTTCAATTTTGTTACTCATGATTTAATTGATTTTTCAGAAAATAATCTCTCAAAACGCGAAGTTGAGAAGGAAAACCACGAAGGAAGATAAAAGAACAAGTGCGAGTAGTTCACAACTGAAGGACTTCCTTTCTCATCAATGGAGCGACGGTGACTTTGGTGCCAATGGGAGAAGGTGGTCTCTATTGTTGAAGAACTTTTGTTTGTCACTATCATTTAGGAGCGCAGCTGCGCATCGTGATCTCAGATCCCACTTCTTGCCATCCCGAATCACACCTATGAAGCTCCCTTAAATTCATCTTGCGAACATCTCTCATCTGCCCTGTATTAATCCAGCAGCACGGAATAAAGCTATCTATAGGAAAGCCACAAGAGAGGTAAGTTCTATAAATGAAGGACCATTATAAGGTATTGTGACATATATTGTATGTGTATAAGGCGTATTGTGATTGATACTTAGCAATCGACTGCATATAATGGTATAATTTAAATTAGAAAGTAATTTTTCGTGCTACGAGGAATCTTTCTTTCATGATTCAGCATCGTCCGCCATCAGCCAATCATTCGAATTTGAATGGTTAACTTTAAAATATGTTTGTTCAACCACAACGAAAAGAGGGTCCATCCTATTGTACTTGGAAGTAATGTGAACGGATAGAGCTACGTTCCATTTCGTTATTTATTCGTAAGAGTAGAGACTGCAATTTGTAGGCTTACCGGAAGAGTAGCTTCTGTCTTTGAACAGCTATAAATTGCACGTCAGGGAAATCGGTATTGCTAAACTATCATATTCTGTAGTTAAGGCTCGTCTTAAAATCGTATTTGAAAATTTTGCTTTTCGAAATCTGACTCGTGAATTTTACATGATTTGTAAATTTGTAATTCTAAAATGACATCGTGATATCCTCGTGTTCTTGGATAGCTCACTATTTTCCGTCTCTTTCGAAATGCAAGCTTTACCTTGATTGTCATGGAAATCTAATGGAAATCATTTTCAATTTATTTTAAAAAACGGAAAGACCTTGGTGCAAGGGATCCCTTTTATTGCAGAACGATTAAATATAGGCGCTGGAGTCAACCTACTACCTGCTTGCTAATGAGAATGCGCCATCAGGACGGGCCAATCGCCTGCTCCCAGCGGCATATGAGCTATATGCCCAGCTGACGGGGCAACCCACAGGTCCCATAGTGTGAGCATTATATGTGTGTGTGTGTAAGCGGAGAGGTGTTTTGTTTCGTGCGGTTGTGATTTTCAGAGGGAGCATAGAGTGAAGAGTGGAGAGAGGGGTCTTTGTTTTGTAGGTATTCTTTTAAGAAGGGTGATTTGTTGGTGCGGAGTTGTGTTGATGTTCTGCGTGTACGTCAGTCGAGTGCTTGTTCTGATTTGTGAACTGTGGGTGATTGCGTGAATTATTTGTTGTCTTGTCTGCATTAGGTACGTGCCGACGTGATGGGTGTGTGTTTGTATCAAGTAGCTACTTTGTTGTTGTGTTGGATAGCTGTGTGATGGGGGGGGGAGGGTGAGGTGTGCTTCCCTGTGCTGAAAACTTTGGGGTTTGGTGTTTGAAAGGTGGTAGTTGTTGCGAGAGGAGAGGAAGAGGGTGGTGTTGCATTTGCCTTGTTTAGAAGCTGTTTTGCTGTTTGAAATATATGCCCTACATGAATTCGTATGTTTTCGGCTTCTGCTCACCACCATGTTCACGACAAAGACCTGGAGGTCTTTCCGCTTTTCAAAAATAATCGGCACCATACTCGATGCCGAAAATTTATCCTTTTCCCTTGCCTATTTGGTCCAGAGTGTAATATGTAGATTGTGGTGAGTCAGTAGTTCTGCCGTAGTTCGTTCACCTCCAATTTCAAGATATTTGTGTGCTCTAAAGTTGAGATGATTTTTGTCCCTCAGTCGCATATGATAATTATGGCGGTATTGTCATAATCAATCACAGAGTGTTGCATCAATTTCTGAAAGCTTATCTTATTTGTGACTGTGTCGCATGACGTAGAAACGCAAGTAACAAATGAGAAATAGAGAACTGATTGAATAATACTACCCATTTACGATCAACTGCTATCTGAATACACGAAATGAATAGGTTTAAACTAATTTATCATTTATGCGAATACACCATATGTGATGGACCAAATGAAAAAGGGCCAATAAAGTTAAACATTTTTAATGCATCCGCTATTAAAAGTATACCACTGGCGTCTTGTGAACTTTCAGCCTATACTAAATGAACCAGCGAATTGTAAACTGATTCGTAGGCGATCAAATTGGTAACTTAATGTGTTACGTTTTGTTCTAGGCCTGCAATTCTGGCATTTGATGGTATGTCTACCCTCCCGTCCTTCCGCTGGATTGACAAGATAGAAGGATTCTCTGAGTCAATCTCCGCACACAGCCAACTATCGTTCAGGAAACAGGCAGACCATCTGTTCGTTCTGTACTTGAGAGTAGCAACATCCGCATGGAAGCAGCCTTTTGGATATCTAGCACTGAGGAATTCAACATCCACCTCTGATATTGAAAGCAATTTTGAATGAAGCAATTTACCGCGCTTTTGAAAACGGTAAGTTATTTCATAGTCATCCATTCATGCATTCGAAATCAGTCATTCGCTTTTTATACATTCCGATGAATTGTGATGAATGCTGACCAGCAACTTTCTGTGTTGGTATATCTCTTCACGATGTTTCACAATTAGTTACCTCGATAGCAGAATTTTGGAAATGACTTGTTCCAGATCATATGATTATTTAGCGAATATTGATTAAGAGCTATTTGATGATGAATGAGCTATGTATTGCAAACATAATTAATCCACAAACGGATTAATCCAATGGTTACAGTAGCATTGCATCTGTACACTTGCGGATTGGAGAACGCCATCAGTCCTCATTAGGACAACTTCAATTAATAATTTGAATTAGTAAGCATTATATTCTATTATAAATGGCTGCTGGGATGATTTTCATCATCGTATGAGAAATAATACACATTCATGGAGATCAAAGGTTGTCAACCTAAGTCAGCCCGCAGACCAGTGGATTATGTTTAACTTTCTCATGGGCCTCAACGCAGCTCCATTCAGTGGCTAATCAGTTGAAGATGAATATGTATATTGTGACTTTTGCAGGCATGTATAATATTGCATTTGATATTGAATTGCAATTTCTTGGTATAAAAATTACTCTTTTCCACCATCGTGTATGTATATACAAAAGTTGTAAACTGGAAGATAAAGGAAACGAGGTGTACAATGCCCTTCATATTTTCTTTGTTTTAAATACAAACTATGAAAACGTTTTGGTTATAGTACTTTTGCTATTAAGAAACTTGCCAAATAACATCCTAGGATATTCAAGGTGCTTCCATCCTGTACAACTACATAGCGATATTTGCAAGACAATATTGATTTTCTTTATCAAATTAATGACCATAGTGTTTCCTCCCTTGATTTTTTCAGAAATGTACTTTTGATTACTGAAGCTATGTTATTTTGCAGCAAAAATGTTAAGTATGACTCATATAACTTGTATTTTTTCTTCTGATTTTTTTACTGGATAACTTGTTTGTGGATGATATTTAGTGCATACTGATATCTAGGTGCATTTTCATCATTGCGGAATTTGCATAAATGATTTAAGGAACTTTGAACCAGAATTGCGGCGGCACCTTCGAGCACCAGGTCGTTCTCCTACTTTATCCAACGGATTCAGCTTGACATTCTTGTGGGTAGCGCCGTGTTATAAGAGACACGTTACCGGTGTAGGAGTTTCTCTTTTTTTTATTTGTGAGCTTGTAAAATTTGTTTTTCATACATTTTGATATGATCCTCTGATAATATACTTTGCAATCACCGCTAGATGATTGACTCGCTAAAAATTCTAAATGTTTTTTTTAGATCTACATGCATATAAACATACATTCAACTCGATGTTCTGATGCATGATGAATTTTTCAATGAAGATCGTCTGACAGAGCGACACCATCAGTTATCCATCAATTACTTCATGATGAATGGAGGCCACGATTGCGTGAATGTACAAAAGGATACATCATGAGAAAGATCCATCACAAAATTGTCGCTGAGAAACATTTAACACATCTCATTCATTGAAAGAGAATCTCAATATCAACAAACTTCATGCCATGTCCGCTTATTTGTGATCAGCACATTTAAAAATGATGTCATTTTGGTCATTATTTATGCTGATACCTCCAGAAGGAACTACACAAAATGCAAACTTTTGATTGTTGCCATTGAATCAGTCTTTTAATAAGCTTTTAGACGATATGATGTATTTAGAATTTTGACCAAATTTAGAGCATTTTCATTCAAGTTGTTTATAACTTGCGTAGTTGCATCATTTCACGTTCTTCCAAGTGACTGTGAGATAAACCGTTTCAACACAGCAACTTTTTAACTTCTTAATGAAAGCTGATGTTATCAGTTCCAAGAATATGTAAGTTTTATAAAAATCGGCCCATCCGTTCTCTTACAAACCTAGGAATCATCATTGACCTCGCCAATCCTTCTTTTGCTGGCTTTGAGTTCATCGAGATATTCGAATATGCATAAAGCATACACGCGTCACACAGCAAGAAGGCGCTAGAGCCGGCTTCCCGACAAGATTCTATTGTGTGTCTCGGTTTGCGGCGTCATCGAATGATTGACATGACGACCGATTAGTTACTTATTAAACATGCGACAGCTTATTTGATGCGATTCGTGAACTTTCCAGGCAAATTCTTTGCATTGTAAGTAACATTGATTAATTAATTAGGTGTGCGGTCGGATAATCGAGTAATCAGTTGAGCTGATTAACGGCATTACCGTACGTTGCAAGTTGCACCTGTTAGTCGACTTTGCAATTACATTTAATAAGAATAACGAAAGAAAATGCTAAGTTTCTCGCTGTGCAGCGATTAATGAAACGGTCTGTATTGATGCAAATCATACGCTAATCAGTAGTTTCTACAAAATCTGATGTTAAACTGAACCTAAGCTTTCTATTCTTTGGTTCTTAGTGACCAGTGACCACATGCGTATCCAAAGAAGTTTTGGATCATGAACATTTTCATGACATGAAGTACATGTATGTTGAAATCGAAGAATGACTGCAATGAAATGAAAATGTGTCCTATTAATTATCAGTTAGCGACATCGAAATCCCGACTGAAACTCCATAGATTGGTTCGGACCTTATTCCTCATGGGTTTTCTGATCCAGCGGGCATCAAGTCTCTTTCGAACACTCATTCATTCTCACTCAGCTCGTGTTGATGACCTTGAATAGAAAGCGTGGGAAGATTCATCTGCTTCATCGTATAGACAGAATAATACAGGACTGCAGAGGTGAATACGCGCACGTCCGCCGATAAGTTGTCAGGAATGAGCCAATGAGCGACCGATGTATTTTCAGTGCTCGATTGATGGTTAGTATCTTGCACTTCTGCCGATCAACTGTGAAACGCAGATGCTATTCATTAAGTGAAGAGAATGAATGAGTCAGCTTTGTCTCTAGCAGATGGATTACAAAGCATGTTCGCTGCTTCATAACTCTGGCAGCGGCTGCGCCTTGCTAGTTGCTACAGACCGGCAATTCCTATCCTGGGATTGAGAAATTAGCAAAATGAACATTAGCGAATCACTCAAAACTGGGATTGAACTGTGGGATTAGGTATTAGCCAACCCCGGGATTGAGATTTTCCGAGGCAAATTGATGAGTAGACCACAGTTTTCGCCTACATTGCCTCAGGTTGGCTCAATCTCGGGATCGATCAAATATCGGAATTAATTTGCTCATAGAGAAATATTCTACTTTGACCACAGTTGTTATGTACACGCAGCTAAGGTTTTCAATTCCGTGATCACAGGATCACATTATTTTTACGGGATTCAGAATCCCGGGATTCGTTAACATCTGTTTTTAGACAGTTAGGCTGTATGAAGATGGAGTAATAAGGAAGTAACAATGAAGATAAACGTATTTCATTGTTACAAATTGCAATTTATTGTTATATTTGAAATTTCCTTTTTCATTATCAATGTTAGACCTAAACTAAACTATCAAGAATACGTCAGACACGATAGTCATGCAAGTGTGTGTTACTTATTCATACATTTTTACTTTTTTTCCTGAGCGTTGGCGCTAACTGATAGTTCGCTGCAATGAGATAAATTCAATCACAATAACGTGACATTATTAGACCAGCGTGAGCATACGTCCTGGTTTTACCGGAACTTTCCCGGTTTTGGCGATTTTGTCCCGTCGTCCCAAAAGTGTCTTTCGGGACAGATGCATGTTCCGGTTTTGCCGTGTTTCAGTGATAAAATTCACTTGCAGATACAATCAAGGCAATGCCTAATGTGAAGCTTAATTTTGACATGCCATACCAGCAGTTTTTCAACTTTTTTTAAAAAAGCAAATGTTGCATGACATACATTCAAACAGAAAATACGCAAATAAACAGCATTTCTGATTTTATTGCCATTTCAACTATAAATAAAGAGTTTCGATACAACATTAGTTTCTTATCGTGTACAAGAAAACCACATGGAAACAATGCTACTGAGGGAGGCAGAAATGTGAACACAGAAGTGATTAAACATTAAATAGTGTATTTTCTTACTATAATAATAATGCTTTATTGATAAACCAAAATACAAAATAGCGGTTTTTGGTGAGATGTGTACAGAAGAAATCACGTTTCGGAAGAAAATCTGACAAATGACTTGTAGAACGCAGGTTTACAAAACGGCATCAACAATTTGCGAGAGTGTCTTGCATGCCTATTTGGCGCACGAACAATAAAAAAAGATGTGAGAGGATGACAGCGTGCGTGATTAGCAACTTCTCGAATCTATTTGACACAGATTCGATCAAGTCTGACTTTCAGTGGAAGCTTAATGGTGATGAATCCCCAACGCTTGACGATGCGCTCCAAACGATCGAGTTTCGTAAGCAATTTCGTAGGGATGTCACAAATTACAGGCCAACGAAATGAAATTCTCGAGTGTACAAATGAAATGTAAGCTTGCCATATAATGCAGCTGTCATTGCCATTGACTGACAAGCGTTTAACCAATGACAAGGCACGACAACACCTCTGATATAAAGAGGAAAATTCACGATTCCATGAACATATAGTATTTTAGTTCATATAGTCATAGTATTTTAAATACATGAACAATTCACATTTGGTGACAAAATTACTGAATTGTTTCAAATATTTATATAGCTGACATCTTCATGCAACGACGAAATAGAATCGAATTCTCTCAGTCGTAGAAAGCAAAATATACAAATAAAACAATATACAACATAAACCAAAAAAAGCTTTATTATATATTTCAGAGATCAACATTAACCAAATATCATGAAATTGATTATTACATAATAAGTTATGGAAAAACAATTGCAGATATACACATTTATTTATACATCCTTTATGGATGAAAATATATTAAGAATCCGTCATTGTTCATAATGAGGAGGTAATGAGTCCTGAACATAACGAGTTGAAAAATCGATGACTGAACACCGATTGAAGAAATATACTAAAAACTAGTGGAAATGGAAAAAGCATTCAATAAATTGCCATACACTGTAGATACGAAAAACAAACACCAGAATCACATACGGAGTTTCATTATTAAGTCACATCATCGAAGTGAAGGTTGTGCACTATGTTTCGCCACTTTCTCAGTCCTCTGCTATGAATTAGTTAGGATAAAGAAAAATAGATGAAAGGTTAAATCTAACACATATAAGAGGTATTTGAAAACCAAAAGTCAGTTTACATAACGCGTAAGGATGAAGATTCAATGATTGTCACAGCATGGGTTTGACGATATTACCCAACAACATATATTAAAATTCGCTGTTTGTGTCAGCAACTATCATTATCTGTAAAGGCCTATCGGTTTTGTCCCGGTTTTTGGATAAAAATAATCTGGTCACATTGCATTAGACAAGCAAAATCAATCACTACGGTATGTGAAAACCAATGAAACAGATAAAGTCCTTTGGTAACTTAATATTTTTTCTTGGCTTTCACATACCGTATTGATTTTACCTGTCGAATGTCACGCTACTATGATTGAATTTATCTCATTTTTGTCATAAACAAGAATGATTTCTTTGCGCATCTTTGTGCAGCATGCCAAAAATTGTTTACTTTCACTGATATCCACAAATAAAACTATGTTCAGGCAGTCGAGAGAAAGAAAGAGAGCGTTATGCATACAAGCGCACTAGTATTTACTGTTACGAATTTTTGAAGCGATTATTATGCAATATCGGTCTGCTACCAGACGTTACAAAAGTCATGGGATTTGCATTTCGATTTGAAAATAACAAACCAGATTTTAATGCGACAATGAATATTGTGAACGATAATCAGATCTGCTTATTGTTACACTTTATGTCTGCATGCGAAAAGAAAACTGTCAATTTTTTATAAAAATTTCATATTTATTTAAGTATTTTAAAAGAAAAACGACAAGTGTTGGTCGATCTATTTCATGTCATTATTGGACATATCTTCAGGACAAAGTTACAATGCAGATAAAACCATTAAATACATCAATTGAGAACTTGTTAAATCTAAAAGAACTCTTGGCAATTGCGTCTAAAGCCACAGAAATTGAGTACATGCTAAAAACAATACAATAGAAACTGATTTGCATTTACTATTCCGTCTAAAACTGCGGAATTCAATCAAATGCTAAAACAATAAAATTGGAACCGAAGACTCGTGTTCGTTCATCAAGGTTGAACTATTGATTTGTTTCATGATCAGACTTTCAGCAGTGCGCGTGTACTTTGTGCGAAAAACTATCTGGAAATTGTCATAGCTATTTTTATGAACGTGTTTGGTCATCTCAGTATCTTTAGCTATACCAAGTATAGTAGTCTAGTATATTAGTCTACTTTCTATGTGTTCACGAATTCTGGTGATAAGGTGTCTACGAGTCTCGCCAATATAGCAATTGTCACATTGCCAACATTTGAATTTGTATACAATATTAGAGGCGAAACTCATAGGCATCTTCGTTCGGAAACAGTTTGCTCGTTTTGAAAGTATCGAAGGCGACAGCTAATTTGCAAGTGTCGGGCAAGATGTGATTGATCGAGTGAAAAGTTTTGAGAGTTTGCTTTTCTTTTTCTTTGATGTACGGTAATTGCCAATAAATGGGATCACGGTCCAAATCATCATCATTTTGACCATTACTAGGTCCGGAATTCAAAATTTTGTCTCTAATTTTCTCGATGACTTTAGTATGAAAACCATTGTTAATAAACAATAGATGCGATTTTATTACAAGCACTCTCAAAATAAATATCTTTGCTAGAGAGGCGTTTAGCACGATAAATGAAGGAGCAAATAGCAGCAGTTTTGTGCTTGAAAGGAGCAAACGATTCGTTACGAACATAAATACCGGTGTTGGTGTCTTTCAAAGTCCATTCAGTCTCAAATTTATCTGCATTTTTGTGAACAATAACGGCGAGAAATTTGATTTGGTTTTCTTGTTCATTTTCTATGGTAAATTGAATACTTTTATGCAAAGAATTCAAATAGTCGAAAAATTCCACAGCTTCAAGTTTGTTTTTGAAGACTGCAAAACATTTTTTTATTTAAATATGTTTCAAAATTTCATTATTTAAATATGTTTGATACATATACAATCTTTTAAATTTTATTAAAAAAATTCATTTTATTTCATCCCAGTTTATCATTACTAAGGCAACCCAAAAGTCGTAAACCCAAATGAAGTAATATTGAATTTATTCCTTTATTATCTTACCTAGCACCTTCCACTTGAAAATGGGGTGTTGCCGTTTTCTATAGATCATTTCAATGTGTAAAAGTAGTACACACCTTAATTATTGCTACATGGGAATGACTTGCGGATGAGGGTATTAACTGCTTATATTGACTGCCACACATGGTAATATTTTTTAAAGTGCACAGTTAATTAACTTTTATTTAAAGTTACTACGTCGCAGATTTCATAGTTTTTACAAGTCGTTTTTTTTGTGTTGCCCTCAGTCAGTGCATGTAACATGTTATCAGGAGGTAATCGTTCAATATGTTGCTTTGTAACTAATTATAACTTCAGTTAAAAGCATGACGTAGTCACTTAATTTTCACTCGATTTTTATTATGCAGAAACATGTAGTTACAGCATTGCTTCTTTTTTTCTCTCCCAATATCTTCACTATTTCTTCACTTTTCCATATATATTTCCATTCTGTCTTTTGTTTATTTCTGCTTTTAGTCGTCTTTTTTGTATAGTTATTTATCTTTCCCTAGATCAGTTTAATCACTAATCTAATTTTTTTATTTTCACTTCTTTGCTCTATTAAGTTTTTTGAGTGACAACTGATGTGTCTATGCCCGCGCTCTTCCCTCAAACTTTGTTCAACAAAGAAGCTAATTGCACTGAATTTCATTAGACATCGCTTGGTTTGATAATATCGTTGCCTTGAACAAACAACCGTTCTATTATCCATAAAACTATATTTAATGTCATAATCAGATTGAAATACTTAATGATGGTGACTAGATAGCATGTAGTGGAATACTTCCACTAAGAAAATAAGAGAATATACAGTAGTTTTCTATGGTATTGCATAGGTAGTCTCAACAGTCCTAAACGGGTTTCAAATTTAGCGCTACAAATTTCATTTTTCATTCATGCTCTAGGAGTCTATCTGATTAACGTGATTCTTACACTGGTTTTGAACATTTCTTCAACACTTGATATCAAACATTTTCTTCGGATATTTTCTATAATAGCCTTTGTAATCACACAGTAGATGAAGCTTAGAAAATTACCTCCAAGAATATTATACTGCACGTACAATTTATAGCACAATTACTTAATTACAGAAGTGTTTTTATGATTTCGTCGATAAGAGCAGAAACAAATCAAATTGTAATTGATCCTGTTAATTAATAAAATGTAATTTAGAAATAAATTTTTATTGATTTTGTAAGATTTATCTGTTGGATTTTGCTGATTTCATATTGAATTATGCTGTATTTATATTGATACTGAATTCATAATTGCTGCTAATATTTAACCTGTTAAGGATGGAGGACGAGATTGTCCTTGTTACCGGTATTCAACTGCCGAGTTGAGCACATGAGAGAATCAGCCTATAAGTGCCGAGGACGAGGTACGCCACCTGGGCAGATTTAGCATTTAAAAATAGGACGAGGTGAGCTAATCTGTCCTCAAGAGGCTAAATATATCTTTATATTGAACCGCCGGGAGTTGTTAGTGGAAAAGTGGCAAGGCAATTTCTATTATGGATATTGGAATAACCACTCATTAGTGAAGTCATAAACCAGAGGAAATTTCTGAATATTCATCTGAGAAACAGAAATTGCTGCTCGAGCAATTATTTTGGCAAAATATATTCTCGTAGACTGATTGTGACGTCATAAAATTGAACTCAATTGTCCTGATTGCACGATACAGTTAGATTTTTAGCAGTTAGAATATTGATTCTCTTTAAATTCGGCATTTAGTAGGAACGGCCAGCTTCCACTATTTACTTCTCAGTGCTAGCGTCCCTAATTATCGACTTACAGATGTGCGTGAAAAAATGAATCTAGTGTGTCTTAGTAGAGCCAAAGCACTATTGATATTATACTATAACTATACACTTCATGACCAACGGCTGTGAATATATTCTCATTGTTGCGACCTTCATTATATTTACAATTCATTGATGTCGAATATCTTTCAGATTTGCCATCTAACAAATGGTGTTGTAACATGACCGACCAAGCCCACATTCGTCACTGCCTCGACTGAGTGGATGGAATTCTGATAGATTATTAGCATCAGACTTCCATTTTCAGTATTGGCTCTTGACATTGATCAACTGGCTTTAACAAGGACAACAACACCCAAAGGTAATGGACAGTTTTTGATAATGCTGTCTTGGTGACTTGATTTCTTCCAAAAATTCAAAGTAAGTTCAATTGTTATAAATGAAACATAAACACATTCGTCAATGTCTTGACTGCGTGGATGGAATTAGATGTTTTTGTGAATTATGTTTTGCTGCACACAAAAGCAAATGTTTGCTCTCAATTTTAGTCTGCCGAAAAACCAAGCGGAGAGAGAGAGAGTATGTACTGATGTGATAAAAAGAAGTCATGACAGCAGCATGCTGCTAGGAAGATATCGTTTGTGACTCCAATCAAGATGCTATTACAAAATAAAAGCTATGTTTCCTCATAATTAATGCTTGTTTTCTTGCACAGAGTGGATCTACTATGTTAGGTTATGTATCGGCAGATGCCAAAGCTAGCATTGATTTGCTGCTTCGCTTGTAATCTGTCAGTTTTTAAGCAAATCCCACCAACATACCAATAGTTATTAATCGATCACTAATTGTTAAAGAAAAGGGAACAGATAGCACGAAGGCATCTACTATTCGAAGCAGAACTGTAAGTCTAGATTCGAGCATTATTACCATAGCTCAACAAAAATCATGCTTCAATTCCGCGCACTAGATTTCTGTTGCTGCTTCAGTGATATCATAAGTATAGAGACAAACAAGCAATTAAATTACGTCTTTCAACAAATTAGTATTGAATCTGTATTTTGTGAATAAATAAAATTTTTGCGAATAAAAAATTTGAGGGGTGAGTCATGATAATGTGGCGACTTTATGGACAATTTGCAATGATTGTTTCCTTCAATTGCTCTATAATACTTTCTTCCACCAGTCTCCATGTTTCATCATAAATTCGCTTGCGGTTGAGGTACCTTCGACTTCTAGACTGCAGCAAGTTATAGACTTATTGCATACTACTGCTATCTTGTCCTCAACGAGTAGTATACATTTTGAGAAGTAGTTTCCAAATTTTCGCGGAGTTTACAGTCTTTATATTATCCATTGTCTTTGGGCACATGGGTTAGATTGAAAGGAACAAACATTAGATACATTAACATGATACACGATACGCGACATGCAATTATCGGAATTGAATCTTATTATGGAATTGGAATTGGAATTGAATTCAACTATTTCGACTGGAATTGGAACTTCTGCTCTGGAATTGGAATTAAAAAATTTCTGTGGAATTTTTCCAGCTCTGCCTGCACCATAGCCGCACGTCGAGGTCGAGATGCCATGGTGTGAAGAAAGCAAATAATAGGAGGTAGACTGAGTCAGTTGTCCTGACTTCACCGCGCTAGTGAACAGATGTTCACTACGCGTGTCATCCTGCGTGTCATGACAGCCTTGGAGAGGCAATGTTTGTTTTAAATTAGCAATTCGATTGTTTTTTACTGTCATGCTCAACCTCAAGAGTAATTTCTTTAGCGTGATCACATCACAAGCATCCTGTCAGTGGTAGAGCAAAACAACAATCAAGGACAATGATCTCAATTAACTCTAAAATATGTAAATGTCAGATTAAAGAAATGAAACATAAATTTAGTGAATCATAAAATCATGTCGGTGAAAATTTAATCAAAATCTTGAAGCACGAATAAGGTCGCGATTTTTTCATGAAGACTTCCATTAACAATACAATTCATGAAAGTCCCTTGATCACTTAATTTCCGCTTAGTTAGGATGCTTATTAGCAAATAATCACTCCTTTTGATACCAACCTGTTTCATTATAAAGTGGACGTCATAAATTTGCAAAATTTTGACTTTTTTAAAACTGCTCAAATATTTTTTTGGGGTACGTCTCCGCAAAAAACTGAATCTTTTCATATAAAAAATTTCACTATACAGACACTTTATTTTGAAGGATTTCTGTCAATTGGTGGAAGGACCATCCACCAAAACCCCCTGATGCACTACACCCACTGTATGTTCCGCGACGAGACTTTTCCAGTCAAAATGAAGTTCCCAGACTTTCCTGCTGATGATCGGAGGTGCCAGACAGAAGGGCCTAAATACCTTATTGTGCATGAACGTTTTTCCTTGGAAAAACCGGTTTTCCTCATAAACGAACGTTCCTTGAATAGTATTAACATTTCATCTGATTTCCCTTATAGTTTGTAGGATGTCAGTTGGTCTCAGGAATAAACCAGAATGCTCATAAGCCGTGTGGTCATAGTAGCCATAGTAAACTTATGTCTCTTGGCATTTTGCTAATCATGCACAAGCATAGGCCTATTGCAATTTTTTTAGGTCAGTTGTCCTGGACATTTCTCAAAATTGTCCGGGAATAACTTCGTGTCGTCAATCCGGTTTCAACCAAATCCTGCTTCCGGCGGCTATTGCCCGCATCCCTGACAAAAATATTCACGAACGTTCCTTATTTCTCATGCATTTCCACAGCTGTGTAAATTCATAAATTCACAACATATCATTTTGCTATCAAAATTGCCACTCTTTCTAGCGGAAATATTTTGAAGGATTTCTGCTTATTGGTGGAGGTCCCATAACTACCAAAACTCCTTGATGGTTAGCCCACTGTATGTTCCATGACGAGACTTTTCCAGTCAAAATGAAGTTCCCAGACTTTTCAGCTCGCTCATGACCTACGTAGTTCTTTCAAAAAGTTTGGAGATCGGAGACCAATGAAGAAGCACAATTTCTCTGGCGCTGCACAGTGCACACACTCAACTCACGTCTGCTTCAATTAGCTCGCAAAAAAGGAATAGCAAATTGATATTTCAATAAGTGTTCTGTATTCTTCTTCTGCATGGATTAAGATCGACATAGAACAAACCACACCGAACGTATGAGGTCAGTATCAGTTAAGGGAGTATTGCTTTAAAAATTCATCACTTTCGCTTTTAATGAATTAATTAGAACGCGGAAGCAGATTGAATCAAACATCCACATTATGAAGTACGTGCTCATACAAGATCCAGACCAATGATGTCCTTTATGTTACAAAAAAAGAACTTTATATTACTTTTTGACTTTCCAGTACTTCCTTACTAAACTACAGTTACTACGTGGTAAAGTTTAATTGTTCAGTAACATCACCAAGTAAGAACATATCAAGCCAACTTAATGCTCTAATTACTATTGTGAAAAGAACTTTAATATAGCCACCGGTTGCTGAACTGTATTACTGCTTTTCGAAGGTGTCCTAAGTGAAATGGTGGTTAAATCATTTCTACATAAGGGCAGAGCTTACATGGCAGAGACTAAGAAGAATATTACAGATGTATGGACAGGTACTGTCACATTATCCTTCTTTACTTTAAACGTAAACACAAGTGCGGGAATGGCAATGAGCATGTAGCCTCGTCACAATACACGTAAAGTTTTATTTACAATTTGCGAGAAATAGTGAGCAGCAAATGCTAACTGGCTATTGCAGAAGGAAGATCTCATACATACACAATGCCAATAAACATTTACACGATCTTCCATCGTTTCAGTAGTTTTTAAGAATTCATCAGTTACAGTAGAAGTGAAGGATGAGCTCCGAATGAAATGAAGAAATGGAGGAAACTTCAGCCATAACAATGCCTTTGGTGGACTGATGGATCATTTCCAATTGCCAGTTGATAGTCTTCAAGTTAAGAATGTACACAAAATTGTTCAAAACAAAAGACAGGCCTAATTATCACATCATCGAAAAGGTCACTTGTCCAACTCTTGCGAAAGCCAGTCCAAACCTTCGTAGAGACCAGTACCTTGTGTAGCACAGGTTGCTTGAATGTACCACTGGAAAGAAAGATAGTCAGATAAATAGGAGGCATATACAAAACGTAAGTGACGAAATATGGAAAGCCAAGTAAGCTTCTCCAAACAAATCAAGCCAACTGCATTTAACAAAATGGACATTCATAACTCCTCTGGACATGTAATTTCATTATTTTACGAAGGTGTCCTTGTCACAGATAGCGCTGTCAACTGAGCTTTTCAATAAGCTCAGTTAACCGAGTTTGCCGGAAATCAACCAAGTTAACCCACTAATGCCTGGAAAAAAGTTACCTCCTTCCCCCTAATTTTTATACTAGAAGCACTTCATATAGAACATTACATTCTGATAGTCGATTTTTTACTTTTGGCATTATAACTTTGAATTCGGAACTGTGGATTTCAGTATACGCTAAGCAGTACCATGTACAAAAATAATTCGATCACTAATCAGCTATATTGTCAGTGCACACGATTACTGAGTGATGCAATCATTAAAATACATCATACAAATCATGGGTATGATTATGATGTGTGTATGGACACTGCATGTATATTATGTCCTATATTATCCTATCAGCCGCATATCTTTTTCATGACAATTTGATCTATCGTTTATTTAATTTCATTGTTGTTGATGTGTTTATGCGAGTATTTTTCAGTTTCACCGTATGTCCATGTGCATGTGAAGAAAGTTTGCCCAGCATGCATGATATACATACGCATGTATAGCCTACACTATATTATGAAAGATGCATGAGGAAGAGTGATCTCTCGAACCTTTGTACAATTTGACAATTCATAACTTGGGTGAGTTGCATGGCTATATATGCCTTGCTGTGGGACGAAATTTCTTCGTTCCATTCCCACAGGAATTTTCAAAAAGTGCGATTATTTCCCATAATTATTTACATAAGCCAAATATTTCTTTGATGAGCTTAGCTGACAGGAAAACCTCAGGTTAGGGATATACTATTGCACTGTAGGCTTACTATGTAGATGAATAATAGGTCTACATCATGTCTTAGCGTCTCCATTGGAACTTATGTCATTAGATAACTTAAAGCAAATGGCTCTACAGATAGGTCCACAAGCCATGATATCAGACTATTCGGCAAAACTTAGATTTTGAATAGCTAGCTAGCTTCCTTATTAGAGATCATAATATGCCTATTCATGGGTAAATGTTCTCAACTACTTCGACCCAAATAAGTTGTGTTAAAATAGTTAAAAACACTATAGATGCTTGAGGCCTAGTGTCAACATGATATGTGACAACAATATATGATATCAATAACAATGCGATACGTGACATATTCCGAAGCTGGAATATCCCGTCCGGTGAGTTCACCCGTTCACCAGTGAATGGCTGAAAACGTCGTTCGCTGACTCGGAAGTTCGAATGCACTGGTCATATCACATTGCTTAAATAAATTGCGTGGTACAAAAGGGTAGAATAAAAATCGCAAAATGCATACTGTTATGCACATCTAGATGAAATGCTAATCGCATAGAATATCGGAAATGCCTGTTTACTAGTATTTCGCTGTATTCCCTATAGGTTGTCATCCCAGTTACTATTATAACCGATAGAATGCTATTTTTTCCACATCTTCTAAATTACATGGTAAACACCATTCCCGAGAGAGAAAAGTTTATTGCTCAATGAAACTTTAATTGGCAAAAATTCATATAAAAATGCTTATTAAAAATAATTTATGTTTTGATCACTGCTTTAATAAAGTTCGATGAAAAAATGATAAAGCATTTCAGCAGTTTACATTGTGATGGAGCGTTTTAGTTTAAAGTACGGTTTAAACAGGCAAAATATGATTTAAACATGACTTTAACGTAGTAAACCTTTAAGTAGGTCAGCAGATGCCACCCTCAGAAGCAACCATCTAGTTAATCTACTTCGGCGTCTACAGAGATGCAGATCACTATTCGGAGACTTACATATTATGTTAGCAAAACCATGTAAGGATCAATTAATTGTCAGGAGAGAACTGTCCCTTGCTTTATAGATCTTGAAGTGCTCGAGTGATGGTTTTTTCTTTTCGATAGCCAACTAAATAGACTTAGAGGGTACACTTAGATGACTGGTTTCCTTTCTGCTGTTTCGTCGAGAAACTTCATTTTCACGTTTATTTTTCAGGTGCTCTTCCATTTCCTTTCTTTGAGGATGGGCTTATGGCTTACCCACTGTCAGGAAGCAAACCGAAAAATAAACCATCCGTTCACACTCGTGGTTTCGTTCGAGAGAATAGTTGTCTTCACGCATTCGAGGATTTCAAGAACTGTATAAGGACATGCAGAGCTATGAATTGCTCACAGTAGCGACGTCCAATTCATCAAGTGTTTTCACACTTTCTTGAAGCAGGTATGCAATTCATGCAATGAGCACGATTCCAGTTTCAAGAAAGTGCTATCGTTTGGCCCGCCCGTCCCTAACTCACCTGATAAATTCTTTCACGAATTTCGTAACATTTTTCGCAAAACTATACTTCATGATTTTTTGATGATTTTGTGACTAACCTTCGAATTTTATGAGCTTCATGACACTGGAAAGCCTGACTTCGTGATGCCTAAAATCATGAAAGCAAATCATCTCCAGAAATTTAACTTTCCTATTCCAAAAATTTAGAAATGTTTCTGAGAAATCGTGAAATTCACAACCTTTCAGGGGCCTTGAACTATATTTTCAGAACTAACAAATCGTACGACCTTGGATTATTACCAATTTATCCTCACCGTGATGATTTGAGAGCACCCTCTAACATCGACAACACTTAGCAATGAAATAACACATAAATCACGCTCATTTCACCATAATTCCTGAAAGGTGGTTCTGTCTAAACATCTGTGTAGCACGGTCAAAATCGATGACATTTCTAGGGAAGCTATAGCGCGATTCGTAGAATTCCCCCGACGCATCGGAAGTTGCACTTACTGGTCGATTTCTTAATTCTCGTAGCTTGAGCGCATCTGTTACTTCAGTTGTAGATAATGCATTCGGAAGATCCTGTTTGTTCGCAAATATTAAGAGCGCAGCATCTTGTAGTTCTTCTTCTCCGAGCTGCAAGCAAGAATTAAGGAGGTTTTGAAATAAGTAATTTTACCAAATGGTTAATGCTTTAACAATACCTTTACGAAATTTATCAAGATTGAATGCACCGAATAAAAATAAAGCAGGCTTTCAAGTCAGACTTTGTTGGAGCGTTGCAATACTTTTAGACAGGATATCCTTCTTGTCGACTTCAAAAGACTATTTCGGGACTCAACGACACGCATAAGATCGCAAAGTCATGCTCTTAGCCACTATACCAAAAATACCCCACATTATGTTGGACATAATTAAAAAATCATAACAATATTATTCGACAATAAATTATAGTTCGTCGTGATTTGAGCTATTCAATGAAGCAGTTAATTTGTAAATTTGTTGTAAACAGTCAGTGGATTGTGAATGAGTCATAGCTAGTCGCGACTAGGATTTCCATGCATCTTAATAACTAGATGGAATTGTCTTTTTTCAAGCCTGGTATAAAGCTGCTCGTGCCGTGCTAACATGGCACTAAAGATTCCTAATTGAATGCTGTCAATCGGAAAATACACGTACTTACAAGATGAATACCTTGTAAGGTAAATAGATGACAAATTCGACACTCATTCCCGCATAATTCTCCGACACCTTTCTCTCGGAAAAGACACCTTCCAAAAACCTTCAAGAAAAAGTCAAATATTCAAAATGCCGGATCTTGAAACCGAAACTGCATTGCCCGTTCATCCATAAAAAAATCCTACACGATTTTTCTTCACATTCCTATTTAATTTGACCTCTAGATTACGAAAATAATGATTAAAAAGACATCCATCGACGGATTTTCGAGAAAAAGTAAAGACTTTGATTTACAAAATTAATTTATAAATATTATTAATTAAATTATTATAATATTAATTAACAGTTTTCCAAAGATGACCTTCCTGTGTTATTTAAATCAGCTCTACGTATTATTAAAACATGTAATTGCAGAAATTATAAAACTTATGTTACTTATAAATTTATGAAACATGAAAGGACTGTTTGAACTACGGTATATAGTGTACTTCTCAAATTCCTTCAAAATTATCTTACATAACAATATACAGGTTCATCTTTCATAAAATGCTGCCAATTCAATGTCAATCATCATCATCATCGCCAATTTGAATCCGGTTTTGTCCCCGACAAGCGAGGGTGGCCGGATCTACCTCACTGCAGCGAAATTTTTCTGACCCCTTCACGCCACCTAGATCTATTCAAGGCATCTTCTTTCTTCAGGCCGGCCTTCTTCATCTCCTCCTCTACTTGATTTCTCCACATACGCTTGGGCCGTCCTCGCTTGCGTTTTCCTTCAACTTGAAGATGAAGGACTTTCTGCAGAACATTGTCATCTTCTCTCCTCAGCACGTGACCGTACCACCGTACCCCGCTTGCCTTCGCCAAATTTCCGATCTCTTCCTTCAAGCCCAACATGTCCATCAAGATGGTGCTGTTCTTCCTGTCCTTCAGCTTGGCTCCACACATCGCTCTGATCATCGCTCTTTCTGCCCTCCTCAGGATGTTCATTTCGTTTTCCCGCAAGCACCATGTTTCACTTCCGTACAGCATCACTGATCTTACACAACTACGGTAGACCATCCCTTTCAATTTCAAGGAGAATCTTCTTCCAAGCAACAGTTCACTGATTTCCCGAAATCTCATCCACCGAAGTCGCACTCTCGCCGTAACTGTAGCTTCACATCCACCACTGGCATTGACTCTGCTACCTAAGTAACAGAAGGCTCGCACAGTTTCGATTCCTTGGCATAGCTCTTCAGTGCCCATCACATCGTCTCCACCGCACCCTAGGCATCTCTCGCACGAAAAATTCCGCGCAAGGTTGGACGTCACTTTCTTCACTTTCGCGCATCTGCCGTGAATCCAGAGCCCGCATTTTGTGCACAGCACCGAGTTCTTCATTACTCTTTTCCCACACACACCACATGGATCTCTCTTTGATTTTACTCTTTCTCCTTCTGAGCCACTCATCATCACTTTCGTTTTGCTGATATTTACTTTCATACCCTTTGATTCCAGCGCTTCTCTCCATTTAGCAAACTTCACTCTCAGCCCATCCAACGACTCGCTTGTCAAAACAATATCGTCTGCATAGAGCATCTCCGCTAGCGTCCTTCTCTTGCATCTCCAGTCACCACATCCATTACGATAGCGAACAACAGAGGCGACAGAACGGACCCTTGGTGGACTCCAACTTCCACGGAAAACACGTCCGACAACTTCGATCCAGATCTGACTTGTGTCCTTGCCCCATCGTACAAACTCATCACCGCTCTCACTATCACTTCCGTCAGACCCTTCTTTCGCATCGCCCATTCCAGTACTCGCCTTGGGACACGATCGAATGCTTTCTCCAGATCCACGAAGCACATGAACAATTTCTTGTCTTTGTCCATGTACTCTTCCTACAATCTTCGCAATACGAAAATGGCATCTGTCGTGCCCTTGCCTGGCATGAAGCCAAATTGCGACTCGTCCAAAGAAACAAACTCCCGAATTCTCCGCTCCAACACTCTCTCCACGATCTTCATCCCATGTTCCAGGAGTTTGATTCCCCTATACGCTCCGCAATTCATGGCATCACCCTTTCCCTTAAAAACTGGCACCACTACGCTTGTTTGCCATTGTTCTGGCATTCCCTTGCCTTCCATGACACCCTGACAAATTTCCGTCATGACACGAATTCCGACTTCTCCACTCGCTTGGATCATCTCGACAGACACATCTGACAGCCCAGCTGCTTTCCCTGTCTTCATATCATTCATTGCTCTTATCACTTCGCCTCTGGAGACATTCTTCTCTGGCCCTTCTACCTTGTCCACGTGGGTATTTTGATCCCATTCATTCTCCTCATTCATTATCACCTCCATGTGTTCCTTCCATATTCGTCCTCTGTCATCCTCCGTGAAACCCAGACGTCCATCTTTCCCCCTCATACACCATCCTCCTTCGACATCTTTCCCTTCACGCTTCATGATCTTGACGCGTCTGAAGATCTCATGCGGATTTTCCTTCATTTTTTCCATCTCCTTCACGGCCTCCTGCTTCATGGCCCTTGCAACAGCTTTCTTCGCCTGCTTT
The DNA here is from genome assembly GCA_907163375.1 of Prostheceraeus crozeri. NCBI lineage: Eukaryota > Metazoa > Platyhelminthes > Polycladida > Euryleptidae > Prostheceraeus > Prostheceraeus crozeri. Next base: position 87,278 of record CAJQUW010010738.1, read on the forward strand.
TTCTTGCTCCTGTAATTAGCTTTGTTGCTTTCAATATGTTAACGATTGTAAATACTTATCATTATTTCACACAAACGCCACGAAAGTGAATGAAAGACAATGTTGCAGATGGACATTGAACAACACAATAGAATAACAAACATGGGAAAGACTTTTCATTTGTTCTTTCATTTATTATTCAAACAAAGGTATTACCACAGAATCAGTCGTCACAGGCCTATTGTGTTTGTGATTCAGGGCAATGCATTCTCCATGTGATTCGATAATGTTACAAACGTTATCACAAAAATGTGATTTCGAATAATGCATACGTTGGTCAATTTTTAGTCAGTGTATCAAAATGTGAAATTTCGATCAAAAATTTTTGCAGGAATAAAAAATATTTACTAGCATTTTGACATTTTAAGTAAAAAAGCATTTTTTCAGCAATTCTGTAATCACAATATTTTAATTATCTTATCATAAATATAGCAAAAAATATGATGATGAATATATATGAAAAACATTCTCTGCAGGAAACTATAAAAAACCAGTGTATTGAAAAAAGTTTCGGTTTGAAGATCCGCCATTTTAAATATTTGACTTTTTTCTCGAGGAGCCCTCGATGGATGACTTTTTTAACCATTATATTCGTAATCTAGAGTTCAAATTACTAAGGAATGTGAAGAAAAATCCTTTATAGTACGCGCTGTGCAGTTTCGGTTTTAAGGTCATCCATTTTGAATATTTGACTTTTCTCGAAAATCCCTCAATGGATGATTTCTTGACCATCATATTCGCAACGTAGAGGTCAAAAGTACAAAGGAATATGAAGAAAAATCTTTTAGGATATTTGAAAAAAATTAAACCGCACTCTCCGTGACACCGTGATGCGCCAGGGGCTTGCCCCCACTCCATGAAAAAATGCTCGAAAGAAAATACTTTTGGCCATCCTAGAATTTTTTTTTATATGCACCGCCATGCATAGGCCTTACTAAGCTGTGGGAGATTTGTGTACAACCATTCCTCGAAAAATAAGTGATGAATCGATTTATCATATTAAGGGGCGAAGGTGGTCCTACTCACTTCAGAACCAGCAATCGTGGAACGGATCATGACACCCTTTTATCAGAGAACACACCACAGAAAATAACAGGACATATGCGTCTTTTCACATCTGAACTAACGATGTGGAAAGGATTACAAATAATGCGTACTCGTTTCATGTTAAAGAAGAAGCTGGGTGCCCTACTGATATCTAAACTGCTGGCCGCCCTCTTCGCATAAGAGCAAATGTTGGAGGCATCTAAATTTATGTGAAGGATAGGCGCAATTATCTCGCCCTAACTAGCGTTAGTAAAGGACTATAGATGGGCGTTTAGAATCTTTCAATTGAGATTCTTAGAAGTTGCCGAAGATGTGGGCGATGCCCAATGCACCCTTGCAAGACGTATAGGTGCTCGCATTGATCTGCTAGCATAATATAAAGCGGCGCTATATGAATACATACATGGTAAATCGGCCCGGGTTAGAGTACTGAACCCTCTGACTACCGATGTCTGGTCATAGAACTACTAAACAGGGATGAATTTTCAGCTCAATAAATCATGTCTTCATTTTCAATTTATCAATATTTTTCCTTTAACATACAGTATTGGCCAAAAAGATCCGCCCACCTCACAAGATATTGAGTAAAGATAAAGAACGTGCATTGTTGCATTGTTTTTACAAATATTTTGGCTAATTCGAACTCAATATACAATCAGATGATTGTGTCATATACAAATTACTTAAATACTATATAAGAAATAAACGCTTTTAAGAACTAATAAATAAGAAATTGGCCATCATTTTTCCTTGCTCATTATTAGATTAATTGCATTTTTTTGAAAAATATGCGTTAGTGGGATAATGTTTTGCCAATTAAAATGAGTTCACTTTAGGAAAAAATTCACATTTTGTATGATTGAAATAATGAGTGAATATTGTTAAATAAAATTACTGCAGTAACAAAAAAATCAGGTTAAGTAGAGAGAGAGAATGCTTGTCACAGTTAGCTCAAATAAGAGCGAATGGTTTAATTAGAATAATAATCTTTCTTGCTTACGTTTACACTGACTCGTCTATTGTATTTGTGCGCAAGACACCTTTCATGAAACACAATATTTTCAGCCAATTAAATTCAAACTTTCCATGCAGCTGCTTGCTATTCATGCAGCCTTGAATGGGAGAGTAAAGTGATAAGTTTCATTCATTGACGGCGTAGGATAATGTCAACGACGAATTCTTACAAACGAGGTCAGATTCAACTGCTATACGAAGATGGTGTTAGCCAACGTGAAATAGAACGTCGGACAGGCGCACCAAGATCAACATTGCGTGGAATAATTGCTCGATACAAAAAAAGTGGTAGGCTCTCACCTGCAAAATCTCCAGGAAGGCCCAGAGCTACAAGTAAACAAACGGATAACCTGATACGAAGGTCAGCAGTGAAGTCCACCAACAATCTCAAGTTCAGAAATTCGCGCAAATCTCCCAGGAGATATCAAAACGATAAGCACTCGGACGATAAGAAGGAGACTGGAACATTCAAATCTAAAATCGTATCGCCAGGCAATTAAGCCAAAGCTTTCAAAGAATAACAGTGCTGATCGCATGAAATTTTGTGAACTTTATAAAGACTGGACCCCACAACAATGGGAATCTGTGATGTTTACCGACGAAACTCAAATCAAGCAGTTCAACAGCAATCGCCGCCTCGTCCGTTCGTCCTCCTAATCAGCGTTTTCATCCACGTTACATTTGCACCTCTATTCGCAGTTCCCCATCTGTTATGATCTGGGGAGGCATAACAGCTCAAGGCCGTGCCGGTTTACATCTTTTAACAAGAACGAAAACAGTCCAATGCTTCAAGGTATTTAGAAATTCTAAAAGAAAAATTGCCACCGTGGTTCCAAATTCATCAATGTAACACGACGGTGCTCCTTGTCACCAGGCAAAACTGGTAAAGCAATATCTTGCTGAACATGAAATTGGTGTTTTGATCCCTTGGCCTGGTTCCTCCCCTGACCTTGTCCCAATAGAAAATAAGGTCAAGGCAGAGGTTGCAAAACTCTTGCCAACTTCAGAAAGTGATCTCAAGCGAGCAATCAAGCAAGTATGGTGCAACAGCATAACTCCGGAATACTGCAGAGAACTGATTTATTCCATGCCTCGAAGAATAGCTAATGTCATGAAGGCAAAAGGGTTGCATGCTAAGTCCTGATTTTGCCTTTGACGATCTTTGTTTTTTCCATGTAGGCCCCACCGCATATTAATTGCTGAATACATGATGCATGTTTCCCATACATTGTCTTATATAAAGATTACGAGTTGTAATAAAGAATTCAGGAGTGAATTTTTATCAATTTATCGTTTTTTCTTAATATTTCATGGGGTGGGCGGATCTTTTTGGCCAATACTGTATATTTTCAGCACTGAAACATTCCTGATTTTAATTACAATCATATATAAGCTAACTACTTAGTCTTTTACTTTTATGTACATTTTCATAATTCATCAAAGAAATTACAAAATGTAATTTAATTTCCCTACATTTTTCAACAACCTTTTTAATTTTCACATATAACGTGAGCTACATGGTTGCCACAAATCGAAACCTTGCATTTAAACATTTCTTCTTTCTAATTTGAATTGCAATAAATCTAATTCAAATTGCAGATTCTGACGAATTGTAGCTTCTTGACATTTATTCAGCATCGCGGCGTCTCTGACATCCTACGCACTTTTTCTCCCGTCACCTGCCGCTGTAGCTTGTTTGAGTCAGGTTCGACCACTTAATTGTTCAATAAGGGAGATTACCTAAGTAGCAAACCCTAAGTTTGTGAAAACTGAGTCATATTCAAACACTGAGTTATAAGGAACTCCATTGACTAGTCTGTGGCTAACTCTTTCTAAACTGTCGTTGCTGTTTCATGACATGGGTGACTGGGCGAATGATTGGTATATGCTTTAAATTTTAGTGAATGCACTTATTTGACATATCCAACTGATTAAGAAAATTCACAAATTGTCCACCTTCTGTTTGAACACTAGCATAACCAAAATTCTTGAAAGCTATTACTAGCCAGAATCAGACGTGACAAATTTATCATACCTTTGTAGTCCTTGACACAATCAAAAAAATCTCTCCACCACGCAATCATCAAGCAAATAGGCCAGATTAATATTTATGCATTCATCTCCGGGTTAAGCGTTGCAGTTCTTCATGCATCACACAAAGTTTGTCACAGAAAGTCCATTCATATGAGTGATTATCACTATGTTAAAATCAAAATAAAGTGTGATAAATTTATCCACCCTCATTAGTATCAAGGTAGTCCGAGGGTCAAGTACTGAATGCGCTAGTAGTCAGCCACTGCAACATTCTTGGAATCTAAGGTTTAATAATCCAGAAAATAATAAATGTTCTAAAACGGCATTAAACGAATATTTCTTAGTATCTGATATTATCAAACAGCTGCAGGATTTTCTTTGTTTAATTCAAATGCCAAAGCCGAGTCTTCGGTTCGATTCATATCATTCTTGTAAATATTCAATAAAGCCTGTGACAAATCTCCAGAACCGCATATAACCATGTATTATAAACGATTTATGCTGGAGATATTTCGAAAGTGTGTTAAAATGAATTTATAATATACGTCGCAAATTTCTAACATAAGTTCGAAAGGGGGGCGGTGAAGAGTGAATACAGAGCGCTTAGCGTGGCTTACGGGAGATGAGAGAGCTCCCATTCTTAAGTCTTTGATGTATGAGGCGAAGTTTCTGTAAAGGCGGATTACATATTTATCACACAGCGATTACATCTTTATGGGATTCGAGGATAACAGGATCTGTTTACTTGTGGGAATCGAAAAGGGAAAGATTGATGTACAGGATTTTGTTTACATGTGCGGATCGCAAAAAGCATACTGCATTTATTGATGGGATGAATTTAATGACATGATGTTTACATGTGGGAAACGCAACAACTGAATGATGTCTGATTTATCTTTGTGACATATCTTTCAAGACATATCATTACCTATTCAGTATTTTGTCAGCCACTATGTGTGGGACCCCGCTCGTCTGGGTTTGAGTGTTCAGGTTAGGGGTCGAAACACAACTAGACGAGTACCTGCTGATGACTGACGTACTGCAGTATTATGTTTTATATCCCTTAATCGGTAGCTGAAGTAGTGGTCGATGTATTGTAATTCAAATGAAGAAATGTGGAATTACATGAAGTACTATAGACGGATGAAGAAACTGGCGATAACAAATTCAAGTGAAGAAATAGTATTTTCCATGTGTAGTCTTAGGTATAGTGTGTATAGTTTCATTGCTTTTCGGTGTAGTAGAGTGTCATTGTAGTTCTATTGTTTACCTCCATTATCCACTTTCCACTTATCCGCTCTTACCATTATCCACTTTGTGTAGTGTCAGATATAGTTCACTTATAATCGGTGATAGTAGCATCGTTGTATTTCCATATTTTACCTCCACTTTTCCAATTTTTATTCATCGGTTTCCTGTTGTTTTATAATATCCATTTTTAATTTCCTTAACCTATGGTGACCATTGTCTTATTCTATTTCCACTATCAGCATCTGTAGTCGGTAGCCTACAGTATATTAGACGTCTGTTTTGAACGTGTATACGGCAGTGTTTGGAATCTATGGTATTAGTATATTAACAGCAAGAATGAGTAGTATTACAGTACAAGTCTTAAGATTTCCATTTTTACCAGATATTGGGCCAAAGCTGATCAATTTTAATTCGTTGCCACGAGAAAGCTACATTGAGTTCTTTTAAGAACTGATTAATCCAATGGTTACAGTAGCATTGCCTTTGTACACTTGCGGATTGGAGAACGCCATCAGTCCTTCTTAGGACTACTTTAACTAATAATTTAAATTAGTAAGCATCATATTCTATTATAAATGGCTACTGGGATGACTTTCATCATCGCATGAGAATAAGAAATATTGGAAGACAGTGGGAAAGCTACTGATCTACATATGTCAACTACAAAATGTATAATCACTTCAAAATAACTTCCATGAACTCTCTCAGATAAAACATACGCATAATTCTAACGCATCCTGTCTATATAATAGTTGCAATTATATTCACAAAAACGAAAATTGTGGCGACTACCCAAATTATTGTGGTACTTATGAGTTATCTCACCCCCACGTTTCCAAATTTGTCTAAAATCCATAGATATGGATCAATCGTCACAAAACTTCAGAGACACGCATTTGAGCATATTCTTTACCCACATACAAAAATTCATGCAAATCGGCCACGTACTTTTTGAATTAGAGAAGATAAGGTGAAGTATGCGATGTCAGCAGCTTAATCTGACTTCGCGGGACTTCATCGTCTGAGCAGATAGCACTATGTCAACAAAGTCATGTAGCGACAACTCTTGAAGTGATGATGACCCAGACCACATCCTTTCCGTTAACATACTTAAGAAAGGTGTGGTAACACAAATGTATTAAATGTATATGAATAAGGTGTGTTTCATGTACAGCGGCAAAACGCATACAGTTTTAATATTAAATTATCATATACCGGTATTAACCATATCTGAAAAATCAATATTTGTTAATTTAAATTAAGTTCACACAAAAAATGAAATTACCAGAAAACTAAAAAAACTATGCAAAAACTAGATTTATCATATCGTCGGTGATTCCACAAAGTGACGTAATCAATTTCAGTCACTTTTCAGGAGAGCAGTTTAAGGATTTTGACATTCTTAATCGAACTTTGCCAGGCTTTATCATCGCGGGACTTCATCGTCTGAGCAGATAGCACTATGTCAACAAAGTCATGTAGCGACAACTCTTGAAGTGATGATGACCCAGACCACATCCTTTCCGTTTACATACTTATGAAAGAAGGTGTTGTTTGGAAACACAAATGTATTAATTGTATATGAATAAGGTTGGTGTGTTTCATGTACAGCGGCAAAACGCATACAGTTTTAATATTAAATTATCATATACCGGTATTAACCATATCTGAAAAATCAATATTTGTTAATTTAAATTAAGTTCACACAAAAAATGAAATTACCAGAAAACTAAAAAAACTATGCAAAAACTAGATTTATCATATCGTCGGTGATTCCACAAAGTGACGTAATCAATTTCAGTCACTTTTCAGGAGAGCAGTTTAAGGATTTTGACATTCTTAATCGAACTTTGCCAGGCTTTATCATCAATTTCTCAATTAGTGGATGAGACATCCAAGTAATAGATACCTAGCAAGTGACATGACTTGAGTTAGATGGTACAGATATATTCTATGTTCATAGATATTTGAGTGCTCAAGTCACTTACGTCAGTTTGTCAAATAAAATTATGTTCAAAATCAGATACCATGATCTGTCGCAAATGCAGTTCCGTCAGCTTGTCAAATCATTCAAGTTGAATTTATATCAGCTACAGATGTACTTACGTCGCTTTGACTTTGCTCAGAGGGAATAGCTAGTCGACTGAATCGTTGAAATAAGTGATTCAACAGCAAAAAAGCTGCCAATTTTGTGTTTGATGAATTTGTATTGACATGATTGCTTACAGGATCATTACTTACACATGCATATTTCAATCCATTTGATGTTTCCAAACACGAGTGCACGATGCCCTACAATATACGCTTCAAAATTTCCTACCGGACTTTGAAGAAACCGTTCAATAATTTGCTCTTGAGTTCAGTAGTAAGCTTAGGAACCTAATCAATAATGACACCATGGAATATAAGATCCATTAATCAAGAGGACAGATCCGAAGGATAAAATCGTCAGAAAATACATATAATTTCTTGGATAGAATACAAATGACAACGAGCCGTTGCTTCTGTGACCCAATTCATCAATTTGTAGGTTATATAAATAGCAATAGGTATAATCCAGTACTTTATTGAACATATTAGAAGCAATATTGTTGAAATCTTCTAAAGAAATATTGCTGAGAATTTCAGGCAGTAGGTCAGTCGTTGAAATTATTAGTCGATTGATTTTTTGAGTTGACCGTATGCATATGTGCTAATAATATCGTTGTAAGTCATGAAATTGTTTCAAAATAGACCTACAAGAAACTTTGGAAACTTGATGATTGAGTTCGACGTTAGGTCTTGACGTCATCAGAATGAGAAAGAGGATAGATAGATTAACTGCGTCAAAGTTTTGTCTTTGACCTATCGAGTCTTGGAAGCCTATTGACTCAACTAAATTTATTTATAGCCTATTGACTCGATAAAGTTTTGAACATGAAGTCCTACTGCACTTTCAATGACGAGTAAATGGCTTGTTGCTCCAATAAGAAATAGCAGTAAAATAACCGCTGATGAAGTAATTGAAGAATTGCCGCCATTAATGCCTTGAAACTCAGCATAGCGGCCAAGTGAGAAGAAAAAAAGCTTTGGCCAACTTTATATAGACAAAGGTTGACTAAGATGTCATCTACAGACGAGCATGGATGTCTACCAATTCGCTTGTTCCATCCTCGTTAGATTCATGTACATAGGTAGGACTTGCTCCCTGTACCTGATACGTCCATGTAAAATTTTCCGATTACAACAGGCACTCATTACAGAATGTCTGATGAACGGAACAGATCAGTACCTTTATACCTGAAACTATGAACTTTGCCGTCGAACTGATTTTATTGATTTTATCTTGAGCTGTAATTATAAACCGCTTGCCTCTATCTTTTAATTTGCATATAAACCATTTTTCCTTATTGTTAATTTGATGAAACCTCCGCTGAAGATGGAATAAGGCATTCCGAAACATGTCCGGTTGAAGGAGCATTTGTGTTATTTTCTTTAATATGAAGTAGTAATGCCCAGGCCTGTGATTAGCCTATAAGAAAAATTGAGGATTTTCCTTGAAAAATTTGAGGAATGGAAACCGAGCCTAATATGGTAATTGCAAAAAAGCTCCAAATTTTTGCATGAATTTTGGGCTAAACTTCAAGTCATGAAGGTCGAAGAAGGCAACCCCAGGGTTGACCACACCACACTTTTTGAAGCTGTGTATATTACAAAGGGATATTGGCCTGGTCATAATCACTTCCCGCGTTGGTGCGAATTTAATTTGTTGACCTCAAGTACTATCTGCTTAGAATGTGTCGAACAGACGATGTCAGATCAAGCTACTGATATCGCTGTGCTTCACGCTATCGTCGCTTATTCAATTATGCTTGTCAGATTTGTATACCTGCAATTTTTTGAATGTAGGAAATATCCTAAATACAGGCATCTGGGGATATTGTGACGATTAATTTTCAGATTTTAAACAAATTTTGGAAGGAGAGTAACCCATAACTATTAAAAGATCAAAATCGTTGACGAATGCATTGCTTGTGGCTTAAAATTCAATATTATGAAGGATACGCCACATTACCCACTAAAATATTAATATTACTTTTTTACTGCACAAGTTTTGGTGGCTCTTGTTTACCTGTTAGCGCTTTGATCATATCGCGCCAATCTACATTCAAATGAACATGAATTCTCTCAGACGACACAAAACAACTGTCAGGAACAAGCTTGCCAGCTAAGTCGTTGGTCTCATACAGGCAAGGATGAAAGATTATCACCTCTGTTTTCATCTGCATTAAGTTCCGCAAGAGATATTGACATCCACATCGTGCAGTAGACCCAGGTTGAAATCTACCAACCCAGTAATATGTGGTTTTGAATGTCTTAATTAATGTAAGTTCGCATACAACGATAAACAATGTGGGTGCATTAACCTTACATCAAGCTGTGTTCAGCATATGCAATTTCTGTTTAGGTTGATCTGAGAGGAAGTGTTTCACTTTCCTCAAACCAACTCCATAAAATACGTGAAAGTGTTTGCACTAAGGAGCTTGAAAGGACAACAATTTCAGACAACTTCTCTGCTTAGCAAAATAAGTCCGGACAAACCCGAAAATCTCTGCAGTCCTGTAGCTTCCAGAAATGAAAACGACGCGAAATAAGAACACGTTATAAATCATAATTGCTCAAGCTCAGCAGTCAGGATGTAGGATACATGTTACAGGATTCTATCTTAGCTTCTTGATTGGAAGTTAACATATCATCGCTATTCCCCAAAAAAACAATACATTATCCTACATTTAGTCTGAAATGTGTCACATTTGAGGAATTTCTCTTGGTTAAGCTATATTTGAGGAATTTTTGAGGATTTGAGGAGTAAAAACATATTTTAGGAATCTGAGGAATTTGAGGAGTAATCACAGGCCTGAATGCCATTTTTCATTATCTCTGAATAGATTCTAATCAAGCTTACGGTCAAAATGAAAAATACATCGTCGGAAAAGCACAAAAAGTTAACTATCGTGTGCGAAAAAACATTTTATGATTAAGTTACGACGTTACGCGAATGCAACCTAGGTTTTTTTTGTAATGTTGCACTTATCTATTTTTCTGCGAGTTGAGGCGATATTTTCATTCTTTCTTTTGTGGACATGTTCTAGACGCGCTCCTCTTTAATGACTGGTATGAGGGAAGCTTTATCCTACAACCCTGTTGTTGAATCGTAAATTAAAGCTATTCAATGTTACGACCTTACATGCAAAATGTTACGACGTTACGCGTGCGAAAAATATGTGAGCATGTTTTCCGAACTGCACAAAATTCAAATATAACCGCTCCTAAATGTTTCAAAACACGCTTTCAATGGCCAGTAAAATCATTCGAATCCCCCAAAAAAAGTACACGATGATTCGATATAGCTCCTCCGATGCACATGTGGACTCAGTTATATATTCACACAATGGTGGACATATCAAATTCATCCCATGTCCTCACTTGGAATTTCCCTTCAGTCTAATGTATTTTTCATAACAGACAACGTAGGTGGCCTATTCAATGTTGCCATTTATCGGTCTGTAGACCACGCAATCTATAAACCAGGAAATCCCATGGCAAGCAACCGGCAATTATAATCGGCCGACATCTTCCCTACCTGCAGACTGTGATCCAACGAGATTGATCCTTAAACTCGGAGAATCGCAATGGCTAATACTCAGTTTCTAGTCTGTCCGCAGAAGTCTCGAACAGCTCTCATACGTATCTAATCCAATAAATCGTAACGATAATACGTGCTGGATTCATGTTTGGATTACTCAATACTTTTCGGTCGAGGGGTTTGAAAACGTGCCCATGGAAATGGTTCCTGCAACATTATGACTATCTAGATAGCCACCTATCGCAGCGCCAATAAGGAGCAGCCTAAAAAATTGCGCTTCTTGAGTCGTCCTGCAAAAGCCATCCACATGCTGTTGTATGATATAGGTCCACTGGAACCACTAACATTTACTGCCATCCAAAACCGATTGAATTTACAAAGTAGAAATACTGGGCAGATGCGTTGCACGATAATTAAGATATCATAATTCATAACTAATTTTACAGAAACGCTCACACCTCCCAATAATAACTAATTACTCTCAAACGTTCATCTCTTGACATTTCCTTTTGGAATTTTGCGAATTCTAAAAGAAAGGTCATTCCGGTTGCGTACTTTCAATGTCAACATCCTTTACAGGACATCAATCTGTATTTTTCACAGAATTTTAAGGCTCTATCCGCGATAGTGTACAGGTTTTTAAGCATCATTACTACTTGTGCATATTGATAAAAGTTTATACTATACTCATCCATTTTAATAGCTATTGAGCGAAACTCTTCCACCGAGTATATATTATACACAATTTTTTTCAGGGTACTGGATGGCAATTTTTTTTTGAATCGGATTAGACTAGCGAAAATACATTTTTTTCGTCCGATAATGTTCAAATACTTCCATGTAACTCAATTAGTTAGCTGAGAATTATTTGGACAGAGCTAAATCATCGCTGAAATCATGCTTACCATTCTTTCTAGTTCGCCGATCTCGGATTTCCCTAGTTTCCCGCGTAGTGCGTTCTGATGTAATCCTCTTCTTCTTGTTCAATTGGCTTTTCTTGAAACTAATCAACCGACTCACAATATCAAGCCCATGAAAATTAGGACTCTGATTGTGTAGCTTAGTTATATTAATTAACATGCCATTTAAATAAATATGAGGCCTATTTCCACGCGGAGAATATTTCAAAGAAATTAAAAATGTCACTAAAATTTCAAAGATGTTCCAATTTTCGCTGACTTTTATCCTGTTATGAGCTAACTTAAAGTTTTTTTTTACATATTCGCTCAAATCGTATCATCCAACTGTTATGAAATATCTTCAAATTACTTAATGTCTGTATCGAAAACTTCGGCATTGATAAGTTATTCGATCACCAGTAACTAATTTAAAATCATGCAAATATAAAACTTTAAATTAATGACAGTATGATTTTATTATTTTTTGATGTGAAATTAATTCAGTGATCACTTTTATGACAGGCTTGAGGACTGATAAGTTTCGACATAAATACTTTGTTGAGTCCCCTCACGGCTAATAACTTTAATATTGAGGTACTTTCAAATCCAGTAAATTTGCATTTACTGCATTATGCATCTAGGCCTATTTCCAATAGTCGTCAAAAAAGTGATACCGTTCCCACGGACAAAAAAAAATACTAATTATGCATCTCACAAAAACTAGATATTAAATATTTTTCTTTGAAAATCTAGATTCTCTGCATTCACTCGATAGGAACTTAAACTAGATTAGGCGCTAAGTTTTTCTCGGGGTATTTGTAAATATAGTAGTAATGGGAAAAATGATTCCGTCACGTGACAGAATCACTGTGACGGAATTTCCTCGATGGAAATGCTGGAAAAAAAAAAAAAAAAATAGAGGAGGCTTCGAGTTCACCTCGCCAACATGAGGAGTAATGAGGGGAAACTAAGAGAGTTAATACACTGTAAGCATGTTCGGTCGCGGATAATTTCCCATGTGTTTTCTGTAGAACATGTCATGTGGCATTTCGACAGGGAGCCAGAAAAGAGTATAAGGCCTACACGATCGTTCTAGTAGCAGTGGACTACTATCTATTAGCACGTTTATGTTAAATGGGACAACCAAGAAGCGGCATCTTACTGCTCAATAGAACATGAAAACGGGACTTTAGGACTTTACATGATTTTTGAAAAACGTCATTGGTGACAAAATTCGTTCTGAATGACTTTGCTTGCAAATGCATTCGACTGTATTAAACTTTAAGCAGCGCAATGTTCCACATAACTTATTTCCTCCCTTCAAACCCTCACTCTATACTCTATTCAGATCACGCTCGAAAAGCGCTTCTCTCATTTGATATGACTTCAATCAGTCCGCCAATGATTTAATCACGGTGATACGATGTTCTCTCCAGACTTCAAACCAAGGAAAAAAAGGTTTGTCATTCTGAGTTTGTATCTCCTGATTCTAGATTTCCAGATTAGGATTAAGCAGGGAGCGGAGAATTGCTCTTTTTTGCAAGGACTGTGAATAATGTTTTCTCATCGTCTCAGCAAACATGCGCCCAATTGCACTGCCGCGGAAGCGCTCAACAGCAGCCGGATGTGACAGATTCGGACCAGACTAATTTGCATATAACAACTTATTAGCGAGAAGAAGTAGAAAGGTCTAGAGTAAGCTACTAGAACATGAGTACTATGTCTGAAAATGGGAAATATTAAATCTTAAAACGTATAAAGTAGGTCTATAAATTGAAGCACAGACGAAAAACAGGTTATCTACGAGAAACACACAAAACAAAGGAAATAGTGTTAAGCACTCGCACACATTCCACCTAGTACATTTAATTGATTAAAGCCAGTAAATAACGTACAGGCCTCTGAATACTCACTTATCAGACTTTCACAACTAATAAGCGCAGACAATTTTGGTAAGTTTTGGACAGTTAAGGGCAAGGAATTCCAGATCAAGGATGGCAACACCGAATGCTCAATAGGATTTCAACTTCCTCGTTTCTAGGGGCTTAACCTGTTTCCCTGAGCATTATTGATAGACAGTAGTTATAGGTACAAGTTTTTTTCATTGACTTATTACAAGAGATTGAACTCTCAATATCTCGTGATGAAATATTTCTACGATTGCTCCAAATCTAGGGATATACCTGACTGTATTTTCTTAATTGAGGCAATAGGCATATTGGAAAAACTGTCCGTAAGCCTGTCAACAGTGAAAAACGGGCGAGAAAGTTCGGTTCCCCATAGTATTATATATCTCCGCCAACTTTGCTTTAGCTCAAGTAGAGTCCTAGGAAATACAATTAGTTGTTTTGACATGAATTTAACTCATTTTGACTTCAGAGATTTCTTAATACATAGTAACTTACGTTTTTCGCAATACTTGATGTCTTGCAACGGTACAGGTAGCGTACCTAATATCCGCTACGTCAATTTGATATGTTTGGGAGAATCGGATGAAAATACTATAGATCTGCTGAAGTCATGCCACTACTAGTTTCAGTGATTGTTTGTTCCATGAACGTTGTAGATGAGTCTCTAGTAGGCTACTACTTGTAATAAGGGTAGCTAATACATAAGATCTAAGAATAGGGTATTGACATCAGTGCGCAGGCATACAGAGAATTGTAAATATGACATATATTTGTTTTCGTATAGGTTGGAGTGCTAATATACGCTCTTTATTGAATTAATTTCTGGTCTGAATGGCAAAATGGAAGTAGAGTAAATCATTTCTGCAAATTTTGTAGATAGGAGCACAGATCGATGATTTGTGCAGTCCTATACGAGTGATAATCCGTGCACGATTACATCTATTCAATCATTGAACTCGCGTATAACAGCTGTTTTAGAAAGCCAGTATCTAAGATTGAATAGAACAAACTTATCTGAAGACCTAAAATATTCACACCATCCGTATATAACATGCCCAACCATACAAACATACTGAGAGTCATATGCGAAATTTGGACCTCTGGATTATCGCTGACTTTTGCCTCGGTGCATCTCACGTAATAGTTAAATTGAAAAATTATATTTCTCAGTAGTAGTGCACGGTATCCAGATTTCTCCCGATCGGTCGAGAGTACGAAGAATTCATAAGATTTTTGAAACTATGCCTCTAAAAAAATCCTAAAATCCTTTTTTGGACATCTGAATACCACAGTAGAATTCTTCAGTCATGCCTCTGAGGGATAATAAGTAACAATCATTTAAACGAAGTATGATCAAAGTTTTGTTTTTCGGGTCCGAAAAAAAATTAAAAATTATCCAAAAATAGGTGTTCAATTAGTGATTCCGTTAACGCGTGGAAAAATTGGAACGCCCAAATACATATAGTATATAGTGAGTAGAGTTATAAAAATACAGCGAAAAACCGGGTATACACGCCGGACATCTCGCTGGTTTTTTATTTTCATTCTACTTTATAAACACATAAATATAATATTTTCTATAATAATATTATATGATATATGATATCAGACTATATTAATATTATAATATATATATAATAATTTAACAACACGGTTCCCCATTGAGACCGTGGAGATTATTATGTAAGAAAAAGAAGACTGAGGTCAATTAAAAACATCTATATATATATATATTTGAAATTGAAACACGACTTTTACCTTATAAGCATAAGCGCTTTCTTGTTTCTTCAATATGCTTTTAAAAGCTTATTTTTTTTAATATACATCATAAAGTTAGTCAATTAGAAATAACATGGAAATTTGGAAATAATCTTCAAAGTGAAAGGATTATGTACAGCATAGATTTCTGTTTGAGGAAAAGATAATTAGGTCGAATTGAGTAATGGATGCAAAGGATTCTATGTAAAAATCTTTTCTACAGGTATACAATCACGAAAACATCTTATTAAAAAGGTCGAAAAATTAGAAAAAGATTTGACGTTTGTATCAGTCCACATACATCTATCGCGCATCAGAATATTTCATATTATAGGAAGCTGTCTTTAACTTACAAACCTAATCGTTGGTTGTTCTATAATTAAGGCGATTTTTTGATCTGGGAATGTTCGTGATGTTTGAAGCTCTATGTTCTCGGCTTCCCATCATTACTAGTATCCAGTATCTTTAGTACCTCGCCCAGATGATTACATCGAATATTGTGTGTTAACATCCGAGTGGAGCATTGACTCTAGAATGTACGATACGTAATTAGATAACACAATTGTTCGCGCTTGAGCAATGACATGTCATGTCTTACTGTAAATATAACCCATTTTAGATCTTTTGGACTATGGTGCCTTATACTGATAGAAAAATACTATGTTTTACAAATATTGTTTAGATCTGTATAGTTACTTCTCCATTTTTTTGAAATTATACATAGATCCAGCTCGCTGTTGCCACTCTAGAAATTAATTACAAGGTTTCTCCACATTCTAGGATCTTCTTTCAGACATTGTGGCTCTTATACAAGAATATATTTATTATTGCGTGTTTGTTGTTATTTTGTAGAAGAATCTGTCATAAAAATTTCTCTTGAGACTTTTTGGTTGTTCGTTTACGTTCGTAATGTAATTTTTGAGTTTTTGGAACTATGTCTTTTTATTTCGTTTCCATCTTCTTTGTAGCATTTGAATTCACAAAAGAATGGATTATTTTGGGAATATATTTGGATTTTTTTGTTCATGACTACAAAGGAATATGAGAGATTGATTGTCATTGTTGGTATTTAAATTTTGTTTGTGTCAGCTAAAAGTTTAAGATTGAATTCAAAATTGTACAGGACGTCTCCATTGTAGTTCAATTCCATTTAATATTAGTTTTTTGGGATACTTAGTTTAGTTAAAATAAGGTAGTTCTCATATTCTTCTGAAGGTCGCGTACATGTCTTAACTTTGTGGATCGCTAACATATTACACAAATGTCCGAAGTTATAATGTGTATCGTGTCATACTAAATTACTAAGGTATAGCTCGTTTAGGTAGGGGTAGGCTGGTGTCGGTTAGGTTAGGACAAGGAATGAATATCATGTAAAATATTTGATGGGTTATTCTGTTGGCATTGATAAAACACTACCATAGGGATAGTTGTCCGATTCGTAAAGTCGGCTTCTTGACTTTTATAAACTTTGAGTCATCTATCAATTGAGTAAACGCAATCATAAAACGTTTAACTTCAGAACACACTGTTATATTTACGCAACATGAAGGCAGGCGAATTTTACGCGAAGCTTAACAATAGAAATGAATAATTCGATTATTTTAACTGCCATTAAATTTTACATTACTGCATGGCTAGTTCAATTTGTAATGAATTATTATGGGGGGTGGGTGCTCGTGGATTCTTTTCTAGATGTGCAATTATAAGTTTGCGTTTGTTTGGAGAAACGTATTGGTGAGATTGACGGGATTTTACAGTGATGCATTATTCTTAAGTATGATGCTTAGATAGAGAGAGTCTAATTAGTCTACGTGCTGTTAAAAAGTGATTGTTATTGGTCAATTAACTTACCTTTGTAAAATAGCTTATGATCATCAGTTTATCTAGAGCGTGAATGTATTTTTTGCTATCTATTGCAGCATTCTCCTATTAGGCACAAGAATCCCGTAATATTCCTGTCCCTGTTAAAGAACGCTCGAAGGCGTGGAGCGAGAAATTAAGAATAACGTCTTACGCAATAGAACGGTACTCCCTTTAGCATTAGATTTGTATTTTAATAAGATCAATAGTTGATTGAAGCATAGAGATCTAATGTATGATATAATTCCAATTGTTAATCTGGTCCCTCCCCGGAATAGAGCATTCGCAACTAGATAACAGTTGTGGTTAATTTGATAGCCATGTTAGAAGACGCTTCTAAATTTCCTTGTATACTTTCAATATATATGGATCAGATAATAGGTTTGTAAAACTTTCAAGGAATTTAATGTATACATGATCAGGTATGGACTGTACGCCTAGAAATATAGATTTACTTTACATAAATCGTACTGAGTCGGAATATATGCCACATATATCAAGACATTTTGGAGAAAGGCGGGTTGTCTCCAACACAGCATGTAGGTATAATTGTGCTTACGTATTAGAGAGTTAGGACGCTCTCAATGAGCCTTTACACATGCTTATGATCGTCGTCTTAAACGCATGTATCTAGACTACCTCCGAGGGGGTGTTAAGATATGCTAATTTTGCGATTTTCTCTATTCTGAACGACTGTTTCTCAGAAACTGATGGGTGATCCAAATTGTTGATAGATTTCTCATTATGAACGCAAATATCTTGTCGCATTACATGCTTGTTGAAATATATGGGTTAACTATGAAATTGTCTTGAAGACTAATCTGATTACATTGGTAACGTGCTTATACAGCGCAGATTCATTTATGAAGTTTACTTCGGAGAACGAATGTGCATGAGCTTACACTCATCGCGGTAATAGTACAGAGCGATACGTCCTTTTCAAATTTTTTTATAAGAAATACGTTGATACTATTTTTCTTAGACAATTATTTAGTTTCAGTTTAAATGACCTTTGTATAACCTGGAAACATGGTTTTTTCTTCGCTATATCCCCTCACACAATAAAAGTTTTTACATGAATACTAAAAAACCATTCGGTTTGATCTCATACATGACACTCCAGCCAAAAGAATGGTTATAGTTTTATGCGCACAGTATACCGTTTGGTGGAAAAGATTTCCCATGATAAGATCTTTACTCCTCTCAAAAATCTTTGCAAGCTGCCAGGGTATTGTCGAACATTGCCATAACTCACTAAACATTCACGACTAAAACATCACATTTTTAACATTTCAGGACGTGAAGGCAGCAAATAACCACTTATTTCATCATCGAATATTAGGATTTTCATATTGAAAATCAGTTTTGTATGCCAAACATTCTCCTGCATAGCACATAATCTTCTGTGGTTGACTGCATGATATTTCATCATCAACACTTCTCAGACTAAATCCGGAATAAAATAAAGTTCTATTGTTTTCATTTTCTTCGTCACTCTCTGTAAGGGTGACGCATCGGAGATAAAAATTAATATGACACCAGTCCATTTGACTTTTCCGAGCCATTGGGTCATATGGGGTCTGTTCCTTCCGCCGTCAGACATGTCTCCATCACAGGACGGATAGCCTGATAACTGTTCAGACATCCTTATAGAGAAGTAGTTCTGCTCGGTTGTGTAAATCGCTCTATTGTGTCCATCCGCTATGATTGTTTTCATGAAATTGAATGCAAAGGAGATTCTCCGTTATAGTTTCAGATTTTCATTGGTATCCCCCTCATTTCAGGACGAGTTCCGTACATTGATATTGTCGATTGGATAATCAAGATCGTGACTTCTCTTTTTCCTCTCTCGAAACTGATACTTAGCATAACCAATGGTCAAATGTTTCGGTTGGATCTTCCGTCCGTCCGAATTTCGGCTATCACGGAGAACTGGATCTGTCACGCAGTCTTTCCCAAGTAATTACATTAATTTGAATCCATTCTCGGAATTTTCTATTACTGGTGGTTTCCTGGTCCATCACAGATGATTATCCAGAAGTCATCCTGATTAGATTAGGACCTGTATTATGATAGTAAACTTGGTATGGACAAACTATGTTGATAGTAATGGTACTCATGTAGTGTGCTTGCTTGGTAATGGATCTTCTCTCTGTGTATAGATGCAAAGAGCTACATCGCAGAATTTTTCGACAGTCTAATGATGGCGACGACAGCCGATAGGGAAAATTTCAACTTACTAATCGCCATTTTCAGTCCATTATCCGTTTTGAATGTCACAAACGCACATTGGGAATGTGGGTTTTTTGCTTTGATAATAAAATTTTAGACAAAGATATGTCCGTAAATAACAAGAAATTTCTTCCGATTGTGGTTTTCATTGCACATAGGACATTACTTGAAAAACGTTGGCCTAATTGCCGGATCGCAGGCTTTGTAGTTTTGTTTTAGGAGTAAGCATCAGACAGAGTAAAGGAAATCTTGAAGGCGCGTTCGTAAATTTAGATCACGCATATGTTACATTTCTTCCCATTTTTCCTATTCATTGATCCTGCCATGATGATCCATGTCCTTCGTGGTGGTGGTAGCATTTGTCAGACTTCATAGGAAGTTGGAAGGTTACACAAGACGTCACACAAGGTTAACACAGGAATGTTTTAGTTGGGCATATAATACTTTGAACTAAATCGATGCAACTCACATAAAGGTTACTAAATTTCTCCTAGTGTTACTATGCAAGTAGATGGATTGCTACCTCCTATCTGATTAATTTGTGTTGGTCTTATCACCCGCGGTCTATTCATAACGTATTCTCGACACTGTGTCTACAGCGTCAAAGCTAGCTATGGATGTCTTGCTTTCTCATTATAGTTTGCATTTGCTTGCATTTTTTGAGACTCATTCAAATCAGATTCGAAGTCTCTTGACAAAATTTGCTATCCTTTGGACGAGAGAACCCAACTGTTTTTTTGGTTGGCGTGATCACATTACTAACGGATGTTTCTGAACCATGTATAAATTCGATGATTTCAAATCTTATGTTCTCACCTATCTGCTACCAAGTCTATCCTTACTCGATCTTGTTCCGCGCGCTACCCTGAAACTAGAGATAAAAATTCCTGGACAGATAAGTTTCATTATAAAAACCTGGTTTAAATATTGGGCAGTGATTCATTGATACTGTTTTTGCTGAGGGTTTCCTATCTACGAGGTCAGCAACACGTTATTATCGTGTGCAGAAGAATTACACTCTATGAGGGCTATAGTCATTACCCTACGTTCGGAATTTTTTTTCTTTTATACAGATTTTTTGTGTCCATTCATTATTTTTCCGCAGACAATTATCAATAGAATTCCTCCTTTAACATAATTACAGAGCATATAGCTCCGCTCGCAAAAAGTTTTCTTCACTAGTTACAAGTTCTTATGAATAACTCATTTCATTCTCCCTCACCTAGCCATGACGACATGCTTAGTGACAACTTTTTGATTTGATTATCATATCGATTAATCATCTTCACTTTGAGAGCGTTCAAATCTTATTAGATAATCCTAGGCGTTTTCGCAATTGGCATACGTAAATATCCATATCAACATAATCTTATAAATACGTGATGTTTTCGCTAGAGGAACACAGACTGACAACTCATATAAGATCACTTGCTGATGTATTCTATACGGTCAATTAGTTCGCTAAGATGTTGCTGTATCATAGTGTAACTCTAGTGGGTGTTATTTACCACTCATGACATATGATTCTCGGAAGAATCACAAATGTGAAATGTGTAACGATCGCTCGCGCTATGTTTATTTATTCTTTTATCGATTATTATAACAATGGATCTATTCCAGACTTCGGATAGAGTATTAGTTTAGTTTCATGTGCTCGTTTGCATGCTAATAGTTTTGGTAGCTACCACGGTAAGCTGTGTCTCCTTACGCAAGATTTTTGGTGTTAAGACTCAGTTCATAGACGCAGATTCCTAACAAAGATCCCTTTTCTACAATCAACAATAGCTGATTGCCAATATGTATCCATGACTCAAAAAGTTGTGAAAGAAGACTGGCAGCGATTCATTGATTAAACCTCGTCATAAGTGCCGTACCTACAATGGATGACATCAATGTACAATATGACGCGCAACTTGAGTGGCAATCGCAGATCTGTCTTTATGGTCGACGCGATAGGTTGGGAGACTAGTTCGCATAAATTCTCGCAAAGCTAGGAGAACATTTTCACGTCAGTTCGCGAAGTTGCGAGTTCAAGCCTCGTAATTTCCTAGGATGAGGGTAGCGTGAGAAAGAATTATGGAGGTTTTTTGGCAATCATTTTCAAAGCACTAGTGTCCACTAATGGAGAAATCCTCGGCTCCTGGCCCAAATTCAAATTTAAGTAGTTAGTGAACTCCTTTAGACTAAACTATTACCATATCATGTTCAGTCGTATAGCTTTATGTCCATCACCAATATCTTAACAAGTCGTTGCAAAAGCACTTTGAAGGCCCGGCCGACTCGCAAGCTTCGCAAAGCTGCTGTGGAAATGTGGTTAGACTCGACTCACCAAGGTTGTCACTTCAATCGACAAATCAAGAATGTAATCGATTGACATTGTCTGGTCTGACGAGGCCGTTATTTTTCACTCGATGGGATCGTTAACACGCACACGCACAACAGCCGTATCTGGTCAGATGTTAATTCTTAAGCCATCAACATGTCATCTCGAAATCCCTTCATTCACAACTAAGTTATGTGTCTGGATGTGGGATTTTCTGCTAAGTTTGGGACGAACGGACCTTTTTTTCTTCTCCAACACAGTGACAGCTGATTCTCCTTAATCCCCAGATGCTTAAAGGGATGCTACGTGCGTCGCCTCAACTTTGCGCAAAAGCGCAAAATTGGTCCTCAACCTGATATAATTGTACTAGATGGGTGCCCCACCACACAACTTTGCAAAGAAGGTACGAAACTTCCTCGTCCCAGCCAATTTTATCGGTTATTGATTGTTATGTAGGATTTCGCGTGATAGATCGAGGATGTGACCGAGAGTTGGCCGAACACGTTCTCACCTGCTGATTTGAATTCCTCTCGGACTTTTGGTTCTGGGGATGGATGAAGCGAAGATAGTTACCATCCATGGTAAACACAAAGCCTGGACCTGGTTGAGTGCGAAGATCACTGATATCTGCAAGCTGCTGAGTCACAACAGCGAAGATAAGAAAACTTGCCGCTGGTGTTTTCGATCATTATTTCGGGCGAGAGTTGACTGCACCGGATTGATTGCGAACGGGCCCATCATTTTCGAACATTTTCGATTTGTTGACATTTTAATCATCAAAATTAATTGGCTTTTTATTGTTGTTTAGATTTCGTAAATTCCTCCCTTTTATAGTTGCGCAATTTATAACATGGCTTCGTGATAAATAGTTTATTCTGCTTTACTCATTATAGATATTCAATTTTTATAAAAAGTCAAGCGAAAATTTACGGACACCCTGTACTGACCCTGTTGTTGAGATGATAATCGATTCGTTTTTTTTTTAATTACTATTTTTATTAAATCTAAGAAGGCAATTACAAGCATCATAATATAACTATTTTACTGTGTTTCTTTTCTCAAGTTTAATCTTATATATATATATATATAATAATTATTTCATGTACAAGAAAAAGCACAGCTTTCCGGACTAGTTTCGTGTTTGTTTTATACACATCATCCTTCAGCGGTAAAAAGAAGTTACAAAACCATCTGTACACTATCATTTATTACATACTTTCTATTTCTACAATTCATTTTCAACATTAACACAAACTAAAACACATAAAATTACTGTCATTAATTGGTATGTCACATGCCACTGATCGTTCATGCATGTCATTTCGTCACCTTTCATGTAAATTTCATAAATCCTAGAGGACAATTGATATGAACCAATTTCGATCATTCGAGAGGCATAGAGGCATATCTTTGTTTTGATTCAATGATTATAGTTGTTCAAGAATGTATGGAATTTTGTAACGACCTTAGAATTTCTATAGTTTTCATTTTTCGGTTGCATGTTCATAGACATCGAAAAACCTTCAGTGGAGTTGGTAGCCTCTAAGATGCTTCGCTAATACCGGGTATTTAAATGTCTTTTGGATGCTGCCAATATACCGCATACGAACAGCGGTCACAACTGTATTGGTAAAACAAATTATGTTGGCTATTCACAAATCCATCAGAAATATCTATCTTTATTTTGAAAAAAAGTTTTGAAGTTTGAAAAGTTTTGTACGGCGGGGTTTACTTGATCTCTGTATCATGAGAAGACTTTTGGTTGATGATGGTGAATTCTTGTTATTTAATTCTTTGACGCCCTCTCGAAGATTGAACGGAACTGGCCCAATAAAATAATATTTTTGCTTCTGTCCCTTTGTCAGGGATCTTCTGTTGCACGACTGTCCCTCTTTTTAATCAATTTTCTTTCTTTACAGATTTATTTTTTCATCATTGGAGAAGACCATTTGTAACTTATGATCTGAAAATAATCAGAAATCTTTTTTAGGAATGCAGACTGAATAAAAAGAGTCTCATTCAGAACAGATTTTAGTGAAGCGCGAAAACAATAAAGAGTCCGAATGGCAGGAAGACACAATTTTCGTATTTGTCTGGAGCGTGAGGCATACAAGTATTGGGAGTATAAAAACCTCCTGTTATTGGTCGATTTTATGTGAAAATCTAATTTAATCTTGAAAATTTTTTGATTGGAGAGTCACTTCGGTATCCAATAAATGTGATACAATTATTAAATACTCTCTTCCATGGTAAATTGGATGTTATCATCCAAACCATTGACAAAAGTTCAAAAAAGCTTTTGGCTTCATTACTGTTGCGAAAAATGACAAAAACAATCGTCAACAAGATCGACGATAGAAGAATGGCAATTGTGTGTGCCGTCGTCCGCGCGTACTTACAAAAATTGCTTTTCGATTCATATCTAGAGCTGAAGGCCAGCGCATGGTAGGGCCCAATGGTTTGAACCCATGGCCATTAAACTCGTCCACCCTGATAGAAAAAGATTCATTATGAATAAAACTAAAATAAGACATTCGTTCGCAAGCCAGATCTTAACAATAAGCTGTTTTATTAAAGCATGTTTTGAAATAGGAAAATTGTACGAAGTCAATCTGCGATGATAGGGCAATGGTGTTTTAATCGTTTTCTGCTGTTTGCACAGGATATGCTTGAGAAAAGGTTCTTAACATCTTAAACTGAACAGCTGGAAAGTTCTCATCAGGCAAGTAAAGAACATTTCAGGCTAGTCAACAAATTGAAAAGTATCCTTGAGATTGTATTTCATAGGAATGAATTTTTTTTAAAATATTATCAAGCCCAAAGAGCCGAGATTAGATTGTGTAGGAATTACACATACTCATAATAGGCCGGTTATGGCGGAAGGAATCTTCAGCCATTTTTGTTGGACTTTGGGAAGGACCATAGGAGGACGAGCAGGCTGCAGATCCCACTACGCCCGAATGTTTTGAAAAATATCATCATTTATATCAATTTTTTGGACTTCAATAATCTTGTGAAGTTTCGTATTGAATCGGTCTTCTCTTCCAAAATGAATGGTTTTCTTTTTGTTTGAACGGTTTGTCAGGCTTATATTTTTTTGAAACGACTTTGATCACTCAATATGCTTTTGTTGGAGCTTCTCCACATTAACGAGAATTTCTGTCAATGGATCACTATGCCCGTTGCCTTTGTCAAATTTGGATATCACAATATCCTTATTTTTGGCCAAGTTTGGATAGAGACTTCATTTAAGATTTTCGCAATTATTGGATATTCTGGTGTTTGATGAAAGTAACTTTTGAAAAGCGTTGCCTTTATTTTGAATTATCAGATCATTGTTGGTTGGTGCATGCACCATCGAAATGCTTGAGTTTTTTTGATTTAGAGACCAAATTTTCGGCCTCAGCCTTTTTGTTCATTAAATCTTAATTTTGGGTTGAGGAAAACACATCGAAAAACCTAGAGCAAGAACTTCTTTTTCATTATCAGTCAAAGGAACTGATCGAAATATTGAGAACAGAGTTATTGATTTTGATTTGTCCTTGGAGATGTGAGACAACTGGTTTTTTGAGTAGTTAGATTCAAGATTTCTAAGTTGTGTTTCTGAAGTGACAAAACTTTATGATTCTCTTAGTGGAGACTCAGCTAAAAATGGTGAAGTCAATCAACCGAGCACAAAAATGCCGCAAAACCTTAAATTAATTGTTCAATCAAGCTGCATTCGAAAAAACTTAAGAAACTTGAATCTACTCAAAAACCAAGTTTTTGTCTCATCTCAAGGACAAAAAAAAATCAATTAACTCTGTTTCTCAATATTTTCGTCAGTTCCTTTGACTGATACCGAAGTGGACTCTCCAAATCAAAAAATTTCCCACAGATAGATTTTTTTCACATAAAATCGACCAATACAGGAGGTTTATACTCCATACTTTGCCTATGCTCCAGACAAATACAATATTTTGTTTTCTTGTCCTATATCGGTCTCTTATTGGTTTCGCTGCTTTCTCTAAAATTCTGATATCTGAGACTGAAAGACTATTTTTTCAGTTTTCTGCATCTCTCAAAAGAGATTTTCTGGATGATTTTTTCTCCAATTAATGTATCATGGTAGTATATACCTCCTGATGAATAAAATAAATTCAGGATAAATGACAGATAGAAATTGAATTAATGTAAAAGGACAGTCGGATGCAACAAGTTGATCTCGACCATGACCACAAAGTTCCTCAGAAGCTAAAAGATATAAATGATGTAGTGTTTCTTGGCCAGTTCCGTTGCGCATTCGACAAATGGTAGAGTAAGGACATAGTGTTCGTCAAAGATTATTTTAGTATAATAACTGGAAATGATCACAACATATCTCCCAAACCCAACATGGGTCATCTCATGGAGGGGTACAGAGTGTATCTCTAGACGCCGCGTATCTCCAATAAACTTTCACAACTCTAATAAAAATCTCTTTTTTCAATAACTATTAAGATAGTATATTCTGATGGTCGATTGAAATAGGTACCAACATATGTGTATTACCACCTATTGTACAGTTGTGACCGCTGTTCTAACAGATTTGCGGTTATAATTTGGGACTCGCATTCCAAAAGACCATTTAAAGTACCCAGTTTATTAGTCGAGCATCTATAGAGTGCTTAATCCAACTCCCAACTGATAGTTTCGGATGCTTTATTTGGTTGGTTGATGGACACATGATACCTGATAATTTAGTAGATAGAAAACTTTGAATGAGTTTAGAATTACTTAGTAGGGTTGACTCATTGTTACTAAAATTCCATTCATTCTTCGATAAACTATAACTCATAGAACTCATAAACAAAGCATTGGCCTCTCGAAATGATCGAAAGTTCGGTTTCATAGCTACAATTTGTCTTCTAGGAGCATTATTCAGAAATAGTTTACATGAAAGGTTTGACGACAAATGACATGCAGTGAACGTCATGTGGCATGAGTGTATCATACAAATTAATTAAATGACGTTAGATTTTATCGTGTTTTAGATTCAGGTGTTTTATAAATGTGTGAAAATTGTGGTATATAATGTAGTATCTTTAGGACGCAACGTTTGTATGTATATGATGTTGTACAGAGTGTTTTTGTAAAACTCTTTTATTGAACCGTTTGAAGTATTGGATGTGATAATAAAATAAAAACAAATTCGAATACTAGTCCGGAAAGCTTGGTGGCGTGTTTTCTTTTAACATGGAAATATTGGATATTGAAGACGCTGGGAACACTTTGCTTGTAAAGATATATTTATTTTAGATATCGAAACAATGTGAAACTTTTTATATGCCAATAAATAAGTTTATATATTACTTCCTGATAATATAAACTGTGAAGGCTAAAGGTCAAAATGGCTATATTTCTCCAACTTCTCAGGCGCTTTATGTCAACTCCTTCTTCATAAGCTGGAAGGGTTCTTTTGATAATTGTCGTTTTCAAAATTCATATCGCTAAGAAATCCGAGCCGAAAATTAATGTGTTTGCGCAGTAAGATATGTTAACTTGTAATTTTATTATTCGATTCGAAGTTGATAGATTAAAACATAAAGATCGTCCAAACCAAAAGGAAATTCAATTCGTCTTTGATCTGCGAATTGAGGATTATGTACTGATCAAGCGATATCGCCCTCCCAGTAGTCTAGCTGCAAATAGTCTGCAGAGATCGCTGATAATTGGCCATCTCTTATATAAGGTAAATAGATGCTCCTTTTTTCTTTCGTATTAGTTCTAAATATCAGAGACATAATTTAATGGACTAGATAGTCGCGATGGCACAATTTCCCTTCTAATTGATATTGACTATAATTTAAATGGAGGATTGGATAGGATATATCGTTGAAAATACCAGTATTGCTGATTTTTTCTTATAAGAGTAATTGGTTATTTCTACATTAGATGTTTAGTCAGTATTTGACTTGTTAGATGCTATTGTTCCTATGTTTCATGTTGACTCTTGTTTTCGCAACATATCTGCTCTTGTTTAGTTTGCGCTATTCATTTAGTTTAGGGCATTATTGCATCATTGTTACATATCTATATCAAGATTTCTATTTTTATTAAAGAATATATCGATTCCATTTGCAAATGATTTTTGTGTTTTGTTAATAGGTCATTAGTGTAGCGTTGAAAATTGGTGATATGAATTGGTGATCTGGCGATACAGGTTGTTAGCCAAGTTCCGCTAGTTTAAGCGTCGACGCAACAAGGGTATATCGAATAACTTTTTGCTATGACTAAAAATGGCATTTCATTTTATTGCCAATTGCGAACACAATGATATGTAGCACTTCAGATAGGAAGAAACCCGTCCAATATACAGATTTAAAAACCGTTAAAGGGATGCTTTTTCACAATATGCATAGAATTCAGAGTCATATATGATTTATCAACTACAGACAGCGTTAGATATTTGCGCAAAGGTAAAAATGACATTATTACCCAAAATATGGCATACATAAAAACTACATAATAAGAACTTTGAACAACATAAACAATTTATCTGAACAATTTCGGTCGATTTATAGAATACGGAAATTCAAGAAGACGCAAAGAGAGGAAAAATTGATTAAGTATTAATTCAGAAAGAATTGGCTAATTTTCTCTTTATATAGTGACAAGACCCGCTCAAAAGTCTTTGGAAACCCAGCCCTCAATTTTCTTGTTTTCTTTTCTTAAGCTCTCTCGCTTCGGGTTTAACTGATCACTATAGGTGTAAAAAACAATTGAAATCAGTGGTGCTTGTAATTGAATAGCAAACATCATGCTTTGAACAAATATGCTATCATTAAATAAATTACGAAAGTTTATGCCAAAATATCTGGGAGAATCAAGACTTTATTGCCAGTAAAACCTGAATTTGCATCATGTCCAGTATCTTTTTTAGACTTCCCCTCTCTAGAAAATTTTATGGATTTTTCCCGAATGTTGGTAACCTGGCCATCATGCGCATTCAATTTATTTTATAACTAGTTAGGTTTGCTCCATTAATGTCATCTACTACTAATAATTTGCCATGGGTTGCTATGGACGACGATTAGCGATTCGGTTGGGTCTAAAACTATCAGATGTTTTTTGGTTTGAGTCGTCTTCAGATAAGTTGTCATAAATAGCGATGGTGTACATATGGACGACTAAACATGTTCCTCGTGATGCTTGTTTTGCCAAAATTAGCCAGGAACGGAATTAAAATCGCACAGACTCCGCATCTGAATATTGCTGTTATATAAAAAGTCACTTTCGGATGGGGGAAGGGAACTAAGCAAAAAAACAGATGTTGGATAATATCAAAAACGTGTCGTCATAATTAGGAAATAGTAGATGAGGGACTGTGGATCTGGTTGTAGTTTCTGCTAAAGATGAAGAGAAGGACAAACCTGTGGAGCCACTTCACAAGTTCGGGAAGGCCAACAAAAGTTTGGACAGTCCGAGTTCCTAAACGAAAGATTGAAAGAGCAAGGAATGGTCCCTCTGAAAGAATTTCGGTCCGACGTATAACGTCTACGGGAGATAAATAACTCTCATCAAATCTGACCGAAGTAGGGAGTTGTACAGCTCAGCGATGTACCTCAGACATTTCCGGCTGTGCCCTGTGCCCAAATGGGGATACGTATGCTAGACGTCCAAAGCAGATAAAACCCTGGTTTTTGACCAAGAGAGAAATGATGCATTTGCGCGCCTTACTTGGGCAAGGAAGATACTCCAATCTTGGACCGATAGAGCAGTGGAAGCGAGTGGTAGTGGTATGGTCGGACGAGTCAAAATTTAATTCCTTCTTTCGTTCATTATGGAACGATTAGTTATGTTATGAAGGCGCGAGAAGGCGGAGGGGAAAGACTTATCCTCCTGACAGTTGTTTGCAAAATATCAACAGTTAAAATTCCCACGAATGGACACCTCATGGTACTGGGGCTGATTTAGCACGGTTAGCGGAACTGGGAAGACTTAGCAAATTTGTGAAGGAGTATCGGTCGTCAATCAGGAAAGCTACATGCAGATTTTGAAATACAAGCTTGTGAAGGGGTTGGGTTTTTTTTTTTTCTCTGCCTCATCATCCTTCAATATCCACTGCTGTGACGACGCTTCATGGATATTAACGAGAAAGACATTATCTTTTAACAAGACTACTAACCCCATTGCATATCACATCTCTACTAGCATCATAATAGGTGGAGTCTACAAGGTATTATTTACTTTTTGTAGCATTTGCCAATTTCAATTTGTAGCTTTAATCTCATTTTGTTTTTTTTTAGTGTTGTCTTATTTAGAGTTAGGTTGATAAGCAAGGGATAATGTATTTTTCTCGCCCTTTACTCTGAAGAAACATTTCTGGCGTAAGGACGTGGCCTGCGTGGAAATTCACGTAGACCTTAATCCAATTGAAGAGCTGTGGGAAGCTGATTGGGAGAATTTGAGCAATGAAGAAAAAACCCAAGAACGAAGTCTAAGAGTTGATTTGCCTTCCTTTTGTTTCGGGTTTTGAGTGATTAAAGTGTTGTAAGTAGTTTATTGTTTTTATGGTACCATGTAAAATGGATCAAAAAGCAACTTAGCGCTCGTGGCAAAGCTACCTTATTCGTGGAATAGCATGCACGATACGATTTGCAAAGCACGTTAATCAGTTGCAAGTGGCGGAGTTGGTACTAATGTATTTTGATTGAGTACCTTCTTCGCTTTCTTGATTATCCTGTGTGAAAATATTTTTCATTATTGACGATCAAATTTTGTAACAAAGATATTATTATACAAGAACACTACGGATTGTTTATTACAATATAGACCATAATTAATTGCATTGGAATTAATTGATCTATCAGTCATTCAAGTCGTTTATACAAGGAACATGACTGATTTCTTAATAATTTGACATAATAATTGCCATTTGGATAATTTATGAACTATCCATTCAACAAAGTGGGATTGTGAATGTAGCAAAATGAATCCGGGCAAAAAATGAGAGGTGGAGTCAAGACTTTTGAGGGGCGGGAGTATAGGAGTATATATTATTTATATGAAATATAATTATATATATATATATATATATATATACTTATATTATTATATATATGATTTATTTCAGAATGCCTCTTCTTCAGTCAAATCGGGATGGGATAAAAAAATTTTTTTCCATCCTAATTTGAGGTTATTTCGATGAACATATTATCTGAGATAACAAGGAATCTTTTTTTATTGGCCTTGTCTATTTTTGATTATTTTGAACTAATCAGCCAATGGCGAATTTTATCATTAATATATTATATATATTGTTTTCTTTGCATGTCCTGTTAAGCTGTTGGTTGGTTATCAGTTTATTGCACCTTTGAAAAAGGTTTTTCTGAATTATTGTTTTCCTCTATCATCTAATGCTTTAAAGGCGATGTCAGACAACCATTTGATTATGTAAAATTCATTATTTGACATTCGATAACGTTGTACTTTGGAGAAACTTGGTCCATTTCAACAAATAAGTTAAAGGTGAAAATATTCAAAAATCGTAAGTTACAACATATAATAGCTATTTATTTGTCTCCGTGAATGCAATGTAGATATCCTATTCCTTTATTTGACCTTGACCCATTAAGAAGATTATTGCCCGCGCGGGAGATAATATTTACCCCAATTTCCATTAGACGTCGGTTTATAAATGGTGGCTTGTTCTGGGCTGGGAACATGAAGGCAATCGAATTTCATAGAAAATTTGTTTGCTTTTCGATTTTATTATGAGGGTTTAATTCCCAGCTCAAAAAATCACATTAAGTGTACATTCAACTGAAGCTCTTACGCAGTATTTACCGTGAATTGTGTGATAAACATAAAATAGTGAAACATGAATGGGTTGAACCTGCGCCGTCTTTGATGTCGAGTATTTTTTCCGCATGAAAGATACTTGAAAGAATGGTTACGATGTATTTCGAGAAAAGTCTTCCAGAGTACTCAAGGCATTTCAAGGATGATGATTTTATCTTAACATCGAAGGACACAAATGTGAGAAGAAATCGGACTCACAAACGCTGCAGAAACGTTTACCCTGAAACGCCGGTTTTTTTCTCATGTGGACTGCATTTCCCTTTTAAAAAAAACTCACACCCCCCCACCCACACTGTTAGGATAACGCCGAACGCAACATTTGAGCGCCGTTTCGAAAAGCACAGATCTTGCCTTGACTGTTCAAGACAAACTCAACAAAGCTCGATCGGTTGAAGACCGATCCATAGAAACACAGATTACACAAGTGAATGGGAAAAAGTAATTCCCGATAATCGATAACCAATTCATTTCTTCTCGATTCGATTCGAAAAGTTAGTGCTCGTGTTGCTTTCACATTAGCCATCGACTATGATTTGATAAATATCAATCGCTTCTGGTTAAAGCGTGATGACCTTGTTTGCCAATTAACATTTATGGTCGACAGTGACAACAAAATCTCCTTCTTTTCATTCACAGTTAATTAATTTGCTGCCCTTAATAAAACCTATATAAGAAAGAAATTTATGCAATACTTCATTCTCAGCCGAAGTACTGATAAAAGTACCCCCCCTAGAATATTGTCAGGATATACCGTATTTCTTTGAATATGAGACGCCCCTTGAATAAGGGACGAACGCCACGAATAAGAGACGCATCCGTGAGAGGAAAAAAATAAATAAGAAAGACGCCCCCTTGAATAAGGGACGCATGTACAAAAATAGACTGCTATAGACATATTACATGCAGGCTATTGATAATGTGGTAGCTACATCCGCCTGAGCGATTATTAGCCATACTTATCTTAGTAAAATTAAGTCAGTCAACAAGAAATACCGGATATACATGACCAATATGTATAATTATAAATATATTATATATATATATATATATATATAATATATATACTATATATATAAGAGGCTGTCTCGGTCGTTGTACATGCAGAACATGCATGTTGTAACATACGTACATTCAGGCCTACTTAAGGTACTCTCTACCATTATAAGGATACATTATACGGTAGCTTCCTTGCATTTGAGACCCCCCCTCATGCACCGGTCGGTAACTTTTGCTGTAAATACACTTGATTAATCGTATTTTTCGTTTCGCGGTAAATTCAGATCTTAGATCTACATGTATAGGGTCAACATGAAGCTGGTATAATGAATGAATAGAGATGAGTCTACAAGATATGCTACTAACAAACCATAAAAACTCCTTTCATTTCCCAAAATATCTAAAAATGATAAAGCCGTTATGTATGTAAAGGAAAAAATTAACTGGCGAAATTTGCCCATGCCAAAGGCCTAAGTGATGGAATGCAAAGGAACGCTAAGGAGAATAGTAGCAAAAAACTAAGACATCTTTTCTAATGGAAAGAATGAAAACTTGAACATTTGATAATAAGAGACCCCCCTGTAATAAGAACCATCAATCAGATCTGAAAAAATAAGAGACGCGTCTCTATTCTAAGAAATAACGGTACTAAATTGAGTCCACTTACAACTTTGTGCGGCAGTTAAGAGTACTATCCGTAATAAAATTTCGCCAAGAAAAATTTCATCAAATTTGCATAACTGCCTCTTATTATCTGTTGTAAAATAATTTTTAGAATCCATCTGCTTACCCGAGTTATATTCGAAGAGCACTGCTCACATAGCATTAATTCGATCATCCAATATTTTGTTTCTCCAACTACGCGTCAATTGCAGTCACCCACCCAATCCATGTCCCCATGCGGTATGAGGACAGTATCATTCCAAGCGATCTCCGGCCTTTGAATCAATTTCAAGGGTGCTCATTATAGACGAAATTTACATTTGCACAAAAACTAAGAATGACGAGTGGCAAAATTTTTGGTTTAACCCCTCCACAATTGTAGCAAGGCACTAACTGCGCTTGTATTCATGATATCCACTATCACTGGAGCCATCGGAACGTTTTTGTAAAAAGATCGTACCAATAGGAATAAATTGAATTCAGAGAAATTGAATGAATCGCATCAGCCGGTAATACATTAAGTACAATCAATTAGGTTTCTAGGCTGTTTCCATCAGTATTAGAAATACAATCATCTGTCGATTATCTTAACATTCGTAAA
This sequence comes from Prostheceraeus crozeri, assembly GCA_907163375.1. NCBI lineage: Eukaryota > Metazoa > Platyhelminthes > Polycladida > Euryleptidae > Prostheceraeus > Prostheceraeus crozeri. The sequence continues at coordinate 121,353 of CAJQUW010010738.1, forward strand.
ATAGATAATTTGTAGAAACACCAGAAAGCGAGCCATTCGCAAATAGATTTTTTACAAATATTTTGTCAAGTATAAACTCAATCTTCCCTAGACAATCCAAATTTTAAAAACCAGACCGATAATCGTGAATTGTTGAAATCACATGCCGTATTTCTTTGAATAAGATCTCTCTCTTATTTTTTTCAGATCCCTGATTGATGCGTCTCTTATTTATCAAATTTCAAGTTTTCATTCTTTCAATTAGAAAAGATGTCTTAGTTTATTTGCTACTATCTCTTAGGTAATCCTTTGCATTCCTCACTTAGGCCTATGTCATGGGCAAATTTCGCCAGTAATTTTTTCTTACATACAAACGCTTTATCATAATTAATATTTTGGAAATGAAAAGGAGTTTTATGGTTTTGTAGTTAGCATACTCTTTGTAGAAAAAGTACTAAAACGAAAAAGAGCCAAGAAGGAACCCAGCGAAAATAACAAAAATAAAACATAAAACGTGTTTCATCTAAATACATTCATATACCCGTACATGTTGGCCACTATACATGTAGACTAGATCTGAATATTACCGAAACTAAAAAATACCGGATAAGCAAGTAGTATTTACCGCAAAAAGTATACCGACCGGTGCATGACTCCAAATGCAAGGGAAGCTACCGTATATATGTCTCCTTAAATGGTAGATGAGGTAACCTTAAGTAGGCCTGCATGTACGTATGGTTACAACATGCATTTACTGCATGTACAACCGACAAGAAAGCTTATATATATATTATACAATATTGGTCATGATATCCGGTAATTATATTAGACTGACCTTATTTTACTAAGATAAGTAGGCTAATATCGCTCAGGCGGATGTAGCTACCACATTACAATAGCCACAGCATGTAATCATGGCATATAGCACAGTCTATTTATTTTGTATAACATGCGTTCCTTATTCAAGGGCGTCTCTATTAATTTTTTTTTCCTCTCACGTATGCGTCTCTTATTCGATGGCGTCCCCTTATTCAAGGGCGTCCTCATATACCAAAGAAATAACGGTATTATTGATTGACAGTGATTATAGTAGTATTACAGTATAGATATAATGATTTGCTGCCCAAACATTACATATATATTTTACATTATATGTTCATCATTCCGACTGAAAGAAAGCCATAAGACACGCTCCATTTTGAACTCTTTGATTTCTGTTTTAAAGACGAATGGCTACAGATTGCTCTGGGTGCACTATTTGGAGACGTGTGCTCTGATAGAGCCGTATGATGATTTCTTCATGAATTTAACAAACAATTTCTCAGGTCCTACAACAAGTTTCTTAATGTTTGCAAAGACAAAACTTTTTTCAAATCCAGTACTTCATGTACATTTACAACAGCAAGGTATAATTTACACAGATTCGCAAATAACATTCCAATCAGTCGTTATCTTATCAATTCGTGAATAATAATTTGGTAGATACAACAGCAACGCAAAACCCATATCAATACTATCGATATATCATTCTTACTTTATCACCTTTGATTATAATTTTTTAGACCCTAATTTTTGTGGTGCATTCTTATTCCAGCACGAGAAAAATGTACGAATAATTTCATTATGGAAATGGATTTTTCACACCCGACCGACAGTTCTTGTAATTGTGTGTGCTTTTTGTCCTATTATATCAGTCCCAAGTCCACGGCTACCTCGCTTCCTCAGAACGAGTCAGATGCAAGCGGCTTCTCGAATTCAACTATTTGTTCAAGCCTCTGACCTCAATGTGGACAGACAAAAAAAGAAAACGCAGAAAGCGCAGTGAATAGACGAAGAATTAGTTTTGCAACACACACCGCGACAATTTTTTGTTTTAAATCATGTGAAATTAATCTATTCCAGACTGCTAGCTCCGATATACGTCAGATGACTATATTCGAGAAATCAGTTTAAATATACCTTAGATGTATATGAAGAACTTGAATTCTAAAGAAAAGCTTTGTCAGGCAGGACCCACGAGGACATGAGAAATTGTTTTGTATAAATATTATGAAAAGAAATTAGAGCATATCGGCTATCATTAGAGCACAAGTCGTCTCTAACTAGTGTACGCAGAGCCAATTCAGTAGTATTGCACCCCCTGCCTGTTGAACAGAAATCACGAGCTCAAAAGAGCGCTATTGCCTCAGTAGTGATCTTATGGGTGTTTCGTCAAACTTCCTCGTTCATTGTTCGAATTCAATTGAAGATCTTCATATGAAAGCAATCAAATATAGTAAATTCACTGTAACAAAGTTATACAAAATCTTTAACATTAGAGGACGTTAAGAGGTGTTGGTTTCAAAACAAACAATGTGAACACTTTATACTCGGAAGCATTTTAGGCCACGTAACCTATCCTCCCATTGTGTCCAAGTTGTTATTTAATCACACTCATTTCTTTTTGTTGTACAGATGTACCTTGTAATTTTTTTTTTTAAAGTCTTGGGTTTGGACCCTACCAAGGTTGTTGAACCAAGGTCTCCCGGGGCCAGAGCGAACACATTCTACCACAAAGCCACAGCGACGGCCACTCTGCCACAATAAAAGCAATACAACACATGGCTCGCGCGTTCATTAGAACTTCAGATAGCCATTTTGGATGTACCAATGCCGATGAATGGCTGTGTGCCTAGAAGTTCACAAGTAACAACACGCCACTTTAATCTTGTTCTAAAGATTATCAAATGTTAACATTTTGAAATAAAACATTGAAATAAGAACATATTTGAATGCATTATGTTTATTATTTTAGTGAATGTTACGTAATTCTACGCTTATGTATAGGCTCTACATGCTTTTTAGGACAAACCTTTTTATTTGAGTGTTCATGAACATGATAATAGGTCACTTTAAAATACTTTATTTAGATTATACAGCAAGTTCCCTCCTTACAAAATGTTAAAAAACCCAATAGTTCTGCCTGACATCAAAAGCTCTCATGCACTAGCAAAACTAGCAAATTTTTTTTAATAAGTTGCGAAATTCGCGAAATTTGCGATTTCCGAACGTGATATTATATATAATACTATACCGCCAATGCAACTGCGGGACATTCAAGAAGTTCGGAGGACCTTCTGACCACTCTAACGTGGATGTAGGAGAGCATCTAGAATTCGGTGATTTAGTCCCGCTGCTCTTTGCTGTAATTCATGAATGCAGCAAGTGAAGCCGCGAGGAAGGGGAACTGCCGCATGAACTTCGCTGTAGATTGACCTTTATGGCAGAATTCCGAGGAAGATCTTTCAGGCGAAACTACTGACTTGGGAGGAAGAAGCTTTTACTTGTAAAGGTTCAAAGTATGAAATGCTGCACAAGACGAGGATCATGGCAAGCGGCTGTTAAAAACGATAGAAAAAATACCAGGACAGCAAAATGGATATGGTCCGAAAATGAAAAAGGGAGACTCACTCACAGCGACTATCAACTACAAATGTGAGAATTACTTGTCAGGTTTCGAAGGATGCTGATCAAGATATGCCTAATTGCGTTGATATGTACCAGACTTGAATGCGTTAGCAGCTTCTGTTACTTGGTATGATGTCACGGACAGTTGCGGTGCCGTTGAGTCAGCCGTAGTTGCCAGAATGCGGTGCGGTTTAGAGTAAATAGTTTAGGGAGCTCCAAGCCATTTTAAACATCGAAATCATCCTTCCATGCGAGTTAAAGGCTAGTTGTATGCAGCATGTGTCCGTCCTCAAGCATGAATTTACGGTTTTAAAGTCTTGACCCTGCTCTCTACTCAAAAGATGCTGCAATCTATGCGGAAAGTGCACATGTGTGGACGTGCGAAAATCAGATATGAAGGTCTAATGAAGATCTGCGACAGGACAGGAGACTGGAGAACATCTTAGATTCCATTCAGAAGTTGGCGTTGGCTTGTACAACGGAAGGTGCGTAGAAATTCTCGCGAGTCAGACATGGGTCCCACGTGAGATCTACAAAGCTTGCTTGGAAGTGTGCTGTAGGACGTCACAAGAAATACCTGGCATGAGTGATAGACAAACTGAGAAGTGTTGGCGCTCAGAAGAGCTGATGTATACGAACGCCAGAAGTGGAAGAAATCAAGCGGAACCGTCCAACCCCCAGCAACTTCATGGAACACAAGAACTAAAAAGGGTGAGTGAAGTCATACATCATGAAATTTAACGCGAAAAAACATTGAACTAATTCTGGAACCCCATTAAGCTAGATGTAAATTAAAAGACTCGGTATAAGGACATAATGAACATTTGTAAAGAATTGCAAACTGACTCCTCGAAATAAACTTCTATGGTCCGTTGAAAAACGCTAGCCTAGTCGGAGTTCAATCAATCTAAGGACTCGAAGCAAAATGAATAGAACACCGACCCCGCTTCCTTCCCCCGCAATTGCAATAATGCTCTCTTCAAAGCTACGCCGTTGAAGTATGGCATGTCTAGCGTGCTTTAATATGCAAGAAAAATAAGCTCATCCGTAAATTCAATGTTACAATACATGTAAACATTCAGAATTCGCAGGTGGTTTTCAAGCATGTATTTCTGTCATGCCGATAATGGTCTGAAATTTCAGATGGATCACATTTCAGGGCATACCGTTTAACGACTTTTCATGACAATATTATCAATCACTCACTTGGGTAAACTGGAAGTAGTGTCCCTACACAAAGGTCGAAAATTGTCCTGTCCACCTACATATCCCCAAAACTGTGAAACTGATATTTTTTTATATTCCCATGATTCACATTAAAACCGATTGTGGTATAGTTTTTACGAACTTCGCCAATTTCAGCTTATATACAGATTGTTGTCTTTCCATCGCCATCAAGGCCACTGAAAATCAAAACATTTCGTAACAATTTTCAAATTATTGCAAATATATATTGATAAATCATAGTTAACGATGGTTATAGCAAAATAAGAGAAAAATCGTGGCATCTCATTTCTAAAAACAAGTTCGAATACAATGAAGTAATTTATCGAGGGGAAGTCAGATGTTACGTTATAAATAAGAACAAATCTCACTGCGAAGAAACTACATGTATTTTCGTTGACCACAGACCGTTAAGCATTGTAACGCATCTGGATTCAAGTAAAAGCAATTTTACAAACGAAATAATAGAACTAAATTAGTTCAGACATGATCAAGTGCCTAACAAAAGAATCAGGAAGAGTCTACTATCCAAAAGTAAAGAGTAAAATAAATCAGAGTTAAAACCAGAGACATACAAAAGAGTAAATCTTCTAAAATCGACTTCAGTCCGAACAGTTCCAGAGCATCAGACTAAAGGATTCGGTCATTTGATTGGAATGAGCAATCTAAGAAGCGAGCGAGCTTTCATTGAGCAACTTTGTTTTGATATGCCATCTATCAACCATTGGTCAACAGAACGCATTAACCCTGTTTAAGCTGCTGCTCCTGCATTGTTTATAGCTCAGTGTGATGAATTGAAAATACAATTTGACATATCATGTCCACTTCGGATAGAAAACTGTCGAAGCTCTTTTGGATTCTAAAGCATCAAACGGTGTTTTGTCAAAGATTCCAGCCAAATTTGGTCTCATTGCAGGAGCACGTGATTGTGCCACTCTAGAATGCCCTCTGGGAACCTGAATCTCAAAACCGATTATTTTTTTGATTTTTTGGCTGGGATTTTAACTTAGAAAAATTTTGAGCTCTGCCCACCCCCCCCCCCTCCAGAAAATGTCCCTAAAAACCCTACCTGACAAGCAAAAAATGATAAAAACTCAAAACACATGATATTAAACAGATAAAGCAAAAAAAGTAAAAAAGGGGATTAAAAAACGGGAAGAAAAAATGAAGAGCCCCACTGGGAAAGTTACTTATTCAAAATTGGAGACCACTTTTTTGAAGAGGGCTCGCAATACACACCAAATGCACTCCATAAAGGAAAGTGAAATTGTTTCAAGATGCGTCGTCTGCTGCAGGTATTGAATGCAAGCAAGTGGTCAAAGATGGACCAAGTCTTCACACATCAGGGTTCATGTAGAGTCCTCAATAGAGAATTCTAAACTTTATCCCGGATTCCTAGGACCAGATAATGAAATTCAAAACCCATCAAGGAATAACACAACGATTTAGTATACCCGTGAACTCAAGATAATTACACTTTCACGTATACTAAGATAATGAAGTAGATACATACTAAAAATGCACTTCGCATCCGCACATCATTACGCAAAGTAGAATTTAACTCGCTCATGAGATTATCACAGTGCATCACCATTGATCTCATTCAGATTTTCAAAACAAATCATGACTCAATAGCGAAATATACAAAATCATCAGATTTTGTAAACATTCGGATAGAAGACCAACCTATTTATGAGAAATGTCAATCTTAAGCGCTTTGTTTACAAATTGAAATATATAATTGCAACTAAAAATCGAACACTTACAAAAAAAATTATAAAACAAAAACATTGAAACAACCTACTTCAGTTCCTGCTTCAAATCAAAACAAATGTCATAATGGAGTACCTCGCTTGCTGAAGTCTTTTGCAATACCTCCTTTGAGCTACTCTATTTGCCTAATTTCAAGAGACAACGTTTCTTCTTCTCTTTCCGTTCCTTTTCTCCATCTGGTCCTCCTTTTTCTTTGCTTCTCGAGCGCTTCTGGAACCTTCGCGGAAGCAGCCGAGCAGCAAACCGAATCATTTTGCTTGTGAAATGTGATGTTTTCAGAGCAACCTCATGCTGAATTACACGGGCTGCCACTCTCATCAAAAATAAAAAAACCCCGACATCAATTCGGCAATGCCCCCCCCCCTAGATTACGTAGACCTGGGCCCCCTCAAGTAAGAAACTTACGATCATTCGATATCACACAACCCGGTAAGTTTTGAAAGCCGATTCAAGCAGAAGTTTTGGTATATTCTAATAAAGATGCTTCTAATCCTCACAGTTACCAAGCAAATGTATTATATTATTACTGAAGCATATTCATCATCAGTTCATCAAGGTGCACTAGAATACATGACTCGAACAGCACAATTTTCGGAGAACCGTTTTCGAAGGTTAAGACAGAGTGCACACACAGACCCTCAACCCTCCCCTCAATGCAAATCAGCATGAAGTTATATGAACGATTTCGATGATTTCAGCTCGATATTAAGATTGCATATTATCGAATAATCTACATGTAGGCCCATGAGATGATTTTAACTTAACTTTTTCAAAGACAAGAACTATCTTCCTTTCGCTCAAAAATTTTACATTGAAATTTATAATGCAGTGTTTCTCGTGGCAGCTTTGCCATTTTCTATAAGCGTGCCATGAACGTCACACGGTGCAAGAATCCCGTCTTTGTTGTGAAAAAAGAATTTTCAATGAAACCAATAGGGAAATTGTGTCCAGCTGTTCGTACGATGGAAGACTGCTATCAACAGAGTGGTTTGGTCACAGAAAATATCAACATACCAAATCCATGGACTCGCGCGGTTTTAAATGCTTGGGGCAAGCATTTTCTTGGGAGAAAGCCAACATTCATTCTTAGAAAATCGAGAATGTGTGAAAATCTTCCTTTCTTTTCTATGCTGCATAAAGTAACCGAATGTCCTGAAGATTAGTAATATCTTCGCGCAGGATGGAATGCCAGCGCAAATACTACACACTCATCACGCAAATTATTTAAACAGCAATTCTCCTAAATCCAGGGATGAGAACGCGTAAATCACAGAAAAAAAAATCCGTTTAGAATATCTTCCAGGGGTCCAAACGTATACTTTTTCGGGGGGCCCATTTCAGTTTTGATGTGATTACTAACAAGTAATCCAAGATTCATATTTACATAGTTATGAATCTTTATGCGCCGAAACACTATATACCATATGCTGCGACAAAAATACATGATTATTAATGCATTAAGGCCATAGATAATAGTTATTTAGAGCTCAACCATTTTGAGGTAAAGTACCGCAGACAAAACCATCCAGCTTTTAGAATGCAACTAGTGAAGTTTAATGATGTTTTAAAGCGCCGCAGCGGAAAACACGCACTCTTTTGGGAGTAAAACTAGTAGTTTTGGATAGCCGCTTTTCGAAGCGACCGCAAGGCGAAACCACCAGCCTTTTGGTATTTTAATTATTTGAATTTTGATGTTATTTAAAAGAGCCGCCAGGCAAAACCTAGACCTGTTTTGAGAGTGTAATTAGTAGAGATTTGAATGTTTCATAAGCGACCGCAGAGAAACCTCCACACCTTTTGGAGTGCAACTAGTAGAATTTGAAATGTTTTACAAAGCGACACAGGCAAAATCTCCAGGCTTTGGATAAACCTCTGACTAGTTTAATACTCTAATATTTTGCTCGATGAATAAATGAAATGTTCAATACCTCCCTCTTCTGGAATTTCAAAATTAGAGGATTTTGTAAAAAATTCACACTGTGTATGATGGGTCACCTGTTTCTGATGTATTGAGGCTGTAGTATACCGTATACAACAGGTGAGTTGAATTGAGATATTTCGCGAGATTTTGTTTTCTTCATAGGCCTAATTTCTTTAACCTTTTGTTTCAAGTAGATTATTTATTCTTCTCTAATGTTGAACTACGGAAACAAGTTTGGAGCAGTGAAGACAACGATTAAGCTGGAGAGACAAAACGCCTAGTATGTCCCATATTACCCGTCATATATATCTTATTTTAAAAGCTATAAAAGTATTTGATAAAATAAGAAGGCCCCTTCGCAGTCTCAAAGGGGCGCCTCCACGATCTCAAAGGGACCACTTCGCAGACTCAAAAGGCCCCACACGGATCTAAAGGGGCCCCTTCGCAGTTTCAAAATGGGCCGCCTCCCGATCATGAAGGGCCCCTTTCGCATTCTGGGCACTCACAATCTCAAAAGGCATTTCACAATCTCAATAGGGCCTTTTACAAGATCTAGAATAGCTCAAAATCATAATTAATTTATTACTTTGGCAAAACATTCAACATTTCTCCACTATTAGTTATTCTAAAAAAAACCGGAAATCCTGTTAAACCGGAAGAGTCCCTATTAACATCATGCAGTAAAGCAATACGTAGTCCACAAGCTTCTCAAACTCTACTGTTTTATTGGAGTCCAATTTTTCAAATGTGACTTGCTCTATAGCTAACGTTTGCTTGCTTGAAAAGATCTCAAGCAAACTTGATTAGACAATCACTGAAGAAGTGGTGCAAAATCAAAGCCATATAATCCACACCTCTACTTGATATTAAACGAAAGACAGGCAGAGAGAGAGAGCCATAATAACAAAATAACGGTAAAAAGTTGTGACACTTTTTAATACAATATAACAACATAAGGAACAATTTCAAGCATTATTAGTGTCATAGAATAATTAACATTGAACAGTATGTGTACATAGATATCTCAATGTACATGAGTCGTGCCATCACATCAATGGAATTGCCATTTTCATAAGTCATTTTTACTCCAACTTCACAAATGGAGCATCGATTACATCAACAACTTCTGGATAAGAGAATGGATAATATTAAGATCTCATCATTTTTGCAATGAATAACATGTTGACTCCGAATAGATGATTTTTTTTTGGGTTGGGGGGGGGGGGGGGGGGGGGGGGGGGGGGGTGTAGGGGTAAAAATCTATGTGAACGTCAAAAATTTCAAATGTCTTCCAAACTAGAGCGAAATAAGAACTGACCGACTGTTGGATATAGCAGTATAATGTATCTAAACATAAGAAAATTCCATCAAAGTTAAAGCTACCACAAAATGAACTAATAGCAAAAGATATATGTCACGAGCCCTTCGCCCGATTTTTTGTCAGTGAAACTTCGTAGGAAATAAAGTTAGTGTACATTGGTCCTATATACAAAACGAAAGAAAAGTAATTTAAAGCTTTTCCTACTACTATCCTGTCTGGAGGCTATGTTTCATCCGCCATCTTCGTCAAGTGTTATGCATCCAAAACAATCAGTATATGATTTTCACACTGCCATGGATTTGATTTTAATTCATATTTCTCCTTTAATTTTTGCATAAAAGAAATTGTATAAGCAATTTATTCAACCTCTAGAAATTTCAATGACAAGAGACGGGCGTGAAATAATTTTTATGACAATTCAGCCTCATATTTTTAAAAATTTTGTTTACAAAATTGATCAAGACCCAAATACGTCAACATAAATTCCATATATCGATAAACAAAACACCAGTACATGTAGTTACAGTAATATACCCATTCATTTTACACACATGCAAATATATCAAAATGTTCTAAATAGAAAGTTGCCGACATAAAATAGTGTGGGAAAATACATTAATATAAGAAAGAACGAAGAATGAATCAATTGAAGACATCATTCTTGTAAAGGATTTTAAAAACAACATGGTTAGTGATCAAAAAGCTGTAACTTTTATTCACAGAAGAAACGAAAATTGATTCACATATCACATTCGCATGACGTAATCTTATAAACGATGAATTCCCAAACTTTTCCAGGACCTGCATGAACCCTGTACTTGTTCTTGAAATTTCCTACCCAGATGTCGTGCTGTCTCACCAATGTATGTGATAGACTGATTACCAGTGAACTTAAATTCATAAATCACCGATGAGACAAGGGATTTCGAGGTAGGAGACTTCAGAGGAAAATCATCTCGCTATCTTGTACTGCGGAAAGCAAAGACACAATTGGATCTTATTTTCATGGGATATCAGTCTTTCTATCGCCTACAAAACATGCTTTTTTATCATATCTACAAGTAAACAGTCTTCTTATGGCTGTTACCTACTTCATTTGTAGATCTTCTCATCGCGATGTTCTAGTGAAGTATAATCTTGTGGTTTTCTCTCAGATGCTTTTCTACAAACTACAAGGGTTAGTCATTCGCCTGCTAAATGGTCTCAGTTTCCCAATTTCCTCCATGACATAATTCCCACTGCTGGACAGTCTAATAATGTACGGCAAATACTGCCGTTTTGCCAAGCCTCCATTTCCAATTCATTGGGACAAAGTTCGAGCGGAAGATTCAATGAAATGTGTTTATAAGATGTTTTGTCGATACAAACTACATTCAAAACCGAAGCCGAACCAATTCGTGTACAAGACATCAAGAAATGGTAGCTTCCTTCCTGCTTTCGTTCTGATTCATAGCGTAAATTTCAAATTCCAAATGACTGTATGATAAAATCAAGGAAAGCGTCAATCTTAGTTTTTGTCATCCGGATGATTTCTCACTAGATTCATGGTCTCGATCATTAGAAATCACAGTTATACTATTTTCCCTGATGCCGGTAGGTAATGTTCCCACAGATCCTTGTTATGATTTCACTACACCTATTGTTTTCACAACAAATTGAACTGGGCAAATGCAAATTACGTAACAGAAAGTTCGTTTCCAAAATTCAACTAACTTTATAAGTTTTTAGAAATCTCATGTTCTGGAAATTGCTCCTTTGAAAATTTTCATGACTAGATACTCAAAATATAGCAGTCAAGAAATCGAGTAGGGTGGGGTGGAATGGGTATACGGGTGAAGTCACCTAAAGTTTAACTGAAACCAAGCGGAATGACATTTCCGTGATCGCTTGATTAAGATGATAGCGTGATAATAGCATGAAGTTCCGAAAGAATTGGTTCAATATACATGTTTCATTGTTTCCCCATAGCAGGCTACTTTCGATTTCCTTTCTGCTACTGAAAAAAATGAACGATCACGAACTTTCCCATTGCAGCAAGGGAAACAGCATCATGACTAAACTTAAGCATCCCTGCAAAAGCTGAAACATTCCTAATTATGATATGATAACAGGCTAATCTGCACCAGTCATTATTATCTGCTAATTTTGAAAATGGGGTGAAGTGGGTATACATATGTTAACACAGAAAGTGTCGATTTTTTACCTAAGGCAGAACTCCACGTGAGATATATGCTATTCTCACAAGTAAAGGTGCATCTCAGTTGTGATATGTGAAAGTGCGGTTCATTGAAATTGAATTTTTTTTCGAATACAAGGAGCCAGCACTGCTTTTTGTAGACTAACATTGAAGTCTGCCAGAGAAAAGAAATTATTCTACTCTGATTGCCGTATGACGCTGCACATACTCTTCAGCAGAACACGCATGGAAGGAAGCACAAAAGTGATGGTCCCGATAAATTCGACCGTATTCGATGACGAAGCCTGGTTTTCCGACACATCTTCATACATGTAGACTGTCTTTCAGCAATTGAAACCAGAGTCGACAATCAGCAGATTCCATGGTGGTACTGTGCTAGATCCAGTTTCTCGAGCATCTGTGGTAAAAAGTGCAAGCCTCCGACTGAAAAGTTACAAGCAAAGGGAACTTTCAACATCCAAAGTGCTTTCTTTGGCATCAGTTCTTGTCAGTAGGCCTACTACACCTTTTCCATATCTATTTCAGATAATTCCAAATGGATTTCAGATCTTTCCAAATGAATTTCAGACATTTCCAAATGGATTTCAGATATTTTCACAGATGAGATTGCTATATCTTGCATATCGCAATTCGGAATATACAACAATATAAGGAATCAAATGAAGATCAGAGAGCTATATTAATGAACAGAAAGAGCTATGTAAACATTTCAAATATTGCTTTTTGTAATTTTGAATTAAATTCATAGAATATTTTCCAATTGGCTTACGTTGCATAATCATAACATTTTGCAAAATGCCTCGTGGAAATTATCAGCGTATTTCTCCGACTGACAGAAGGAGAATTGCAGAAGTAGCTAATTTTGGTGGTGATTGGCGCCAACTTGCTGTCCAATTAGGCATAAAAGTAAAATCCGCATATACTTGGGTTCGTAGCGGTAATGAAAGATCAAAATCAAAGGGCGGCAGAAGCAAAAAAATGAGAGAGAGTCATATTGACACCATTATTACAGAAATTGAGAGGGATCCAGCTTTAACGCTGAATCAGTTAGTAGAGAGGGTGCGCGAGCGTCTTTGTGTATAGGTCTCTAAATCGACAATGCACAATTATCTACAGGAGAGAATGATAACATTAAAGAAAGCCCATCATGAACCTACGTTCATGAACAGCCAGCAGAACAAGGAGATGAGAAAACAGTACGTCCAGACAATCAGCGCATGTATAGCAGAGGGCAAGAACATCATATGGATGGATGAGACGAACATCAATCTCTTCTGCAGATGTACTCAGGGAAGCGCATCCATCGGAGAGCGTGCTGTGTTCAAGTTTCCTGCGTGCAAAGGCCCGAACGTGCATGTCATTGCAACAATTTCATCATTTCAATGGTACACTGGACTCCACGCCGAGGATCACATCTCAGATGGCTAAAGAATGGGTATTGGATGTTGGAACTATGTTTCTTACTTCATTTCCCATGCTATATTTTTGTATCATGTACTTTGGTATACTAGTTAATAATGTATTTAGATACCGTATTTCTCCTTTTGTACTTTCAGGTTTTGGTGGGGTTTTGAAATTTATCAAGCAATCAATTCAGTGTTTTGACATTATCACATGTATTGACAAATGGTAGCAGAGCTATAGCAGACTCCAACTTACGGATAAATGTGAAAGTCCCACCTCCAATGCGTTCGGATGCCTCTTATGAGGATTGGAAGGAAATAGAAATTTGGCAAACGTTAACCGAATTATCTGACACAAAGCAAGGTCCTGCTTTACTCCTATCCCTCAGTGGCAAGGCGCGCGAGGCGGCTTTAGAGCTACATACTAGTGACATATGTAGTGCCGGGGGTGTTGCTGAAATTCTCGTACAACTAGACCGTCTTTATTTGAAGGAAACTGATCAGTTAGCTTTCTTGGCATACGAGAAGTTCGAATCGCTTTCTCGGAGTCCTGATGTTCCAATGACAACATACATTGCGGACTTTGATCTTTTGTACAGTCAAGTCAATAAGTACGGTATGATTCTTCCTGAAGGCGTATTGGCATATCGACTCCTCAAAAGTGCAAATTTAACTGTCACTGAAGATAAATTAGCGCGTGCGACGGTATTCTCATTGACTTATTTTGACATGAAAGAATGCTTGAAGAAGATCGACGGTCAAGATGAATCTGCAGCATCACCTGTTGTGCAAGTCAGGGAGGAAATCACAGAATCCAGTTTAACTACGGCCTTGGCTGACGAGCATCCCTCGTACTACAGTAATCGACGTGGAAACTCTCATCGCGGTCGAGGTAGCTCATTTGGGGGCTAGAAACAATTTTAGTTTGGAGCGCCAAATTGCTCATTCCCATGGAAAACATCGGACAGTTAAATCGAAGACATAGGCAGGGATACATCAGTATTGCGCCGTATTGTGGGCTCGTTATCACTGGGATGCTGGTTGTCAGACAAAGAGGCCGAGCCTTCGACGGAAGTGAAGATAACTTTGATGGCCAAGCAATAACAGCTCTAAGGGATGATTGCTTGGGACTAGTCATTATTGGATTGGGTTGCACGAAAATTGGAAGCATGGTTTGTTGAAAGTCTTTCAAAAAACAGGTAAGAGGAGCCATTAAGGAATCATCATCAATTCAGTTTTTCGAATTTGGGGACGGTGCACGTTTTGTTTGCGAGTCAAGCGAATGAAGTTGCCTGTGAAATTTCAAGTTGCAAAGTCTTCGTTGAAACTGGAGTCGCTACTGTGATATACCGTTGTTATAGCCAAAGATTGCAATGAAGAAGGGGGTATCAGAATCATTTTACAATGATAAAGTAGACGATGCGGGTAAGGATGAGTCCATCAGACCAACGCAGGTCATAATTGGCATTACATAGGTCCAGTATCTCAAAGTATACTTTACACTCAATGATTTGACCTGATTGAAGAAAGTTGTCAGTTAATTTCATAGAAATTTGCCATGCTAGGAGAAAAACGCATTGCTCAATTGTTTTGTCAGGGTTGGTAAGCTGAAGCTTGGCTTCGGCACACAGCTGTTTCAAAAGTTTTGAAAACAGATGCGAAGTTTGTTTGACGGTACAAGAAACTATAATCTCGACGATAGTGCCTTGCCAACTTTTTACCAAATTCATGAAACTGTTTGGTTGATTTGAAGCAGTGAACAGTAGAACTTTCCTCCCAATGATAGGACACATTCTCTCGTTATAGTGGCTGCTGAAGTCACCTGTAACAAAGAAACCCGGCACATTATTGCTGCATTTTTCACAAGTGGATATCGATATTCGGTGCTTCAAAAACCTTTCTTTCTGAACGGAGGTGAAGTCAGTAACGACAAATTTAGAAGCTTGGAGAGGAATTACAAAGTGCGTGTGATCACAACGCAGCCGAAAGTCCTTGAGTAATGGCATTGTAGAGCGCTATAATAGAATCCTTGGAGATTCTAGCGGCGAGTAATGACAGAAAACTATGCAATGGACAAAAATTGCTTTGGATTGGGGCTGTATGTGCTTAAGAAGGACTTGCAGAAACCCACAATGGATTTTCTCCGAAAGCAAAATCGTATTTGGTTACCAATCCTGCGAATCCGTGTGACTCAAGCTAATTACCTCCTTGCTCTTGAGGGGCAGTATCACGAGTGAGGCTGTCGCGAAAAATCTTAAATGCGATGCCCACGCTGCGCGCCAAGATTTCATAAAGAAAGAATCGTCTGATAGACTGCGGAGAGCCATAAAAAAAGATGTGCATTAACCAACTCGCGGTGCAAACAAAGGGATTAGTGCATATTACAAAAGGTTCTTCGCCAGAAAGAATTCTAATTATCATCACTTTTTTTATTCATTTTTCGTACAAACACTGGCCGCGTAGTAACGTCACCATAAAATGTGTGCCGTGGATTCAGGGCCGGCCGCCACTCTGAATTATGTTTATATTTTGTAGCGTGAGAGCGCAATTGATTGTAAATATGTTTTGTTTTTTACATATATTTTATTTGCTAATCTTCGGTAGGGTTGTAGTGAATTAGTTTTCAGGTTTTATTACTTTCTCGGAAGCACTTGTCAACTTTGTTATTTATTTCTTAACCTTCTGTGTCGGAAAGGCCAGGGAAGAGACTGGAAGACTATCGATTTCGCCTTCCT
Source organism: Prostheceraeus crozeri (assembly GCA_907163375.1). Lineage (NCBI taxonomy): Eukaryota > Metazoa > Platyhelminthes > Polycladida > Euryleptidae > Prostheceraeus > Prostheceraeus crozeri. The sequence continues at coordinate 137,353 of CAJQUW010010738.1, forward strand.
ATTAAAAAACAGCAGACACACGACCTGCGGACCTCTAAATCGTGCATTCATTCAAGTGCAAGGAGTGAGGAGCGACGAGGGGAGAGAGAATTCTCGATTACATTGCTCGCGCACATGCGCTGACGGCGGCAAATCATACAACAACTTCAAAAACGCTCACGAGAAGACAGGCGAGAACGAGAAGAAGGAGTGAACGGACACAAACACTTTATCAATTATCAGTGGTGTGACTTGACTGTGAACGCTTAAACGGCCCTCCTGAGGGCCACCTGCATTCCTCCGCAAGAAAAGTGAATATTACACAAGCAAATTATTTTTTTTGTTTTTCTACAAAGAGTCGGTGTCTTAATGAAACATTGGAAACAGCAAGATGCAATGCAGATGAGACAGTGGCGATCAGTTCATAGATTGTGCTACCAAGATCGATACTGAGATCAAGTTTTGAGCATTGCTCAGGAATGTCCGCTAAGTGGTCATTGGGATTCGAAAAATTATTTATCGCTTGAACAAGCATTTTTATGGCAGAAGATGAGCAGATGTATCGAGCTTACTGTAAAACATGTCATACTTGTCAAGAGATTGGGAAGCTCAGCAGACGCGCCAAAAGCACCATGATGGGTGGGCCAATCCCGCTTTCGGTGAAGTGTTCAGTAACATTATTGTTGATTGCGTCGGGCATTACCAAAGACAATATCAGGACATGAATTCCTTTTTATATTATGTGTGCTCAACTCGATTTCCTGAAGCAATTCCATGAGGGGCATTAATGCCAAAAACATCGCAACGCATTGATTCATTTCTTCACGATATTCGGGTGCTAGGTCAATTCAATCTGACCAAGGCAGCAACTTCATGTCGAAAATATTTAATCAGCTATCACAAATTTTGGGAATCAAGCACATCTGTTCACGCGCGCGTACCAACCCGAAAGTCATGCGCTAGACAAGGTTTCAACCAAAACTCTCAAGACCTGATGAGAGCCTATTGTGAAGACCAGAACAGGCTTGGCAAATGGAATTTCCGCTTTTTACTATTTGCTGCTCGTGAGACCATGCAAGAGTCGACGGATTTCAGTCCATTTGTGTTGATATTGGCCATGAAAGGTACGGGAGACTTTGAAGCTCATGAAAGAGAAATGGTTGGGCACTGCAGAAGATAAAACGAATCTGCTTGATTACGTCTCAAATTATACGAAAAATACGAAGAGAAATTATACGAAGTTGGAGAAATCGCAAGACGAAACTTGAAAGTCTCTCAAGAAAAGATGAAAAAGCGCTTTGACTTGAAAACTGTGCCGATTCCTGGTGATCCCTTGAAAGCAAAGTACTATGGACCATACACTATACAAAAGAAAGTCAGCGATGTAAATTACATAATCTAAACACCCGATCGCAGGAAGAAAAATCGCTTATGTCATGTAAAAATGTTGAAGGAGTATCATGATCGTGTGAATGAGGAAATTGATCGGACAGTCATGATGACCACGAAAGAAATGTCTCAAAATAATGCATCAATGCAACCGCGTCCTCAAAAATTGCAGAATTCAGAGATTTTACAAAATTTGGAACAATACCTGAGTCACCTTAACCAGGAAAGCCAAATCGAAGCAAAGGAACTGATAAGCGATTTCAAACAAATATTTTCGGATCATCCAACAATAACTACATGGGCAGAACATGACATGAGCTACAGGATTCCAAACCGATAAAGCAATCTCCATATCGTGTGAATCCGATCAGAAGAGAAAACATGAGAAAGGAAATCCAATACTTGAAAGAAAATGATTTAATTGAAGAAAGTAACAGTGAATGGAGCTCTCCTTGTCTCATTGTCCCTAAATCGGATGGAAGCAATAGATTCTGCACAGACTACAGAAAAATGAACGCAGTGACAATTCCCGATAATTTTCCTATTCCTACAATTCAAGATTGCGTTGAACAAGTCGGTCAGGCTAGATACATAAGTAAATTCGACCTTTTGAAAGGATACTACCAAGTGCCACTAACTGAGAGAGCCAAGCGAATATCAGCATTCACAACATATGATGGACTATCGCAATACAAAGTTATGGCCTTTGGAATGAGAAACTCAGCTGCTACATTTCAACGTCTTGCAAATCGAGTCATTGAGAATCTTGAAGGTTGCTCAGTTTATGTAGATGACATCATCGTATACAGCGAAGATTGGGCGTCACATATTCAACGCTTGAAATAACTTTTCTGTCGATTGAAAGAAGCGAAACTGACAGTCAACTTAGCAAAAAGCGAAATTGGAAAAACATCAGTGAATTATTTGGGGCACAATATTGGATACGTTCGACTGCTCGAACAACATGCTAATCCTTTAGCGTTCAGTTTAGGTAGATAATCCATCATCTGATAGGAATCTCATTCTCATGTGATTATGAAAGTCATCCCAGTAGCCATTTATAATTGAATATAATGCTTGCTAATTTAAATTATTAGTTAAAGTAGTCCTAATGATGACTGATGGCGTTCTCCAATCCGCAAGCGTACAGAGGCAATGCTACTGTAACCATTGGATTAATCAGTTCTTAAAAGAACTCAATGTAGCTTTCTCGTGGCAACGAATTAAAATTGATCAGCTTTGGCCCAATATCTGGTAAAAATGGAAATCTTAAGACCTGTAATACTACTCATTCTTGCTGTTAATATACTAATACCATAGATTCCAAACACTGCCGTATACACGTTCAAAACAGACGTCTAATATACTGTAGGCTACCGACTACAGATGATGATAGTGGAAATAGAATAAGACAATGGTCACCAAAGGTTAAGGAAATTAAAAATGGATATTATAAAACAACAGGAAACCGATGAATAAAAATTGGAAAAGTGGAGGTAAAATATGGAAATACAACGATGCCACTACACCGATTATAAGTGAACTATATCTGACACTACACAAAGTGGATAATGGTAAGAGCGGATAAGTGGAAAGTGGATAATGGAGGTAAACAATAGAACTACAATGACACTCTACTACACCGAAAGCAATGAAACTATACACACTATACCTAAGACTACACATGGAAAATACTATTTCTTCACTTGAATTTGTTATCGCCAGTTTCTTCATCCGTCTATAGTACTTCATGTAATTCCACATTTCTTCATTTGAATTACAATACATCGACCACTACCTTCAGCTACCGATTAAGGGATATAAAACATAATACTGCAGTCCGTCAGTCTCAGCAGGTACTCGTCTAGTTGTGTTTCGACCCCTAACCTGAACACTCAAACCCAGACGAGCGGGGTCCCACACATAGTGGCTGACAAAATACTGAATAGGTAATGATATGTCTTGAAAGATATGTCACAAAGATAAATCAGACATCATTCAATTGTTGCGTTTCCCACATGTAAACATCATGTCATTAAATTCATCCCATCAATAAATGCAGTATGCTTTTTGCGATCCGCACATGTAAACAAATCCTGTACATCAATCTTTCCCTTTTCGATTCCCACAAGTAAACAGATCCTGTTCATCCTCGAATCCCATAAAGATGTAATCGCTGTGTGATAAATATGTAATCCGCCTTTACACAAACTTCGCCTCATACATCAAGACTTAACAATGGGAGCTCTCTCATCTCCCGTAAGCCACGCTAAGCGCTCTGTATTCACTCTTCACCGCCCCCCATGTATGACAATGCTGCATGCGATCGTGCCATGGCAACTCAATTGTATATAAGGTCATGAACAGGAACCTTAAGACTGGTCGGACAGGTTTCCTGACGAATCCAATAGAGATGTCTAGTCTATCTTGAAGCGGCGGGTTGTTCGACGAATTTGCACCTGGTAATGATTTGAATCCGTTGGAATCTCTAGTCAGGCAAGAGTGGAATCAAATTGATCAACGGATCAGAAAATTAATCGGCAGTATGCCTAATCGCATCCGGATCAGTCCTTTTAAGGACTAGGCCAAAATATATAAGGAAAATGTTTAAAATGACGGAAACAAACTCATTAAATTAGTTATAAACTTACTGATTACTATAAAATGTTGATGTTTTTAACAAATATCTAAATATTTGTGAAACGGGCTGTAAGTTAATCACGAAAAGTGGTTGCTTTGTTTCATTTGCTACATGAATGAACAAAGATTGGAATTAAGTAATTATAGAACCTGTAATTATCGGCTCAGATGTAATATTTGCTGCATCCTTCAATACAAAGCTTGAATTTTTAATAAATTCATGTAGCAATCGATGTCAACGGTTGTTGGTGTAATAGACACAGTAATTCCCGAAAGCTGAGGTCAGGCACTTTTCGTTATCGCAAAGAACAACAGTGATTTGTCTGCAGTTCATGTTGTAGTCGCCATCTTACCCATCAAGATTCTCATTTGCTTTTTTCCAAATAATCTTTGGAATATTGATGATATAGTCAAGCCCATTTCAACCGTGCCACGTCAATTGAAATTACATGGACAATAATTCAAAAGATGCGCAAAACATGTTAATAATTGAAAATTGGTACAGAAAAACAATTATTGGTAAAGCATTTTTATGCATAACAATGAGGCCTGTAATTGACCATCACTTTGGCTGTGTGTGACATGCAGTCCGTCAAAGTAAAAAAGACCATAGTGTTAAAAACACCACCAAGCTGCAACAGAATGCCGCCACTTATGACAGCGTAGGCATAGCGAGTAGCAAGATATTTGTTTGCGCAAGACATGTTCGATGTGTAATGGGCCACCAACTACTCATCTGACAAAAAACCTGCATGCCTTATGAATGATCAATGTGCTATCGTTCCAGCAATTTATTATATTCGGATCGCCTTCTTCAATTTTCTGAGTTGCTGGTCAGATGGTGTGCTGATGGAAGCAACCTTATGCGCACTATTTATTACTGCAGAGACCGTTTCTTTCACAGAATTAGACAGGTCGTCTCTTCTTCTGTTTGACTAGAAGGGAAGCATTGGAATATGCATGGGAATATGTAACGTTAATGAAATGGCACAATCTGCTGACATAATACCATAGCAATCGAACAATGAACAGCCAGTTCAACATTAAACACGCTAAAAAAGTGCAAAGTTTCAGTGACTTATCAACCGGATCACACATCAAAGAGAGACACAGTCGATGTCAAGTTCTACAGAGAAGTTTGTGAACGTTTTTTTGTGCGCCTGCTAACATTTTAAATGGTGATCGGAGGGGCCAACATCATCGGGAAAACTTGTGCGCAATGATCTGAATTCTTCGAATCTGAAGGAATCGTGTTGATCGGAGTATTTTTAAGGAATTCAGAGCAATCCGCAAGCGTCTTTTTGCCTACTTATTAAGTTCCTGCATGTGCCATTGTTTTGAATCAGTTTGCACTTCTAGAAAAGTGAAACACTTAAACAGTCTAATTCTGTGATTTCTTTTGCTTCAAATCCTACTTAAATTAATTTTTAAATATTTTTAGCAAGATGTGTATAACCTACCATAGAAGAAGTATGCTAGGCGGAGTTACAACTTCGCATTTATTAAATCCCCAATGTGTATGCACCTCCGATTTTATTAGAGATGAGCTGTTTGTCCTTCTAGCTGCTATTAAAAATTAACT